>CM062811.1:1012797102-1013391416 GCA_031772625.1 Pinus tabuliformis
TTAAATTTAAAATACACACAGTGATATGCTTTGCTTTTGGTGAAGCCAAATCCCGTATAAATGTATAAAATTTCTTATACCACATCCTTGGTGACTGTTTTAATCCATACAGAGACTTCTTTAACTTGAATACCATTTTTTTCTTACCCTTCATCGCAAAACCTTCGGGTTGCTTTATGTAGATCTCCTCTTCCAGATCCCCTAAAGAAATGTTGTCTTCACATCCATCTATTCTACCTCCAAATCAAAAGAAGAAACAACAAATAAAAGTAATCTAATAGAAGCTACCTTGGCAACAGGAGAAAAAATATCATTAAAATCAATTCCCGACACCTAGGAATAACCTTTTATTACCAACCGAACTTTGTATTTCTCCACATTTCCTTCTGCATTTGTCTTATTTTTTAACACCCATTTGTTGCCAATGGGTTTTGTTTCAGCTGTCAACTCCACCAGATCCCAAGCCTCATTTTTGTGCAAAGATGCCATTTCATCAACCATGGCCTCTTTCCAGAGTTTTCCATCCTCTAAATCTACTACTTCCTTCACATTTTTGGGATCATCATCAGTAACAGATAAACCAAAATTTGAACAGAAAGCAGATGGACTATACATTTCCAGCTGCCTTCTTTCTCGAACTGATATTCTCACACCCGGAGTTTGTGGCTCTTTATCTTCTGTAGAGTCTGATTCTTCCTCCTTAAGCTCAAACTCTATCTTCTCAGGTTCCTTTGGTTGGAATTCATCTTTAATAACGTCTTTCACTTCTCTGAACACCACATCTCGGCTGCTCACAACCTTCCTTGTTACTAAGTTCAAAAGATTATAACCCTTTAAACCATCCTTATACCCAATAAAGATGCATTTTTCAGATTTACTATCCAACTTGGTTCTTTTCTCCTTCAGAACATGTACATATGCATCACATCCAAATACCCTTAGATGTGAAAGAGAGACCATTCTATACCTCTTATGGAATATTATCCTCCAATGTTGATGAAGATGATCTATTGACCAGGTAACATGTTGTCTCCACCACCTCTGCCCATAATTCTTGTCCTAACTCGGCACCATTGAGCATGCTTCTTGCCCTTTCCATCAACATCTTGTTCATTCTTTTTGCAACTCCATTTTGCTCAAGTGTGTATGGAGTAGTTTTCTGTCGTGCTATACAAAACTTCTTATAGAATTCTTCAAATTCCTTGCTGCAAAACTCTCCATCGTTATCTATCCTCAACACCTTTATCTTCTTCTTTGTCTGGTTTTCCACTGGTGCCTTAAATTATTTAAACCTGACAAATACTTTAGATTTCTTCTTAAGGAAATATATCCATGTATTCCTTGAGAAGTCATCTATAAATGATACATAGTACACAGACTTACGCAGTGATGGAACCTTCACAAGTCCAAACACATCATTGTGCACAATTTCTAATATATGTTTCACCCTCTTACCACCAGAGGGGAAACTCACCCAATTATGCTTCCCATATACACAATTTTCACAGAAATCAAAATCTATAGAGCTATTATTGATACCTTCTACCATACCTTTACCATGAAGTATTCGAAGGCCCTTCTCTCCAATATTTCCAAGCCTTTGATGCCACAACATCATCTTCTCTCCAAGGAACACTATATTTTTTGCTCCACTTTCAGGAGTCACATAACTATTGCACCCATCAATAATAGTGCTACCTTGCAGCTTGTACAGAGTTCCAATTTGAAATCCCCACATCAATACTAGTGCTCCCCGAACCATTTTGCAGGTATCCTTCTTGAACACTATTTTTACACCTACATCATCCAACTTGCTTATAGAAATCAGATTTCTGGCCAATGCAGGAATATGCAGAACACCTGAAAGTGTTCTACCCCTTCTACCTTGCAACTTCAACTTTACTTTTCTACGACCAACGATTCTAGCCTTCCTATCATCCTCTAGGAAGACATCATCACAATCATATTTCTCATACTTGCAGAACCACTCTCTATGGGGAGTGAAGTGAAAGGATGCACCTAAGTCTATCAACCATGCCTCATGATCTACATGTGTACTTGAAGAAGCCAAGTACACATCCCCACCTTCATCTGAGGTGGTTTTCACCTCTGCAAAAGGAGCATCATCAAATCCCTTTCCTTTGTTAGGAGCTTTATATTTACAATCCCTTTTGTAGTGCCCTTCCTTTCCGCATTTCCAGCACACCACCTTTACAGGTTTTCCTGGAGTTTTAGATCTCCCTCTACATTTAGATCTCCCACTCGATGACTTATTTTTGTTTCTGTTCTGGGACTGTCCTCATACAAACAAGGCATCACCATTCTATATCTCCATATTTTTCCATCTCATCTCCTCCATCAACAAGGATGAGACTATTTCATCAAACTGCAAGGTAGTTGCATTGCTACCTATTGCAATAACCAGACTATCCCACGAATTGTGTAGAGAACACAGCAAATTGATGCACTTATCTTCATCTGAAATTTTAATATCAACAGATAATAACTGACTTACCACAATATTAAATGCATTCAGATGTTCTGTCACCGAGTCTCCATCTTTCATCCTCAGGTTATACAGTTTTTTCCATAGGAATAGTTTATTCACCAGAGACTTAGATTGGTACAACCTCCCTAACTTGTCCCACAAAGCCTTCGCCGTAGCTTCCTGTGATACATTCAGCAATATTGAATCTGAGACACACAATCGTATTGTGCTCTTATCCTTTCGATCCAACTTCTTCCATTCTTCATCGAACACTCCCGTTGGTTTAGTACCTGGATCTACCGTGACCCACTGATATTTATCCACCAACAGATCCTCCATCTTGAGTTTCCATAACTCAAAACCCTGACCATTAAATTTCTCGATCTCTATCTTTCCACTACTCACCATCTTCTTTCACCACTAGAATCGATCCCACAGATCTCCCACATAACAGGGTCTACCACAGGCCCGAGCGAAACCCCTCAGCAACAAAGGCATCCCCTTGAAGCCAAAATAGCTTTGATACCAAATGTAGGTTTTAACCCTGTATAGAAATTACCTGCATACGAATTCTAAAACACAGAAAAATAAAAAAATGTAAGAGCATAACGCATAAAACACATATACACAGAGATCTTCCCCTAGATCCCAAAACCAGGACTACCAGCCTGATTTTTCATTATGTTCCTTTCAATGTTACAATACATATTTATACATGCCGAAGCATCCAATACCATGGACCGAAAAGCATCACATCCAAAATCATGTGCGAAAATCATGCACAAAACCATAGGTAGGTCTTCCCAACCTAATATAGGGTCCAAAAACAAAATTTTCTGAGGCACTACGATGGACCTCATAGAGGGGGGGCTACCTGCACCCCTCAAACCCCCTGTAACCCCCCCGCTACACAATCAGCGCAACGAAGGGAGAGGCTCTACCCCCCCTCTAACCCCCGGTTAACTACGTGGGCTCGTCGTGGAAAGAATATAACACAACCCAACATTCTCCCACTTGTTTTTTTTCTTTCCACAAGGGGCCACAAGGGAGCTTAGTCATTTATCTAGCCTTGCAATTCCCATTGTTTCTCTACACCAAGAGAAATTATGAGAGCTCACAGATTTTGTCAATGCATCTGTAGTATTCTTCAGAGTATCCACCTTTACAAGCAACACCTTTTTGTCTTCTATCATATCCCTCACAAAGTGATACTAAACATCAATGTGCTTTGTCTTTGAATAATATGCAGGGTTCTTTGCAAAGAAAATTGCACTTTGGTAGTCATAGTCTATCCTTATAGCTCCTTGTACTAACCCCATACTTGAACACAATCTCTACAACCAAACTGCCTCCTTTCTTGCATGAGTGGCTGCCATGTATTTTGCCTCTATAGTTGATAGTGCCACTACAAATTGTTTCTTACTCATCCAACTGATTGCACCTGCAAATAGGTTAAACACATACCCACTTGTAGATCTTCTCTGATCCAGATCTCCATCCCATTCTGCATCAACAAGGCCACGAATATCCAACACTCTGTCCAATCTTGCTCTTCCTTGGTAGCACAAACCATAATCACTAGTGCCACACAAATACCTGAAAACCTACTTCACTGTTGTCCAATGCTCCTTCCTCGGTTTTGACATAAACCTACTCAATACTCCGCATGTGCAATGTCTGGTCTAGTATAGACCATTGCATACATCAGGCTACCGACTGCACTTTCATATGGAACATTGAGACATGTCCTCTTTCTCTTCTTGTGTCTTGGGACACTTTTTAGCAGATAACCTCACACTTACAGGAATAGGAACCATCACTGGTTTACTATCCTACATATTAAACCTCTACAGTATTGTCCCAACATGCTTCCTCTGGTTTAGCCAGAGCTTCCTCTTTTCCCAGTCTCTTTTAATTTCCATGCCCAAAATATAGTTCGTAGCACCAAGATCTTTCATGTTGAATTTGGAGGACAATTGGGTCTTTAAATCCTTGATAATTTCTTTGTCATTTCCAACCAGTAACATATCATCCACATACAAAACCAGATAAATAACACGGTCACCAATATATGTTTCACCCTCTTACCATTAGAGGGGAAACTCACCCGATTCTGCTTCCCATAAACACTATTTTCACAGAAATCAAAATCCAGAGAGCTATTATTGATACCTTCTACCATACCTTTACCATGAAGTATTCGAAGGCCCTTCTCTCCAATATGTCCAAGCCTTTGATGCCACAACATCGTATTCTCTCCAAGGACCACTAGATTCTCTGCTCCACTTTCAGGAGCCACATAACTATTACACCCGTCAATAACAGTGCTACCTTGCAGCTTGCACAGAGTTCCATTTTGAAATCCCCACATCAATACTAGTGCTCCTCGAACCATTTTGCAGGTATCCTTCTCGAACACTGTTTTTACACCTACATCATCCAAATTGCTTACAAAAATCAAATTTCTGGTCAATGCAGGAATATGCAGAATACCCGAAAGTGTTCTAACCCTTCCACCTTGCAACTTCAACTTTACTTTTCCATGACCAATGATTTTAGCCTTCCTGTCATCCCCTAAGAAGACATCACTACAATCATATTTCTCATACTTGCAGAACCACTCTCTATGGGGAGTGAAGTGAAAGGATGCACCTGAGTCAATCAACCATGCCTTATGATCTACATGTGTACTTGAAGAAGCCAAGTACACATCCCCACATTCATCTGAGGTGGTTTCCGCCTCTGCAGAAGGAGCATCATCAGATCCCTTTCCTTTGTTAGGAGCTTTAGATTTATGGTCTCTTTTGTAGTGCCCTTCCTTTCCGCATTTCGAGCACACCACCTTTATAGGTTTTCCTGGATGTTTAGATCTCCCTCTAGACTTAGATCTCCCACTCGATGACTTATTTTTGTTTCTGTTCTGGGACCATCCTCATATAGACAAGGAATCACCATTCTGGATCTCCATATTTTTCCATCTCATCTCCTCCATCAACAAGGATGAGACTATTTCATCAAATTGCAAGGTAGTTGTGTTGCTACCTATTACAATAACTAGACTATCCCATGAATCTGGTAGAGAACACAACAAACTGATGCACTTATCTTCATCTGAAATTTTAATATCAACAGATAATAATTGACTTACCACAATATTAAATGCATTCAGATGTTCTATCACCGAATCTCCATCTTTCATCCTTAGTTTATACAACTTTTTCTGTAGGAATAGTTTATTCACTAGAGACTTAGATTGGTACAATGTCCCTAACTTGTCCCACAAAGCCTTCGCTGTAGCTTCCCCTAATACATTCAACAATACTGAATCTGAGACAAACAATCGTATTGTTCTGTTTTCCTTCTGATCCAACTTCTTCCATTCTTCATCGGACACTCCCGTTGGTTTAATACCTGGATCTACCATGACCCACTAATCTTTATCCACCAACAGATCCTCCATCTTGAGTTTCCATAACTCAAAACTCTAACCATTAAATTTCTCAATCTCTATCTTTCCACTTCTCACCATCTTCTTTCACCACCAGAATCGATCCTGCAGATCTCCCACTGAACAGGGTCTACCACAGGCCCAAGCGAAACCCCTCAGCAGCAAAGGCATCCCCTTGAAGCCAAAATAGATCTGATACCAATTGTAGGTTTTAACATCGTACAAAATTACCTGCATACGAATTCTAAATCACGGAAAAATAAAAAATGTAAGAGCATAACACATAAAACACATATACACAGAGATTTTCCCCTGGATCTGAAAACCAGGACTACCAGCTTGATTTTTCATTATGTTCCTTTCAATGTTACAATACATATTTATACATGTTGAAGCATCCAATACCATGGACCGAAAACCATCGCGTCCAAAATCATGTGTGAAAATCATGCACAAAACCATAGGTAGGTCTGCCCAACCTAAGATAGGGTTCAAAAACAAAATTTTTCGAGACGCTACCCTAAACCCCATGGGGGGGGGGGGGGGCTACCTACACCTCTCAAACCCCCTATGACCCCCCCACTACTCAATCAACACAACGAAGGGGGAGGCTTCGCCTCCCCTCTAACCCCCGGTTAACTACGTTGGATAGTCGTGGAAAGAATATAACACAGCCCAACATTCTCCCACTTGTTGTTTTCATTCCACAAGGGGCCACAAGAGAGCTTAGTCATTTATCCAGCCTTGCAATGCCCATTGTTTCTCTACACCAAGGGAAATTATTAGAGCTCACAGATTTTGTCAATGCATCTGCAGTATTCTTTAAAGTGTCCACCTTTACTAGTAACACCTTTTTGTCTTCTATCATATCCCTAAAAAAGTGATACTGAACATCAATGTGCTTTGTCTTTGAATAATATGCAGGGTTCTTTGCCAAGAAAATTGCACTTTGGCTATCACAGTCTATCCTTATAGCTCCTTGTACTAACCCCATACTTGAAAACAATCTCTACAACCAAACTACTTCCTTTCTTGCATGTGTGGCTACCATGTATTCTGCCTCTGTAGTTGATAGTGCCACCACAGATTATTTCTTACTCATCCAACTGACTGCACCTCCAAATAGGTTAAACACATACCCACTTGTAGATATTCTCTGATCCAGATCTCCATCCCAGTCTGCATCAAAAAATCCACGAATATCCAACACTTTGTCCAATATTTCTCTTCCTTGGTAGCACAAACCATAATCACTAGTGCCACACAAATACCTGAAAAGCCACTTCACTGTTGTCCAATGCTCCTTCCCTGGTTTTGACATAAACCTGCTCAATACTCCCATTGTATGTGCAATGTCTGGTCTAGTATAGACCATTGCATACATAGTGCTACCGACTGCACTTGCATATGGAACACGAGACATGTCCTCTTCCTCTTCTTGTGTCTTGGGACACTGTTTAGCAGATAACCTCACACCTACAAGAATAGGAACCTTCACTGGTTTACTATCCTACATATTAAACATCTGCAGTATTGTCTCGACATGCTTCCTCTGGTTTAACCAGAGCTTCCTCTTTTCCCGATCTATTTTAATTTTCATGCACAAAATATAGTTTGTAGCACAAGATCTTTCATGTCGTGTTTGGAGGAAAATTGGGTCTTTAAATCTTGGATAATTTCTTTGTCATTTCCAACTAGGAACATATCATCCACATACAAGACCAGATAAATAACATGGTCACCAAGTAATTTTAAACACACATAGTGATCTGCTTTGCTTGTGGTGAAGCCAAGTCCCCGTATAAATGTATCAAATTTCTGATACCACATCCTTGGTGATTGTTTTAACCCATACAAAGACTTCTTTAACTTGCATACCATTTATTTCTTACCATTATCTTCTTCCTCCTCTTCTAGCCATAAAGGCAAGTCATGTTCTAGAGATGGCTGAGCAGGAGGTATAATACTAACTTCTTGGACATATGCCCATTTTTTATAGCCATATTTCCAGCCCTGCAGCTAATGTAGGCATCGACAGTGGCTAGTCAAGGCCTCCCAAGGATGAGATGGTAACTAGTAAGCTTGGTCTTAGGATGCAGAGCTAGGCAATCTGAAGGGTATTCCAAAGAGTCAATGGAAACCATCACATCCTCCACAATCCCCTCGGGGGTCACTGTGGAGCGGTCTGCAAGTTGCAGGATTGTTGTGGTCTTTCTCAATGAACCCTGAAGGTTGAGCTTGAGCATGGTGTCCTTGGTCATCACATTAATGGCAACCCCAAGATCAATCAAAGTATGGGGGACAATGGTGCCATTGATGTGCACATCTACTACAGGGCTTCCAGGGTCCAAATACTTTGGACAGATTGCTTGCCCCAACATTAAGTTGGACAATTGTCCAATGACATTAGTGGTAGGGGCATCTCTTCTTCGCCTCCCTAGATGCTTCAAGAACTTCTCCTTAATCAACTTGTTGTAAATAAGTACATCTTTTATAGCTTGGAGAAGTGGAATTTTGACACAGATTTTTCAATTCTCCCAGAAGTTCAGTGTCTTCTGGGGTAGGCTGGAGTGGTTGGGTTAATTTCTCTGGAAAGGGTGGTGGATTTAATTTAGGCAAGCTTTCCTCTCTTTCTTTCTCAACCTCCCTAGGTGGAGGTAGAGTTTGGTTTTCTAGGAGTACTCTCCCAAATATCAGGTTGATTTCTTAAATTTCCATAGCATAAGCAAGACAGGATGTCTCTCCACTGTATACTTGTTGTGCCTATCTGTTGTTCAGGTTCGAGTTTGGCTGGACACGCATCTAGGGTATTCAAGGTGGAGCAGGGTGTAAAAGTTGTGGTTGATCAGGTGGTGGAGGCAATAAAGCTGCACCATTGTTGTATGGGGGCCTCCACCCCTGGGGCGGAGCATTCCACTGAGGCTGTGGTAGAGCATTTGGTTGAAATGACTAGCTGGTTGGTTGGGAATGATATTGAGGTGCAAAGGACCAAGGAGTAGGTGTAGACTAGGAAGGTTGAGTAGGGGGGCCCTAAGAGGGAATGAATGTGGTCTGGTTGGGGTTGTAATATATGTGGTATGACCCTTGCATGCCCTGCTGGTATGGTCTAGGCCCATGGGGTCTCCTTTGATTTATGTAGTAAAGTTGTTCAGTCATCCCTTCAGCTCCTTGACATACAACTTTTAGTCCAGGTAAAGAAGGCCACCTATCTGTGGAGTGGTTTTCTTCACAGACTGAGCATATTTCAATTGAATTCAATGGACATTCATTCCTAAGGTGACTCCTTGTGCATCTAGGGCAGAAAATGGCCAAGGCTCTACCTGCTTCCTCATGTTTTCCCTTAATGTGCATAGTGTCCATCTGCAGTGCAAGGGTTTGCAGCATCTCACTCTTGAAATCCTCCAACACGTTTCGAATTTCACCCTTGATGAATGTATTGGAAGAGGATGGGCTGGCCATAAGTTGACTACCCCTTCCCTTTTACCTAGCTGCCCTAGAGTGGTTTCTAAAGACAATCTTGATATCCTCATAGGGTAATTGGTAGATGTCCCCTCCTACTAACAAGTTTAGGGTATCTAAAAGATCTTCCCTTACTCCTCTAAGTAGGACTAGCTTCAATGAATGTGCACTTGGCCCTTTTGTAGCTAAGATGGAATCTTTCTTCATAATCCTCTAGGGATTCATCATGCCTTAAGGTAATCCTAAAAAATTCTATTTAGTGTCTTTAGACCTACAATAGTCTCGATACTCGTTTTTGAATGATTTCTACATATAAGCCCAAGTTTTGATGCTATCCTGAGGTAAACCCATGAACCAACGCAAAGCTACATCCTTGAGAGTAGATGGGAATAGTTTCAACTTCTGCTAATCATTGGTGTAGTCATAGGTTCTGTATATGACAAAACGTGCAAACAAGAAAGTGTCTGGATCTTTTGAGGTCAGATCATGGAAATGAGGAAGGGCAGAGGGGCTTATATTATTCATCTTAGTATCCCCATTGGTTTCCCTGATGGTGAAGCTACCCTCAACTCTTTCTCTATTTCCTCTGTCATTTCTATTTTCAGCCATTGGGTCAGTAGGAATGGGTTCTTCTTCTTCTTCTTTCCCTGTAGGCTCTTCAAATATTTCTGGTTGCTCACCTAAGGGTTCCTCTAGTTCATAGCCACTGAAGAAGAGGGAAGGTTGGTTGTTTGAAGCAGTGGGGGTGTTTGGAAAAAATTTCCCTAAGTTATCCCTATTCCTACGAGGCATGAAAAAAAATGTTTTCTTTTGTTTTGTGTTGTGCTTTTTTTCAAACTTTTAAAATGATTGCAGAATCAAAATTGCAGACTAAATGAAAACTAACTGGTTGAATGAAAATTAACTACTTGAATGAGATCTTACTTGTAGAATGGAAAGGAAAGAAAAGAATGCATAATGGAAAAGAAGGCAAACTAAATTACTCTTGCAGAAATGAAACTAATAGCAGAATATCAGAAACAAGAAACACAAGAAAGAAAGTAGTAATCACATATTACTCAAACACCTCCCTGGCAATGGGCACCAAAAAGTGATGAGCACTAGTATTGCAGCAATAATGTTGCAACTCCTGGGGCTACCAACTTTACTTTATCAACCCAGGGTTCGTACAAACTTTGAGGTGACAGTGTTGTGTATACAAGTAAAAGTGATGGTTCTACCCTTTGTCACTATTCAGATGGTGATAGATCACTAGGGTTTTACAAGCCAGACTTCTATGGATACAGAAGAAGCTTGATTACTGATGAGGAAAACATAAATCTACTCTAAGAGAAAGCTTGTCTACTGCAGCAAGGAAAAAGACTGAAATCAAATGGTAAAATCACAACATTTTCTAACTAATTGCTAAGAGAATATGCTTCAAAAAGAATGTTAAGTTAACATGTATGCAATCCAATTCTCCGAAGCATGTAAACTCAAAACATCAAACATTCTACTTCTATTCATGTAAATGACTAAAATAAATCTATTTTTTTCTTTTTGTCTTTTTTTAATGGAAAAATGTGAAAACTAATCTCTTTTGGTGATGTGGCAAGTGGCTTAGGGACGCTGGTGGCTGGTTAGAAGGTTGGGGAGACCATTAGGTGATCGTTTTTGGCTTCCTAGAGACTTTTCCCTCAATTTAGCCTCAAAACAGGCCACTACACGAAAACCTGCAGGATGTCCTAAAAACCTACAGGATTCCCTGTATTTCTATAGGATACAACCAAGAGAAAAATGATGGGTGTGGAAGGTGATGGAAGGCTTAGGGAAGGTGGTTGGGGAATGGAATGAGGTAAGGAAATACCTAGGATCACTCATAACTCAAAACCAAGGTTGGATTTTCTCAACAAGCTTGGAGAAGTTTCCTTGTAAAATGATGAAATTGGTGAGGGTCTTAGTGAAAGAAAGGAATGATCATGGATGGATGAATATGGAAGGAGGTCTCTGAATTTGAGATTTCTTTGTACTTCTGAAACACCTGCACTACATCAAAAATTTAAATTTGCGTAAAAATCATGTAAACAAGAAGAATTTCAATGAGCTAGGAACACGTAGTTTTAATGAGCTAGCTATCTATTTCATGCATGAGGAAAACTTGCAAAAAAATGGAATCTTTGATGGGATATAATGCAAGATTGAAGATGGAAAAAATGGGAACTAAATCCTACTCTTGTAAACTGATCAAATGCTAGCCTAAGTACAGAAAACCCTAAATTCTATGAGAAAGTAGAATTATGTCTTTTTGGGGCTGCATAGGATTTCTTTCCTCAAATCATGATCCCTGAAGGAAGAAGTGAGGCCAAATCACATATTGAAAGATTTTTTATGTTTATTTATCTCTTCTAAACTACTACTGAAGTAAAACACAAATGGAAGGAAACTAATAAGAAAACTAATCAAATCTACACTACTTGCAATGAAATATTTATAAGGACAATTCAACCATGAAGCTATGAAATCAATCTAAGAATACATGCAAGAAGAGGAGCCTTTTCTACTAGGGTTGAGCCCTAACCCAAGAGCTTCATCCCTCTAAGTTAACTCAATGATGGATCAAGGAAAAGCCCATTCTCATTATCAAAACAGAAAATTACATAGCAATGTCTTCCACAAGTCTTGAGATCGAAAATCACTAGTGTTTTTGCAACAAAAATTCAAATCTTAATGAAGCTCTAGGCCTCTTTATTTATACAACTGAAGTTTCCAACGACTTCCTTAAATATAGGGAGGCTCGGCTCCCAAAATTGAGATAAACCAACTCTTTGACTATCACTTTCTCGACTACCTTTTGATCTTCATCACTTGGTTGCTTGTACTCCTAGCTAGTGTGATTGATGGAGGAATATTCGAATGAGGGAGGAGTAAATGAGGAGGATTTACCTCCTACAATCTCTTCCTTGTCCCATTTAAGTTTCAGCCCTTAATTTTTCCAAAATTCCCTAATTTTCTCTCACAAACCTACATTCAATACATATTAGTCCACCACGTAGAATATCTCACTTTGACTCATCTCATTAAACAAAATATAATCAAAATATGTAATAAATTGTGAGATATTTGGTTTGACTAAGCTAGGAGGTGAATTAAGGTCCATTTATTTACCCAATGATGAGGCTCATCATGTTTTACTAATCTAGACTGACTTTGCGTATGTGACTGTTATGCATGAATGATAATTATTTATGAGTTTATAATGTGAACATGTTAGCTAGTTATTGTTATTGATATCATGACCCTATTTTATGGTGAAGTTGATATGTTGTGAAGATATATTATGCTAATATAGCCTTATTGTGCATATAAGATAGCGTCCCCTAAGATACATTGAGGTATGAGCTTGCTTATGTCATCTAATTTGTGCTTGAATGTTTGATTATGTCGTATATTTGGTGTTTGAGATTTTGTGTCTATTATGTCATCTAGTTGATTAATTTAGCATGGTATGTTTGCAAGTAGGTTGAACGTTCGATGAATTTCATAATATGAGTATGTGTTCAAACGATCTTCTTTTAAGATGATTGTACTGACACATATGTGTTGAGATAGTTGATATGTACTTGAGTGTAAGTGGGTGATAGTTGTAGCATTATGTATAATGACTATGAGTTGATTACGGATTATGACAGGATAGTTAGTCTTGGTAAAGGTTGATTTCAAATTGATAGATGTGATTGTCTTGATGTTTGTAACAGGAGGTTGACATTTGTGAGTAGTTGCAGGGAAACATGCATGGTATTAGTGTGATAAGGTAACAATTGATGTGTTTATATAACTAACAGATGGGTGATGTGACAATACATAGTAAGTCTCAATTGCATCAAGGTAAAATGGTAAAAGAAAGGAATTGGGAAATAATTCCTTTGGCTATTTTTGGAAACCCTAATTCCAAATGAATGAGTTCTTTACATACAGGAAGTCTTATTGACCCTGCTTTGTATGAAATCATGTAGATATGTGTTGTATTCATGGACATGTACCTGACATGGATATTACCTAGTCTCTAGTTACAGGCGGATCTGTCAAGGGAATTGGAGTCCCTTGAGAGATGGTGTGGATGTGTTCAGTGGCAAGGCATCATGATTGGCACAACAAGATAAGGTAACTAGTGTATTGTTATGTTTATTTAAGCACTGACAATTATGTGTTTATGGAAGTGTGATGCAAGGGATTGCATGGAAAAGGAGATTTACATGAAATATTCAAGAAGGCTTGGGTTGAGCTTTCCCAGGGAACCATGGGAATTGAGTCATGGTGTCTATTGTCAGTCTTATGCTTTTGGTATTTTGGTGAATTGTTGTGCTTGATTGTGGTTTTGTTTGCGTCTTGTGCATGACCATGCCACTTTGTTTGTAGTATCGTGTTGTTATTGGTTTTCTCCTTCTTTGATTCTTGGTATTTCCTTTTATGTTTCAATAGTCTTGGTTATTGGTTGGAAAAAGAGGAAAATTAGTAGAGCTCAAGGAGAGATGAATCAAATCCAACAGGTAAGGTAAGACTTGGATGAATCCAGTGCATGTATAAGGGTAGTTGAAGGAAAGAGTATGATAGATAGTTGGATTGGTTGGGTCCATTAGTGTAAATGGATGTTGGTAGGACAGTCATGGTAAAGGTAATCAAGAAATGTAAAGTGAATGGATTTGAGGTGTCATATGCCTTGGCTATGTTGGGAACTATTGTTCTCAATGTTGCACATGTGTTGCATGCATAAAAGGAGTTATCCTAACCTTGACCTTATGATATCTAGTAATTACGTTGTGATCATGATTATGCTGATATCTATATGTGTATACATGTATGTATCTATGTATGTCATTGAATAACTAGATCATTATTATTTTATGTTGATGTTTATATGTATATATGTGTATGTATGCATATTGTTGTCTGATAGGATCTTGATTGTTTATGCTAATATTTATATATATGTATGTATCTATGCCACTATTTAATAGGGTCATCAAGAATTTTTCTTGTGGAGGAATGATTGTTTATGTAAGTGAATGACATGAAGAGGTTCGTGGTCTTATGATGAATCAAGTGGAAGAGTAGTCATGACAAATGTATGAGGTCAATATCATGTGGATATGAATTGATATTTCATTCTTGTATTATGCCTATGTTTATGTTATGATAGGTAATGCTGAAGCATACATCAATAGAATGAAAAATGTGCTTTGCGTCATGCTAAGATAAGCATGGATGGTGGAGAGACACTGAAAGCAAGGTTTCTTGATAGGGAAAGTGTGGTTTTGGATGTGTGGTACTACTGTTGTGCATATGTCATGTATGTTTTACATGTTTCATCTGTGATGTGTGTGCATGGGGTGTTTTGTACATATAGTGTGTGTACATGTTGTTTATGCAATGTTATGTACAAGGGGGTACATATAGTGTTTCATACATGTCGCACATATTATACTGTGCACATGATGGACATGTGGTGATGTTTGCATATGTTGCTCTACACATGTTGGATATAAAGTTCTTTGTACAAATGATGCTATGTACATGTTGGATATGTAGTGCTATGTACATATGGTGTTTCATGCATGTTGTACATGTGGTGCTATGTACATATGTTGTGTGCATGATTGTGCAAGTGGTGCTATGTGCATTGGTGTTGTGTACATGTTGTAAATGTGGTGTTCTGTATATGTCGTGCATGTGGTGTTGTCTACAGATCGTGTCATGTACATGTTGTGCATGAGGTACCGTCTACATGTGGTATTGTGAACACATTGTACATGTGGTGTAGTCTACATGTGGCATTGTGTGCACATTGTGTAGGTGGTGTTGTGTACATGTGATGTTGTGCACATGTTGTGCATGTGGTGCTTTGTACATGAGGTACTATGTACATGTTGTACATATGGTACTGGTGTACATGTGCTATTGTGTATATGTCGTACATGTTGTGTTGCGGGAAAGCAATACTATGTATGTGCATTGTGTAGTTGTGGTATCATGACATGTGTATTTGTTGTGTGGTACTCTGTGTATGTACATTGATTGTGTGGCATTGTACATCAAGTATAGATGTATGGTGTTGCATGATACACCAGGTGTAGGTGTATGTATGTGTTATGTTGTACACTGGGTATAGGTTTATGAGTTGTATTTCAGGTGTAGGTGCATGTATTGCATGGTATTTTATGTCGTGTGTGGTTGTATGTATGTGATTTACGCTATGTGTATGTGTACATGGTTGAAGAGAAGTAACTGGGTGTTTGTCAGGTGTGGCAACCAATCCAGTGTGCGTACGGAATAAAGACAAAGGTAGAAGCTAATGATGTATTAAAGGATAAGTATCAATATTTTATTTTAACTTTATTGTGCATGTGGTTTATGATTCCGGTCTATGATGACTACATGTGATTTATGATTATGTTCTATGATGACTACATGTGATCTACAATTCTGGTTTATGATGGTTACATGTGATGTATGATGTTGATCTATGATAGTTGAGTTTTGAGCTAACCTGACGTGACATGTTTATACATGATGATTTGGTCAAAGATGCTAGTTTGACTTGTTGTGACAAGAAGCAAAGAGAATTGAAAGTGTACCTTATTGACGGGCCACCAATCAAGTATGATTTGAGTTTATCTCAATTTATTTTGAATCTGATGGGAATTATGTGCTTGGTACAAGAAATCATTAACATGCCCAGTTAGGTGGTTGGAAATGACTACAAGAATTAGCAACAAAAACAAAAGGAATTGAAACATGCAATAGTATGTTGGGAAAAAATTTAGGAGCAGGGCCATTGTGGGACACTGGTACCCAACAGTGTCCATTGATTTCCATGAGCATGCTATGATTCGTATGATGGTTTCAAGGTAGGGATATGCCTTGGTTTTTGTATCTTTCGATGTGAGCAAGCCTTGCCAAGGGATGGACTACCCAAGATGGGGGTGCCAATGGAACTTGGAAGGTGTGTGACTACATGGAAGGGGGTGACCAAATTTCCCAAGGGACTGTGTAGTAGAGAACGGAAGGCCAGGGATATATTTATTTTGGTCATTAGAATTACCAGATGGAATCAAATTCATATTGGGAGTGCGCCCTGGAACAATGAGTCAGTGACTATTCACTGAGAGGACAAGTGAGGCTGGATTATAGCACTGGACATTGGATGCAAATTTGACTCTGACATTGGATTATGGACTTCCTGGGAAGGAGGTGAATCTTGGTATTAATTTGAGTGTGGAGGTCTGAGCCTCTAGATTCCCTTGTTTTGGATGAAGGCATTGTATCCTTTTATTTGTTGTTTGAGAAAATGTGCATATGTGTATATGTGTGCATTATTGTAAATATTGTAATGAGTTGGATTTATAAAGCTCCATAGGCAGCATGATTATTTGTTAGGTGAACCAAATGTGTATGTGTGTATATGCGATTATTATTGTAAATATGGTAATGATTTGTATTATAAAGCTCCAGTAAACCATATATTTGTCATGTTTTGGCAGTTGGTCATTGTAAATACTGCAATGAGCTAGGTTATAAAGCTCCATGGGAAGTATGTTTTGTTTTCAGCAGTCTTGTTGGTTATAACTGTCATTAAACACCTAGGACGGTGTTCCCGCAAGGGGCAAGGTTTT
Source organism: Pinus tabuliformis (assembly GCA_031772625.1). NCBI lineage: Eukaryota > Viridiplantae > Streptophyta > Pinopsida > Pinales > Pinaceae > Pinus > Pinus tabuliformis. The sequence goes on from CM062811.1 coordinate 1,012,814,147, forward strand.
GTAAGAGCCCTGGTTAAAAATTCATGTAAAAATATATAAGACCACAGTCATGGGACACATATTCCAAGATGAATGGTGGGAAAAACATCCAAGTGGATGTTCATTCGGTTATTATAGATAAAGGAAATTGGAAAAGGCAATGGCAAAGGCTTTGGAAAGACATGAGGCATTTATTGGCATTTTTTTTAATGAAACTAATGAAAATTAGGAGTAAAGGAAGATGAAAGGTCACAGGTTGCATGTGAGGAGGAAAATGAAGGAAAATAATGGAAATTTGAGGAAAATAAAGGCCTCATTAATAAAAATGCTTTTAAGGATCAGTGTGTAGGCTTAGTCAGTGTAATATTTTGACTGGTTTTGGTGGAGCTCCTTTCTATTCTCTCTGTCTCTCATACTATTGCACACTTGGATTTTTCTTTGAGAACTATTGGAGAGTGTGGCATACTTAGAGTTTTGGAGTGAGAAAGCAAATGAAAAGTAGGAAAGCATAAGAGGACATTGGGATCAACAACTACAATGGGTTTTTCTTGTAGGTACCAAGTTGCGTGTATGTTTTCTTCACTAGTTTTGGCATGTGTGGCACATGCATGTGGTTTCTTGGTCATGATCTGTCATTGGCATGGAGGATTGCTTGGATTGAAAATAGATTTTCCTAGCCTTGTCATTTCCTGGATAGCCATGGTGTTGTTAGTTCATTTCTTTATTTTAGGTTTGGTTCTTGTGTTTCCTTTAGCTTGGGTTGAGTTATTAGTTCCTGGAGCCTTGGTTGGACAAACACTTTGGAGCCCTATAACAACTTGGGTTTAGTTATTAGTCCTAGAGTCTTGGTTGGACAAACGATCTAGAGCCTTTGGTGGGTTGAGTTACTAGTTTTGGATCCTTGGTTGGACAAACACTTTAGAGCCTGGTAGCAACTATGGGTTGAGTTACTAGTCATAGAGCCTTGGTTGGATAAAAATCTAGATGGCTTGGGTAGAGACCACTATGATGATGGTTTTGTGATGTTCAACCATGAGGTGGAATCATTATTTGATGGGTTGAGGTGGTTTGGCCTCTAGAAGCCCTAGATGGTTTTGTTTGATGTGTTTTATGAGATCCCACATTCATGCTTGGAATATGGCACGGGGGTGAATGGATGAAGAGAGATTTGGATCAATCATTCTATAGTTAGGTGGAACATGGTAGTCACATACCCGGTTAGCCTTGTTGAAATGTGCAACAAGAATATTTCAATTTTAATTTATTCTTGAATTAAAATTGAGAATTGAAATTCGAATTTAGTCTCACCAGCTATTTGAAAAATAACTAATTAATTCATCTTGAGTTAATTAGTTGGAGAAATTCAAACATGAAGTCTTTGTGAAGACATGCAACAGTTATCCCTTTGATTGAGGATGTTATCCCTTAATTAAGGAGATAAGGATGAGTTATAATTGAGTTGTAATTAGTTAGCTTAGTTAACTGAGTTAAGTCCAGTTAAATTAGTTCCAAACAGTTGGAGGAACTAATTGTGAGTTCAGTTAGTCAATGCATGCATGCATGCAACTAGAGTTCTCCAGATAATTGAATATTCTCTCATAAATAACTCATGCATGTTAGTTTATACAAAGGCCTAGTTGAGATTAAAGGTAGGGACAGTGTACTATCAGTTGCAAGAATTTTCCTATAAGAAAATATCTTACATGCAAAAAGAATTCATTCCTTGAGATTTGCGTAGTTTTACAGTGTATTGGAGAAGTATGTGAGATCAGTGTCACAGAAGGTTACAGTGGGAGCACCCAAGGAAATCTGCGCAAGGAAATAGGAGGCTTGGAGGACAAAGGGAAAGGCATATGAGTTGTTTGGTCTGTCTATGAGCAGTGAGGGCTTGTACTAAGAGTTGGATAATTGTGTGAGAGCTAAAGCTGTGTGTAATCTCTAAGATATTCCCATTGTATGATGATACACATAGCAGGGTTTTTTAGCTGAGGCTTTCCCCAGAGTATTCTTCTGTGTTTCATGTGCGATCGATTCTTCTTCTCTAATATATGTGTTCTATTTGATCTTGCTCAAATTGATTAAGCTTCCACAAGTTTGATTGTAGAAGTGTATCAAGTATTTTGCTTTAGTACATTGCATAATCAGAATAATCTACAGCGAGAATTTCTACATGGTATTGGAGCAAAGGTGATCAGAGCTGTGAACAACATATTGAGAAGGGATAAGTTTGAAGTTTGAAGTTTTTGATTGCAGGTACAAAATCGATTTTTATTACACCTCAAAATTCATCAATGGCGTTCAATGGCTTGAGACTCAAGTATGCCCTGGATGGCAGCTCGAATTACATAGCATGGAAGGATCGCATGTAAGTGGTATTAGAAGACAATAGTTTGAAGGATTTCATTGATCAAGAAATCCCCAAGCAAGCTGCAACTAATGCCCAGGAATTGGCTGAATGGAAGAAGCATGCGGCGAAAGCGAGAAGGATTCTTCTGGAGGGAGTTTGAGACCATATTTTCTCAAGTCTCCATGGGAAGGAGAATTCATATTCAATGTGGAAGACATTGAAGGACCTATATTAGAATAGTAGCGACTAGAGGAAGCTGGAGCTCAAGGATAAGCTTCAGGAAATCAATTTGGAAAAGGGCGACAATATTTATACATATCTAGACAAGCTCACCACTTGCAGAGATGAGCTTGGTAGTGCAGGGATAATGATAGCCGATGATGATATGGTGAGCCCTACTCTCCTCGGTCTTCCAAAGAGCTGGAATAGCTACCAGGACTCAGTGAATGGAAGATAGAAACTGCCAGATTGGGAATGACTATGGTCGAATCTAATCCAAGAGGAGATCAAGAGGAGCACCAGAGATGGTTCTTCATCTAAGCATGATGATGAAGAAAATCTAGCCTAGCAAGTAAGGCGAGTAAAGGGAAAGGGAAGGCTTCCCATTCCAAATCGAGTTCTTCTCATGGTGGGAAGAAGATTGACAAATCTAAAGTGAGATGCTTTAATTTTCATGAGGTAGGTCATTATGCAACTAATTTCCCGTTGAAGAAATCCAAGAAGGGATACTCGAAAGGATCAGAAGGTGAGGCATTAGCCTCACAGTTCGAATTGGATTTTACCCTCATCACATGTATGGTTTCATTGATGGTTGGGTGTGTTTGGTATCTGGATAGTGAAGCCTCTTTCCACATGACCAAAGACAAAAGTTTATTTAGTACCTTGGAGAAGAAAGACCTCCAGATGTGCATAGAGATGGTTGATGATGGAAAGTACCGTGTTTCAGGTGAAGGTACAGTTGTTTTTCAAAGGGAGCATGGAACTCCTCTCACCCTAGCTGGTGTAAAGTATGTGCTTGGACTGATGAAGAACTTGGTCTCGGTAGCAATGTTGGAAGACAAAGGCTATGATGTAGTCTTCAGTAAAGGAAAGGCATTCCTGAGACACATAGGCACGATTCAGACCAAGAGGATTGGGATTCGAGTGAAGAATCTCTACAAGCTGGAGGTAGATGACTGTGCTACATTGAGTTCGAAAGTAGAGTTGGTGAAAAGCCAAGACATTGGTGAGTTATGGAACATGCGGTTGGGCCACTTGCATCATGGGGCCTTGAAGATAATGCAACATATTTCTACTGAACTTCCGAAAGGTAAACTGGAGAAAGTGGAAACATGCAAAGGTTGTACCTTGGGTAAGTATGTTAAGTCTTCCTTTCATGATAGAGACAGTCGAGCAAAAGTAATCTTGGAGTGAGTTCATACAGATGTCTGTGGACCATTCTCGGCAACATCCACCACTAAAAAAAGGTACTGTGTGATTTTTATTGATGATTTTTCTCGTAGATGTTGGATCTATTTCATGCAGAAGAAGAATCAAACCTTCTCAGAGTTTTGTGATTTCAAAGATTTGGTTGAGAAAGAGTCTGGAAATAAAATCAAAGCCTTGAAGGGAAACAATGGTGGAGAGTATGTCTCTCAAGAGTTTAAATACTTCTGTGTAGTAGAAGGAATTAAATGGGAGTTGACGACACCTCATAACCCACAACAGAATGGGGTGGCCGAGAGGAAGAACATAATGATTGTGGGGGTAGCTTGAGTGATGCTGCATGACCAAGGCCTACCACTTCATTTTTGGGATGAGGCATGCAACACAACAGTCTATTTGAAGAATAGAAGCCCACATCACATACTTGGGATGAAGACACCAGAGGAAGCTTCCTCTAGGAAGATACTATATGTGAGTCACTTCAGGATCTTTGGCTCATTGATTTATTGCCATGTGACCAAGGATGCCCGAAAGAAACTTGAGCCAATAGCTGAATTAGGGATACTTGTGGGGTACACTGATACACCGCACAACTATCAAGTGTACTTGCCAATGATTTGGAGGATAGTGGTTCATAAAGATCTTAAGTTTGATGAGTAAAAGACCATGTAAGTTCCCCTCGAGAGGGAGCTACAACTATGGGCTGCAGAGGAACTTTTGGTTCCTGAGGAGGAGGAGCCTTAGACTAATGCAGAGTAGCCACATGCAGAGGTTTCAGGAGTGGAGACATCCACTCATGCAGAGTCTTCCAGAGAGGGATGGAAGCACACATGAGAAGCTGACAAATTGGTGTCAGATGCGAGAGAGAATGTGGGAGAACCATCCTCTCAGCGCAGATAGACGAGGTCACCTGATAGGTACACTGGATACATGGCCCTTGTTGGGGAATGTGTTGAGACCGAGTCATCTTCCTTTGAGGAAGTAGTGAAATAACTGATTTTGGTTGATGCTATGGTGGAGGAGTATGATTCCATAGTTTGGAGTAGTGTTTAGGATGTAGTTCCAAGACTGGAGAACAAGTCAGTTGTGAGTTCCCGTTCACTTTACAAGGTAAGGCAAGCTGCTGATGGTATTTTTGAGAAACATAAGGCAAGATTTGTTGCCCATGGTTTCTCACAGGTCGATAGGATTGACTATGATGAGACTTTTTCTCCTGTTGCAAGGTACTCATCTATCAGATCGATGTCGGCACTATCAACACAGATGGGTTGGAAGATCCATCAGATGGATGTGAAGACTGCATTGCTCAATGGAAAGTTTGAGGAAGAGGTGTACATAGAGAATTCCAAAGGTTTTGAGACGTTCGATCGAGAGTCACATGTGTGCCGACTCAAAAGAGCTTTGTACAGGCTGAAGCAAGCACCTTGTGCTTGGTACACCAAGATCAAAAACTGCTTCACTGGGTTGGGCTTCATAAAGAGTGAAGTAGATGCGAACCTGTACCAAATCATGGTAGAAGGTAAGCAGTTGATCATTGTTATTTATGTCGATGATCTCATATTGACAGGTGATGATTAGTTGATCATGTATTACAAGGAGGACCTTGCAAGATAATTCAGGATGAAAGACATGGGTCTCATGCACTACTTTCTAGGCATGGAAGTGTGGCAGAAGGATGGGGAATTGTTTGTGTCTCAAGGAAAATATGCCAATGAGATACTCAAGAGATTACACATGGAGAAGTGCAAGCCCATGTAGACTCCTCTAGCAGGTAACTGGAGGAAGGAGGATGCTACTTCAGGAGAAGTATTAGAGGCTACTGTGTACAGATAGCTTGTGGGTTCACTAATGTACTTAGTGAAAACATGACCATATTTGTGTTTTGTGGTGAACCAGTTGAGTCAAGCTATGGTTCAGCCTACCAAGTTGTTTTGGAAGGCGGCAAAGCATGTATTGAGATACCTCAGAGGCACATCTCAGTATGGATTATGGTACAAATGGACAGAGGGAGTGAAGCTACAGGGCTTCACCGATGTAGATTGGGTAGGGAGTCCATTAGATCGGAAGAGCACATCAAGTTGAATTTTCAACCTTGGGTCAGTGGAAATTTCTTGGTACAACAGGAAACAGAGGTCAGTTTCACTCAGCACGGCAGAGGCAGAATACATGGCTGCAATTCAGACAGCATGTGAGGCCATCTGGATGCAGAAAATTTTAGTTGGTTTGTTTGATCAGAGGATGGATCCAACTGTGATCTATTGTGATAATCAGAGTCATATCAAACTCTCTGAGAATCCAGTGTTTCATGACAGGTCCAAGCACATCGATATCCAGTATCATCATCTTAGAGACTATGTGGCGAGGAGGATCATGTTGTTGTAGTATGTTTCGACCGAGGAGCAAGGTGTAGATATTTTGACTAAGGCATTGTCAAAATACAAATTCGAGTTCCATAGAGACAGGATCGGGGTGGCTAATAATCCCTTTCATGTTGAGAGGGAGTGTTGAAATGTGCAACAAGAATATTCCAATTTTAATTTTTCCTTGAATTAAAATTCAAATTTAGTCTCACTGGTTGTTTGAAAAATAATTCATTAATTCATCTTGAGTTAATTAGTTGGAGAAATTCAAACATGAAGTCTTTGCAAAGACATGCAAAAATTATCCCTTTGATTGAGGAAGTTATGCCTTAATTAAGGAGATAAGGATGAGTTATAATTGAGTTGTAATTAGTTATCTTAGTTAACTAAGTTAAGTCCAGTTAAATTAGTTCCAAACAATTGGAGGAACTAATTGTGAGTTTAGTTAGTCAATGAATGCATGCATGCAACAAGTGTTCTCCAGATAACTGAATATTCTCTCATAAATAACTCATGAATGTCAGTTCAAATAAAGGCCCAGTTGAGATTAAAGGCAGGGACAATGTACTATCAGTTGCAAGAATTTTCCTATAAGAAAATCTCTTTCATGCAAAAGTAATTCATTCCTTGATATTTGTGTAGTTTTACGGTGTGTTGGAGTAGTGTGTGAGATCAGTGTCACACAATGTTATAGCTGGAGCACCCAGGGAAAACTGCGCAAGGAAATAGGAGGCTTGGAGGATAGAGGGAAAGGCATATGTGTTGTTTGGTTTGTCTATGAGCGGTGAGGGATTGTACTGAGAGCTATATATCTGTCTGAGAGCTAAACATATGTGTAATCTTTGAGATATTTCCATTGTATGATAATATAGATAGTGGGATTTTTTCGTTGAGGCTTTCCCTAGAGTATTCTTTTGTGTTTCATGTGTGATTGATTCTTCTTCTCTGTTATATGTGTTCTGTTTGATCTTGCTCAAATCGATTAAGCTTCCACAAGTTTGATTGTAGAAGTAGATTAAGTATTTTTCTTTAGTACATTGCATAATCAGATTAATCTATAGTGGTAATTTCTACAAGCCTTTGCATCATTAATATGAGGTTATTTATCCTTATTATCTCATGAGTATCATACTTCTTTATATGTGGATTATATGGATATTGTTTCCTTGGTATTTCTATCATTATTCTGTTGGTTACGAATATGTATTATGACAGTGGATATGTATGTCTCCCATCAATTTTTTACTTGTATATGAATGAAAAATGTATCTATGACCTGATGGACGGAACTACAACTAAAGTAATAAGGAAACAATTTCTCCTAACGAATCTTAGATAAGTGTGATACCCCTATGCTTACATCTGTCATTTACACTTATAGATTTCATTGATGCCAAGTGTTTTCCAAAATTTCAGTCCCAATTGGGGATGGTCAGGCCTAGTCATGGAGTTAGTTTTTGGTTTATTAGTCTTGTCATCATGTGTTTAATGGATTCTAGAAGTTACAACAAGTTTTGGGTAGTGGCCCGAATTCTAGGCCTGAAAGTTCCTTAAATTCCTCAGACTCACACAGATCTTTTATAAATAGTCCCTGGATGTAGGCATGTAAGATTGTGGGAGCATCTAGATCTCTCTGGACATTGACATGCCCATAGCAAGGGAGCATATAGAGGTTTAATAATTTAAAGACTCAGTGGGACCCAGGGGCTGGTTAGCAGAAAGTTTGGGATGGTTCCAAGGGGTCCTATTGCTGATGTTGAAGGTATGTATGGTGTGATTCAATCGGTTCCACTTTCATAACATGAATTAGGAGTTCAAATCATATCATAGTAACTTATTGTCACATGTTTACCCCAGTTAGTTGATTGCTTGGGTAGATGTGGGAGGAGGGTAATACAAACATCTCTTTCGAGATACATGCCACTTGATATAAGAGTTTCATCCTTATGTTGACAGAAATTTTACTATGTGCTCATATTCTTCTTTCAGAAACTATTGAAGCGACCTCCCCACTATTGACCCAACGCCCATAGATGCAATCCACACTCGACAAACTCTATTATCATGCCTTGTGTATGATTTCTTCATGGTTATTTGCTTCTTAATTATGTTGATGGATTGGTGAAGTAATTCTTATATTATGTATTGCTCATGTTTCACATGCAAATATAAGTGTCAGTAAAAGGTCTTGCAAGTAAAGTTTTTTGTTTAAGAGCATTCACAAAATAATTTAGATCAAATGGTATCAAAGTGGTCTAACCATTTTTCTAGATATTGTAAATGTCACCATAGGCAAAGGATTGAAGTGAGAAATACTTCAAGAGTTGGAAGATATTAACCATTAAATTGAAGCAAAGAATGCAGAGATTAGAAGGATTCTATAAGATGTAGAGTAAGAGAAGTAGAAATTGTGGCTCACGTTAAAGTAGACTGTGGAGGAATAAATGGGAGAATGTTCCACTACAAAAGGAGAGTTGGCCAAAGAATATGATGAAGTATCACCAAAAAAATTGAAGTTAACAAAAACTCCTTCTTCTCATGATGTTATTTCTATTGGAAGCATTGAGATACCTATTTAAGGAATCGACATGAAACTCCTCACCAAGATGGGGTATAAAAGAGGAGGACTTAGTATTAATGGCCAAGGAATTATGAAGCCACTAGAGGTTGTAAGAAGGCCTTAATTTGTAGGATTGGGGTATATTGAAGGATAATGTCCAAAGGTAGAAAAATAAAGGGATTCCTCAAAGAAAGAATACCATATAAGATAAAAGGTGACACATCACTTTCTGAGAATGATGTCTCCAACAAGAGATCCAAGAGAAGAACATGGTACAAATATCTTTGTTGGAATTACAGCAAGGAAAGACGTACAAGGTATGGTGCAAACATGTATTCTAGAGTTCCTTTCAATTATGAGAAAACTAGAAATGATAGGAAAAAATTATGGCATAGGAAACCATGTGCATTTTGTGGTTTGAATGATCATGTTGTTACCAAGTATTGGAAAAGAATGGTAACCAGGAAGAAGCCAATACATGAAGACCCTTTCCCACATCAGGAGAAAAGGAAGGTCAAGGAAGTATGGAGAAAGAAGAAGCATTATATCCATTCTAACAAGCATGAAAATTAGAGAGCCACATGTTGGTAGCTCCATCTAAAGATGTGTCCCAGGAAGGTCCATCCATAATTGAAAGCCTTTTTAAGTAGCTTGTCCTAGCCACCATTGTAAATCACATGTTGTAAATTCTTTGTAAGAGTGATGAATGTATAACATCACTTGTATACGGAACATAGTGATATTTTGGCCATTTTAGTTGGATAAAATTGGGATATAATTGTCTTTTATGTAAATAAATGTAATCTTGACCATGAGTGTGTTATAAACTCTTGAAAAGTATGGGTCTTGTTTTGGTATTGTAAGTTTGACATGTATGGGTAGCTACAGGGTTGCATATGGATATAGGTGTCGATTTCATCATTCCAAGTTCCAAAGTACAAAGGTAAAGGGGAAGGTGGCTTGTCAAAGGCATCTATATGCAGATCGAGATTGCAAACATGTTTATGCTTTTGGAGGACCAAAATCTCCTCAGTGGGGAGGAATGATACAAGTGGCTCCAGGAAACCTCAAAAATCGATGTTTTCAAAATTCAATGGGAACATCACCAAGTTGTAGTGTATGTTCTAGTGAAAAAAATGACAATCAAATACGAGTTCGTATGACCAAATTATCACAGTTAGAAGTTCATAAGTTAAAGCAAAAAGTGAGACTCATAAGGCATACATGGCAACTTGTTAGAAATTGTAGCAAGAAAAAGGCTCAATTTTGACTTATGCCTTAGTCAAATTGAGCAAATTGAATTTCCACGTTAGAAGGACAACTTGGTGGAAGTTAACTTGTGTGACATGACCCTTGTCTACTATTTAGCTCAGTAAATTCAAGTTATAGGCTAGAAGTAGAGTTGTGCATGTAAATATTTCTAACATTTAGAAATCTAGTTGAGTTATTGTTAGTTGAACTTAGTTAACTGAGTTGAAGTAGCTATTTGAGCTAGTTGAAGGTAAGTTGAGCAATAGAATTGTTGTTAAAATTAGTGATCTCTTAGTTAACAAGTTAATCAACTAAAAATAGAGACGATCATGCATGGAATTCAAATTTCCTAGCTGAATTAGAGGAAAAGGCACATTTGTATTTATATTTGTATATTGGTGAGTGTACAATGATTTTTCAATGAGAATGTGATCAATTCCTCAAGCATATTGCACAAGGAAATATGGAATTCCTCCTATTTTTTAGGGGATAATTCCTCCAAGATTGTGAAAGGAAATAGGTGCTCGGATAAGGCTTGAATTGGCTAAGTGTTGGCCAAAGAAAGTTAGGAAGTAGGTGAACAAGATTTGTAGTGCAGGGTGTGCTTAAGATTCAAAGCAAGTCATTGTAATTGTTGCAATTTCATGTAAATTAATGCAAAGACTGAGAGGGGTTTTTCGTAATTGGATTCCCCTAGAAATCACTTTGTACTTGTGGTTTTGATTGTTGCATTTCTATGCATGTTATTCTAAATTGTGATTTTTGTTCTACATATTAGTAGAGTAGAATTTGTGTCTCCTGATTTCAATTCAAATTCTTGAGAAGTTGTAATTTGTATCAAAGTTATACATGGTATCAGAGCTCGAAATCATAGTAGAAACTAGTTAATACATCTTATCCTTCATAGATTTCAATTTGTAAATTCAGTGAAGAAGTTTTCTTCGAGATGGGAAAATGTCTTTCAAAGGATTGATGTTGGAGTTCGCATTGGAGGGAAGTTCGAATTTCTGAGCTTGGAATAGATTTAGGATCATCACAAGTGCCCTATGAGCAACATCATGAAGAAACAATAATCTTAACTAATGGGAAGTCCTTGAAGTCCTCATGTATAGCAATCATCAAAGAACTAATGAGATATCGTGAGGCAGAGTTGATGGAGCCCTAGTTCAAGTCAGATCTAGAAGACCCTATGTGCATGCTTCTTAATGGAGCTAGAATGTTACTAGTGGGAAGATTAGTGAGACAATGTTTAGTGACACAAAAGGTAGATGTGATCATTGGTATTGTCATATTAAGGAGCAGAGAGATTTCCCATACAAAGATTGAGACTCAGAGGAAGTCTTGTTTCAGAGGGAGCAACCCTATGGAAGTTATTACTTCAAGATCTGGGGAGACCAGACTCATTATTGCAAGAGTTGCAACAGCAATGCAGAAGCAACAACTAAGAAAATGAAGTAGTAGTATGAGTAGATCATATTTCACCATGCATGAAAATATACCTATAGGAGTAAGGCGGGGAAATGTATAGCCTTAGTCCCACAGTTGAAATATTTGGGTAGGTTCCATAGGAGAGGACGAGCAGTTGTAGTATACTCTTCTCATGGATCATTACCTTGCTTTATGGGCCCACAGTATTCAGTAGCATGAGGATTAGTGTTAGTTGGAGCAACCAGATATTGAGGAGCACAAATAAATGTTGCTAATAGAGAAAGAGGCTATGTAGAAGAGTCAACAACATTACAAATTTCCAAGTATACAATGCAGAGACTAGTAGTAGTTAAATGCTCAGGAGACAGTTGTAGCTCAGAGAGACAATACATTTAGTGTTTTTTTATGCTTCTAAGTTGCAGTTGTTGCAGTAGAAATAACAACAATGAGAGGCAGTGCTACAATACATTCCACATGAGATAGATTGGGGTTATTCAGAGCCCTTTTCTTGCTAATAGGGAGTGTTAGAAATTGTAGCAAGACAAAGGCTCAATTTTGACTTATGCCTTAGCCAAATCTAGTAAATCAAATTTCCACATCAACAAGACAACTTGGTGGCGATTAACTTGTGTGACATGGCCCTTCGCTAATAGTTAGCTCCATAAATTTCAGTTATAGGCTAGAAGTAGAGTTGTGGATGTAAATATTGCTAACATTTAACAATCTAGTTGAGTTATTGTTAGTTGAACTAAGTTAACCGAGCTCATGTAGCTAGATGAGTTTATTGAAGGTCATTTGAGTAGTAGAATTGTTGTTAAACTCAATGATCTCTTAGTTAACTAGTCAATTAGCCAAAAGTAGACATGATCATGCATGTAATTCGAAATTCCTATTTGGGGTGGAGGAAAAGGCATGTTTGTATTTATATTTGTATACTCATGAGTGTACAATGCTTTTGCACTGAGAAGGTGATCAATTCCTCAAGATATTACGCAAACAAATAGGGAATTTATCTTATTTTTTAGGGGTTAGTTAATCCATAATTTCACAAGGAAAAGGGGGCTTGGCTGAGGCTTAAATTGGCTAAGTGTTAGGTAGAGAAAGTCAGGAAGTAGGTGAACAAGATTTGTAGTTCAAGGTGTTCTTAAGATTCAAAAAGTCATTGTAATTGTTTCTCTTTTCATCTGAATTAATGAAAAACAGTGAAGAGTTTTTTCCCAGTTGGGTTTCCCTAGAAATCATTGTGCACTTATGGTTTTCTTGTTGAATGTCTATGCATGATGTTCTAAATTGTGATTTCCATTTTTCATATTAGTATAGTAGAATTTGTGTCTCCTGATTTCAACTCGAATTCTTGAGAAATTGCAATTTCTATCAAATTTCTACACAATTGAGTGGCCAATCAGCTAACGATACATGCCACTCTATCATTGGCTCTTACCCCTACATAAAAGATAAAAAAAATATATTAAAATACCATAAGAAAACAAAATCATAAAAATATGGTTATTTTAATAAACATATAACAAAAATCATATAATATATATCAAAACAATCCCTTATGTAATGTAGGTTTTAACCCCATATAGAAATTACCTGCATAAAAATTCTAAAACACATAAAATAAATAATGTGAGAGCATAACACATAAAACACATATACACAGAGATTTTTCCCTGGATCCCAAAACCGGGACTACCAGCTTCCTTTTCATTATATTCCTTCCATTGTTACAATAAATATTTATACATGTTGAAGCATCCAATACCATGGACCGAAAAACCATCGTGTCCAAAACCATGGACCAAAAACCATCGTGTCCAAAACCATGTGCGAAAATCATGCACAAAACCATAGGTGGGTATGCCCAACCTAACATAGGGTCCAAAACAAAAATTTGGGGTTACAGGTACCCCTCAAACCCCCTATGACCTCTCCCCCCCCGCTATGCAATCGAAACAACGAAGGGGGGGCTCCGCCCCCCCTCTAACCCCCGGTTAATTACGTGGGCTAGTTGTGGAAAGAATATAACACAACCCAAAATTCTCCCATTTGTTTTTTTCTTTCCACAGGGGGCCACAAGAGAGCTTAGTCATTTATCCAGCCCTACAACACCCATTGTTTCTCTACACCAAGAGAACTTCTCAGAGCTCACAGATTTTGTCAATGCATCTGTAGTATTCTTCAAAGTGTCCACCTTTACCAACAACACCTTTTTGTCTTCTATCATATCCCTCACAAATTGATATTGAGCATCAATGTGCTTTGTCTTTGAATGATATGTAGGGTGCTTTGCTAAGAAAATTGTACTTTGGCTGTCACAGTCTATCCTTATAGCTTCTTGTACTAACTCCATACTTGAACACAATCTCTACAACAAAACTTCTTCCTTGCTTGCATGAGTGGCTGCCATGTATTCCACCTTTGTAGTTGATAGTGCCACTACAGATTGTTTCTTACTCATCCAACTGATTGCACCTCCAAATAGGTTAAACACATACCCACTTGTAGATCCTCTCTGATCTAGATCTCTAGCCCAATCTGCATCAACAAAGCCATGAATATCCAACTCTCTATCCAATCCTAGTCTTCCTTGGTAGCACAAACCAAAATCACTAGTGCCACGCAAATACCTGAAAACCTGCTTCACTGTTGTCCAGTGCTCCTTCCTTGGTTTTGATATAAACCTACTCAATACTCCCATTGCATGTGCAATGTCTGGTCTAGTACAGACCATTGCATACATCAGGCTACCGACTGCACTTGCATATGGAACATGGGACATGTCCTCTTCCTCTTCTTGTGTCCTGGGACTCTGTTCAGTAGATAACTTCACACCTATAGGAATAGGAACCTTCACTGGTTTAATATCCTACATATTAAACCTCTGCACTATTGTCTCGACATACTTCCGCTGGTTTAACCACAACTTCCTCTTTGTACGATCTCTTTTAATTTCCATTCCCAAAATATAGTTTGTAGCACCAAGATCTTTCATGTCGAATTTGGAGGACAATTGGGTCTTCAAATCCTGGATAATTTCTTTGTCATTTCTAAGCAACAGCATATCATCCACATACAAGACCAGATAAATAACACGGTCACCAATTAATTTAAAATACACATAGTGATCTGCTTTGCTTCTGGTGAAGCCAAGTCCCCATATAAATGTATCAAATTTCTGATACCACATCCTTGGTGACTGTTTTAACCCATACAGAGAGTTATTTAACTTGCATGCCAGTTCTTTCTTACCTTTCACTGCAAAACCTCCAGGTTGCTTCATGTAGATCTCCTCTTCCAAATCCCCGTGAAGAAATGTTGTTTTGACATCCATCAGTTCTACCTCATAATCAAAAGTAGCAGCAAAAGATAAAAGTAATCTAATAGAAGTTACTTTGGCAATGAGAGAAAAAATATCACCAAAATCAATTCCTGGCACCTGGGAATAACCTTGTGCTACCAACCGAGCTTTGTATTTCTCCACTTTTCCTTCTGCATTTGTCTTCTTCTTGAACACCCATTTGCTTCCAATGGGTTTCCTTCTAGCCGGAAACTCCACCGGATCCCAAACCTCATTTTGTGCAAAGATGTCATTTCATCAACCATGGCCTCTTTCCAGAGTTTTCCATCCTCTGAACTACTGCTTCCTTCACAGTTCTGGGATCATCATCAATAATAGATAAAGAAAAATTTGAACAGAAAGCAGATGGACTATACCTTTCTGGCTGCCTTCTTTCTCAAACTGATATTCTTACACCGAGAGTTTGTGGCTCTTTAGCTTCTGATTCCTCATCTACTGTAGAGTTTGATTCTTCCTCCTTTAGCTCAAACTCTATCTTCTTAGGTTCCTTTGGTTGGAATTCATGTTTAATAACATCTTTTACCTCTCTAAACACCACATCTCGGCTGTACACAACCTTCCTTGTTACTAGGTTCCAAAGCTTATAACCCTTTAAACCATCCTTATACCATCACATCCAAATACCCTTAGATGTGAAAGAGAGAGTTTCTTACCAGTCCATACCTCTTGTGGAGTCTTATCCTCCAACGCTGATGAATGTGACCTATTGACCAGGTAACATGCAGTATCCACTGCCTCTGCCCAGAATTCCTGTCCTAACCCGACACCATTGTGCATGCTTCTTGCCCTTTCCATCAACATCTTGTTCATTCTTTTTACAACTCCATTTTGTTGAGGTGTATATGGAGTAGTCTTCTGTCATGCTATACCACACTTCTTACAGAATTCTTCAATCCTTGATGCAAAACTCTCCACCATTATCTGCCCTCAGCACCTTTATATTCTTCTCTGTCTGATTTTCCACGAGAGCCTTAAATTATTTAAACCTGTCAAAGACTTCATATTTCTTCTTAAGGAAATATATCCATGTATTCCTTGAGAAGTCATCTATAAATGATACATAGTACACAAACTTACCCAGTGATGGAACCTTCACAGGTCCAAACACATCACTGTGCACAAGCTCTAATATATGTTTCACCCTCTTACCACCAGAGGGGAAACTCACCCAATTCTTCTTCCCATATACACAATTTTCACAAAAATCAAAATCCAGAGAGCTATTATTCATACCTTCTACCATACCTTTACCATGAAGTATTCGAAGGCCCTTCTCTCCAATATGTCCAAGACTTTGATGCCCCAGCATGGTCTTCAATCCAGAGACAACTAGATTTTCTGCTCCACTTCAAGGAACCACAGAACTGTTGCACCCATCAATAACAGTGCTACGTTGCAGCTTGTATAGAGTTCCAATCCGAAATCCTAGTATCAATACCAGTGCTCCCCGAACCATCTTGCAGGTATCCTTCTCAAACACTGTTTTTACACCTGCATCATCTAGCTTGCTTACAGAAATCAGATTTCTGGCCAATGTTGGAATATGCAGAACACTCGGAAGTGTTCTAACCCTTCCACCTTGCACTTTCAACTTTACTTTTCCATGAGCAAAGATTCTAGCCTTCCTATCATCCCCCAAGAAGTCATCACCACCATCATATTTCTCATACTCACAGAAACACTCTTTATGGGGAGTGAAGTGAAAGGATGCATCTAAGTCAATCACCATGCCTCATGATCTACATGTGTACTCGAAGAAGCCAAGTACACATCCCCACCTTCATCTAAGGTGGTTTTCACCTCTGCAAAAGGAGCATCA
Source organism: Pinus tabuliformis (assembly GCA_031772625.1). Lineage (NCBI taxonomy): Eukaryota > Viridiplantae > Streptophyta > Pinopsida > Pinales > Pinaceae > Pinus > Pinus tabuliformis. The sequence goes on from CM062811.1 coordinate 1,012,830,680, forward strand.
TCAGATCCCTTTCCTTTATCAGGAGCTTTAGATTTATAGTCCCTTTTCTAGTGCCATTCCTTTCCGCATTTCCAGCACACCACCTTTACATGTTTTCCTGGAGATTTAGATCTCCCTCTAGATTTAGGTCTCCCACTCGATGAGTTGTTTTTGTTTATGTTTTGCGACCATCCTCGTACAGACAAGGCATCACCATTCTAGCTCTCCGCATTTTTCCGTCTCATCTCCTCTGCCAGAAAGGATGACGCTATTTCATCAAACTTCAAGGAAGTTGCATTACTACCTATTGCAATAACCAGACTCTCCCACGAATCTGGTAGAGAACACAAAAAACTGATGCACTTATCTTCATTTTAAATTTTAATATCAACAGATAATAACTGACTTACCACAGTATTAAATGCATTCAGATGTTCTATCACCAAGTCTCCATCTTTCATCCTCAGGTTATACAGCTTTTTCTACAGGAATAGTTTTCTCACCAGAGACTTAGATTGGTGCAAAGTCCCTAACTTGTCCCACAAAGCCTTCGCCGTAGCTTCCCCTGATACATTTAGAAATACTGCATCTGAGACACACAATCGTATTGTGCTCTTTGCCTTCTGATCTAGCTTCTTCCATTCTTCATCGGACACTCCCGTTGGTTTAGTACCTGGATCTATTGTGATCCACTAATCTTTATCCACCAACAGATCCTCCATCTTGAGTTTCGAAAACTCAAAACTTTGACCATTAAATTTCTCGATCTCTATCTTTCCACTGCTCGCCATCTTCTTTTACCAACAAAATCGATCTCACAGATCTCCCACTGAACAAGGTCTACCACAAGCCCGAGTGAAACCCCTCAGCAACAAAGGCATCCCCTTGAAGCCAAAACAACTTCGATACCAAATGTAGGTTTTCACCCTGTAAAAAATTACCTGCATACAAATTCTAAAACACATAAAATAAACAATGCGAGATCATAACACATAAAACACATATACATAGAAATTTTCCCCTGGATCCCAAAACCGAGACTACAAGCTTCTTTTTCATTATATTCATTTCAATATTACAATACATATTTATACATGCCGAAGCATCCAATGCCATGGACTGAAAAATCATCGCGTCCAAAAACATGGACAAAAAACCATCGCGTCCAAAACCATGTGCGAAAATCATGCACAAAACCATAGGTGGGTCCGCCCAACCTAATATAGGGTCCAAAACCAAAATTTTCTGGGTTGCTACCTTAGACCCCATAAAGTGGGGCTATGGGTACCCCACAAACCCCCTGTGACCTGCCCCCCACCCCCGCTATGCAATTGACGCAACGAAGGGGGGGCTCCACCCCCCCTCTAACCCTCGGTTAACTACATGGGCTAGTCATGGAAAGAATATAACACAACCCAACATGTAAATGGTAAAAATAATGGTCACTAATGTTTATGGTATGACATTATAATACCATATGTTGCCAACAAATATTTAAAAAAGGGGTTTGCTATGGTTACAAAACCATATATTTATAAATATGAGAAAACAATGAGTTGGAAAACCATATATATGTTTTATTCAAAACCATATTGTAATGACCAAAAAATATAGGTGGCATATAATAGTCAAACATAGGTGGCATATGAATTAAATATTCAAAAGGACTTTTAAATATTAACCGATGGTAAAAAACCAAAGTTACAACATTTTTTTTCTTATTTGTTGTTTTTTATTAAAATGAAAAAAACACCAATTGGGGGTCAATGGGGTTGGAACCCCCGAACAACCAAGTCTTTATCTATTTATGTGCTAACCAACATACAAGAGGGGTGCTTTGTAATTAATGCCAACTGGCTTGTACTTTAACTTAATCTCTATCATTCGAGGGGAAGCCATTAGTGGAGGTGGAATGTTGCATAGGAACCAGGAGGCCAACCAGGAAGAACCAAGAAGAATGGAACCATGACATTTGGTAGAACCTTGACACAGTTCTAAGGGTGGAACCCTAAGTAGAGGAATCTTTGAGGAATATTTTAGATTCCCTAGAGGCCTGAATTTGCAAGTATGGGAATGGCGTCAACTTTATACTCAGATTGCTCATAATTTTGCAAGGATTATTTGGGTGAAATTTGTTTCTACATTTGGGCAGCCAATTTCATAGAGGAAGAAGTTTGAGTGTGGAACCTTGACACATGAATATTTTAGATTCCTTGGAGGTCTATAATTTACAGTTTCAAGATGGGGTCTATTTTATACTCATATGAACCAATTTTTCGCAAGGATTGTGATGCCACAATCCGTTTTGGCATTTGAGACGTCGATTTTCAAGTCATTGTCAGATTGGGAGGTTTAATGATGTGTTTTGGCCAGTTTTCTTGTTTTTATTTTAGCGAAAGGATGGATGTATGTTGCAGGCTTTGATGATCTCCATATGTTGTAGTAGGACAATGATATCTGAAATTTTGTAAGAAATTCATCATTTTATCCATTGCATGAAAACCAAGATGATGCAGTAACGAAAGAGGACTATGTTGACACTTCATCAGAATGTAGTCATGTTTACAGCCATTGGTTTTAGAATTTTGAGATGATTATGATGATGATGAGTATGATTTGAATCTGATCAACAAATTAAAGAGAACCATTTTGTGCCACTTTATGTGAGAGGTCTATTTTATGCCACCTTGTGTGAGAGGAACATTTTATTCCACTTATGTTTGAGAGTAAATTTATGCCACTTTGGTGAGAGATCATTCCTTTGTCATGCTAAAGGAGAACATATTGTGAGTGAGAGTTCTTTGTTGGAGAATTCCTTTTTGGATAGACATGCCACTCGATATCAGAGTTTCATCCTTGTGTTGACAGATATTTTACTATGTATGCATCTTCTTCTTACAGAGACTAATAAAGTGGCCTCCCCATGATTGACCAAGGGCCTAAATATGTATTCCAAACTAGACAAACTTTATTGTCACGTCTTGTGTATGATTGATTTATGGTTATTTGCTTCTTTTTTATGTTGATGGATTGGTGAAGTATTGCTTAGAGTATGTATTTATCATGTTTCACATGCAAATATAAGTGTTAGTAAAATGTCTTGAAAATGAATATTTTTGTTTAAGACCATTAAAAAAAAATTGGATCACTACTTAACCGTAAGATTCTAAAGGAATAAGACTTTCCATACTAGTTAGTACGAATGGAATTTAACTTTCACTTTTTGAATATGAAATTAATAGCACAATTGGAAGTGGCTACATCAACAAAAATTTTGTTCCAATTATGCTCATGATCATAACCTCTATGCCCCAACATCTCATACTCATTGTAATTTATATATTTCTTCTTATATAATTCACAAATGATCTCCCACTTATTCTCCCAAGAATATGCAAGTAGATTTTGAACTTATTCTTCTTTGTCAGATTCAACTCGATCAATTAGAGGCATTGGATTGCGATCAAGATTCCATGGTTGGTATTGTATATTTTCCCAATTATGCACTATCTAATCATTTGTGTAACAAATATCCTCCAAAAATCATGAAACGAATTGTATAATACCAACTCAGACCAACACAATTCAATAAACTTGTCATTTGTTCGATTGGGAACTAAGTTAAATCAAGGGAACATACATACAAGAACTACATTCTTCTATGATAACCATATTTACTCATGTCGATTTTTGTCATATGACCATGATTTTTCCACATCTATCAATTGAAGGTGCTAAATGTGGTCATATTTCTTGGTATATGCATTAATAAGCAAATTGCCATTGCTAGCAATGTATGTATTAACTTGTACTTGTTTGAAAACCTTAATACCAACATTTAGGACCACAAATCGATGTTAATGACTTGTCTCTTATGCACCTATATCTCTGTCAACAGTGGTTTCATGAAACAATCTCCTATATGCACATGTTGTTTGTTCATCTAGATTTTGAATAGAAGAGATACACATCAACATATAATAAAAATTTTCTAATCCTTTTTTAGATTTCGCAACAAATTTTTCTATGTAATTAATGGCAACACACTTTGAAAAAATAGGTCGTCAATCTATAATATCCCTCCACATCACCAACATTTCATGATTGTGTGTCTTTAATCTATCACCATTTTATCTTAGTGCATACTTCTTTTCTCCATTGTCATTAACATAAAGTTTTGACTCATGACATAGATCTCACGTTTTCTTATACCAACATACCAATGATCTTGGAAAAGCCTCTCATTGTAGGTGATGTGATGCTCAACACAATTAGGAATTTCCTCATAATCAATCATAAGACAACTGAAATATTTTTTTTTTGTCTTTTAAGTAAGGATGAACATCGACATTGACGATAACCTAAATATATCTTTTATGTTGATCATGTGGATTCATTGCATGTGAACATTCATCAAAATATTCTTTTGCAATATAACATGCGTGGGATCATCCCATTTTAATATTTCCATGTTAGCAACATTTTTTAACCATAGTAATCCATGCACATGTAGAGATCCATGATGTTGCCACTCATAGTGACACCAATAATCTGCAGATTTATGAAAACATTTGCAAATTTAATCTTGAAACATTGTATGACTTAAGTGCATATAATGTGCTACAATATGAGGATTATTAATGAAATTTTGACGTCTATATTTCTGTGCTTCCACCGAATCTGCAAGAAATGTACCAAACGTTAATTTATGCAAATATGGCCATTACATATTTGCCTCACTTAATATAAAGAATATTGTAGGACTCGTAATCTGTTGAATCAAGTTAGATAACTCAACATAGCACTTATTCCAATATGCATGTGTGCCTCTTAATATAGTTCCATATCACATTAATCTTTCTCTAAGTCATGATTCTAGCATATTTTGCAAATGTTCTCTTAATTTCTCGATTGTTGTTGGTAGATCACACATATTCTTTTTTACAAAAAATGTAGATGAAGACTAAGAATGATGTCTCATGATAATATTGTGTAAAAATTATCTAAAGCATGGTTCCTTCCAAACCTATTGTTAGAATATCGAAGAAGATTTTTTGCATACTCATGTAGATGAACATTTCTCTTTCATGCTTGAAACTAATATGCTTCACCATTTGGGAGCAATGTTGGAAATTCCATAAAAAATAATCCCATAGTGTTACACCCATTGATTGGAGATGAGCCAATGCCAGGTCAACTAAGAACTTACTCTATATTCTAGTTATGTTCCTCTACATTAGAGTTGTTTTCCGAATCTCGAATATATCAATCTCTCATCATGCATTTGAAGGTTTTTCTAACAAATAATTTTTTTGTAATCCATGTAATGTATCATCAATCTTTGGAACCCCTTCCAACATGGAAAATTCAATGCCATTGTCTATCTTTAGAAATGTAACAAATTTAATCAAGTGTGATATATCTGTTACAATTTTGGGTAATTATTTAAGTGCATTCTCATCAAATTAAAATACATTATAACATGGATCATTCTTAATCTTATAATTCAATGCACACAATACTATGCAAGTCTTGAATATGTCGTCGAGGTAACCTCATGGCAAGATTATCAACCTGTTTTGGAAAACTAATGGTGTGTCCTCTGTATTTGTATTTTCCACCTATTGAAAAAATAGCCTACAAAATTGGAATTGCTTGTGCTATCAACATCTCCTAAATTTGTTTGAGATATTGAAGAAATTTAGGTTGTTGCCCTCGATTCATATGATTATCATATGGAAATTTGTGATGAGTATCTTCTCTTTTATATCTCATGCATATTGGTCTTGTACTTTTTTTAAATATATGAATTTCGACATATGACTCCTCACACACATAACACATTTGAACTTGATCTAATCGATCAATTCTATCACAAATTGTTTGATGTGAAATATCCATATTAGTGAGAATTAACGAATGAAGTTAGATATAAATATTTGTTAAACAACTTTTTTTCGTAGTATTTTCTTCTACATCCTTTAAACACCTTTTTTCATAGGATTTTTTGCTACATGTTTTAAAGACCTTTTCTTTATAGGATTTTCTTCTATATTTTATTGTATTCTTTGCCCTTTAAATTCTTTATATGTAACTTGTTGTGTCGTCATTTGTCAATATTCTCTTTGATATTCTCTTCAATGTGTTCTTTGTCATTCAATTTGTTCTTTCATCTCTTGTTGTTTTTGTTCTATTGTCATTTGTTTTTGTTTTCTTTCTTGATATGCTCTTCGATTTTCTCTTCAATGTGCTCTTTGTTATTCAATTTTTTCTTTCATCTCTTCTTCTTGTTTTTTTTGTTGTCATTTGTTGTGCTTTTCTTTCTCGGTATTCTCTTTGATATTATATTTGATGTACTTTATGTCATTCAATTTTTTCTTCCATCTCTTCTTATTATTGTTTTATTGTCATTTGTTATGTTTTCTTTCTCAATGTACTCTTGTAATTTCTATTTGATGTGCTCTTTGTTGCTCAATTTGTTCTTTCATCTCTTCTTGTTGTGTTTCCATTTGTTGCACATTTATTTCTCAAAATTAGCTTTAGTATTCTCTTTGATATACTTCTCATCGTTCAATTTGTTCTTTCATATTTTCTTGATGTTGTTTTGTTGTCATTGTTGTGACTGTTTTTGCTAATATTCCTTAGTCGTCATATTTTCTCTATTTCTTTATGGACTCTCTATTTGTTCTTCATTATTATTCATTTGTTGTTCTTCATGCTCCCCAAATTCCAAATCATCCATATTGTTATTATTGTGACACAAAAATCATTACACATCACCAGAAATTAACATCCACACTTAAATGAATGCGTATAATGCAAACATTGAAATTTTAACTAATATTACTAAGAAGTTGTCCATAAGCCCTCTCCATCGAGAGACCTTTACTTAATATTTAAGTTTTTTCTAATCATTTACACAAATAGCTACTCTTCAAAATAGGATAAGAATCTCACTTTATTGAAAATAATATGGTCTCAATTTCTTGAAAAATTAAGGTGGAAAAATTGTGGTTGAATAGTAATGTTAGCTAGAGTGGAGACGATTCAATTTTCTATCTTGTATAATTGGTGTAGATTTATTTTAGCCATATATAAGGCTTGTTAAAATAATAAAGACATTCCAATCACTTATCACAAATGAAAATGGTTAATCGTCATCACCAATATTTGGGAAATCTTTAAAATATAATTAAAATAATAAATAAAGAGAAAATAAAAAAAATATGTATTGTCATGATTTGTCCTTCAAAATTTTATTGATCAAAAGAGGTGTTATTGATCGACTATGTGATTTCTAGGATCATAAACAATGAAACATATTTTATAGGAATGTTCCTACACAAGATCTTATTTGGCTCTAGTTGAATCTCAACCAAATGACATTCTCTAAGGTTATTTACATTGGTTGGTGGTACTTTTTTCCATTTATAACTTGATGAGACAAAAAAATATATTATTAGTTAAAGACGTCAAACTATTAAAACTAAATTCTAATTAAAATATATACTTATTATTTTTTCTTTTTTTATAATTATTATATATACAATATTGAAAAATAAAAGAAAAAATATGTATTTCATGTAACACATGAAAATGAACATGACACTGCAAAATTATACACCAATCATTTGTCATATCCTGGTGACAATCATTTAAAAATGCTATGTAGCCATCTAGTTAAACCAACTTTCCACATTTTGTAGTATGTTTATAAAATTATGGTCTTGGTGAACACCAATAAAAGAGGTTGAATAGTGGTTGAATAGTAATGTTAGTTGGACTTGAGACAATTCAAGTTTCTGTCTTATATAATTGATGTAGATTTCTTTTAGTCAAATATATAAGGTTTGTTGAAATAATAAAGGGATTCCAATCACTTATCACAAATGCAAACAGTTAATCATCATTACCAATTTTTGGAAAAGCTTTGAAATATAATTTAAAATAAAAATAAAGAGAGAATAAAAACATACATTATCATGGCATGTCCTTCAAAATTTTGTTGATCAAAATAGGTTTTATTGATGGACTATGTTATTTCTCTTATTAGAAATAATGAAGCATATTTTATGGGAATGTTCCTTTGCAAGTTCTTGTTCATCTCTGGCTGAATCTCAATTCAATTGAATTTTCTAAGGCTATTTACATTGTCTGGTGGTACTTTTTGTCATTTATAACTTGGTATGATAATAAAATAAATAAATAAAATAAAATAAAATTATTAATTAAAAATAACTATTAAAAATAAATTCTTATTAAAATATATACTTTTTATTTTGAAATTGTTATATATACACTATATAAAAACAAAAAACAAAAAACATTAATTTCATATACTAAATGAAAATAAACATGATATTGTAAAATTACACTACAAAATTATACATAAATCATTTGCCATATTTCCATGACAATTGTTTAAAAAGACTACGTAGCTATCTCATTTTCTAAGATATTTATAAAGTTACAATCTTGGTCGCAAACTCTTTTCACTGTTAAAAGAGTGATCATGTTCATCTACATATTTTGTCTTCTCACATAATTCTAAAAAGGAAAAGTGGTCAAAATTTTATTACTAGCACAACTACATTAATAAATATTGTTGATATACACCAATAAGCCTATTATCAACCACATGCACAACCAAAATATTATCTGTATTGCTATAAATATGTCTATCAAAGATAATATTTGTGATTAGATATTCACATCATGTTAATGGAGTTACCAAAAATTTTACAGTGAATCATTTTATAAATACACTGGTAAAAGAAAAAGCAAGAAAAATAACAAACCTTAACTACCACACAGATTTGCCAAAAACTTCGAGTCAACAACTTTGATATTTTGCAATATCCAATACCAAAAAATATAATCAAAACAAAATACCATACATTGTATTTATGATGAAATAGTGTTTAAATTTTTTTAATGAACAAATATTAAACTATGATTATTAATATAAAGCTTCCATTATCATCATTCTTACCAAATTCACCCTATATCCAACACATATATATCCAACTTGTTATGCAAACTTCGAAAGCATGTATTTTGTATTGTAAAAATATTGAGAAGTTTCAAAGAAAACATATATATTATGGTTATTCTTCTAAAAAACTAAAAAATCATCTTGAAAGAAAAAGGTCATGAAAATCAACAATTATTAAATAAATGTTATGAAAATCAAACTTAGCCAATAATGGAGTATTTTTAATAAAATATATATGCAAACTATTGCACGCTATTTTTCATTTGGCCTTTTCACATAAAATGACATGGCTCCATCTTTATCTTCGTTATGATAGAAATTTTGTGAGATGGGTGTCTGCTATTTTTTATTTGTGCACATGCAATAAGTTTATTTAATTATTTAAATTTTTTTAGTTACTACGATATTGATTATGGCATATTTATATTCTTACGTTATAGTAAACGAAAAATTATATATATATATATATATATATATATATATATATATATATATATATATATAGATAGATAGATAGATAGATAGATAGATAGATATATATATTCACTTAATGTAGGGATATATATATTGGTCATTGGAATATTTTTTTTTATTATCGTTTAATCATATTTTAATGTAACCTCTTAAATTTAATATTCGAGTTGTTGAATAATCAAGGGCTTCACTTAATTATGAAAATGTGAGGTGATAGAACTATTATGTGATCAATTTCCACAGGTACAGAGAAACTTACTGGTGAACTTCAGTATTGCAGCAATAATGCTGCAACTCCCGAGGCTTCCTTCTTTACTTTTATCAACCCGGTAGTTCGCAACAAACTTGGAAGCGATCGTGTTGTATGCACAAGTACTAGCTCTTATTACAGGTTGTCACTTGGTCAGCTGGCGCAAGATCGCTAGGAACTTAAGCCAACCTCTATGAATTCTCAGAAGAAGCTTTTAACTGTGATGAAAGAAAGCTAACTCTATAGGGGCTATTCTATTTGCAGAAAGAGAAGGAAAACTGAAATGGAACACAAACCCTAGCAAACCCTAGTTTACCCACTAACCCTACTTTTGCAAGAAAAGAGATGGAAACTAATGAAATGAGTTCCATTGACTACTAAAAAGGTAAATTGCATTTATTCAAGCTACTTCTGAAAACAAATGAGAGAAAATCATCTTTTTGTGCTTTTGAGTATTCTTATGTGAAAGTATTATGCTTGTGATTTATCTGGTTTTGATTGTGCAGAGGTTTGGTGGCAAAGGTAGATGGAGTTGGCCTTGGAAGAGGGTGAGGGAGGTGTGGGGAGGTCCTATGAAGCCGCTAGTACCCTTATGAAGACTTCCATAGTGATCAGACTTCGAAAAATCACTCACAGGAAATTCTACAGGAGGCTGCAGGGGATCTATAGGAGGATCTACAGGAGGAGGCCGAGAGCTATTTTTGTAGTTTTGAAGGCAGAAAATTGATGGGAAAGGGTAATTGAAGGCTAGAAGAAGGTGTTGAGGTGTCTAGAACTTGTCAAGGAAGATCAAGAAAGAATAGGATGGTTGGATTTGTTCAAATGGCAAGAGGACAACTTATAGAGAAAAATGCAGAAATTAGGGCAGATTGGAAAAATGTTGCGAATGACTTGGGAAATCTATGAGAAGTGAGCTGGTGCTAGCTATTTTAGGGATGTATGGTGAGCTAAATTGACCTGCAAGAGATATGCACATCTACTTACAAAAACTGTTCAAAGAAAGGACAAAAAACTAAAATTTCTCTAGCTTGACCTAATTTCTGACCTACAAACAAAAAATGTTGAATAGTAACCTGTGAACAGAAAAGCATGTAGAGAGATCTATGGTAAAAGAACATGAAATGATATAGGCAATTGAATCTGAACCAATATCAATCTTTCCAAATCAAGTTATCACACTAGCAGTTGCATGGAAGAGCAAAAACTGTGTTTTTGGTGGCAACAGTAGTGTCTTGACCTCAAATCATAGTCATAGCAATGGAGAAAGGAGATCAAGGCATGTTGTTGGCCTTTCTGAATCTTATTCTATCATTGCAGTAACCTACTTGAGCAACTGAAATGAAAACAACTATGCTAACCATCAAAAGCAACCTAATCCAACAAAGTAAAATGAATCTATGCAACAGATATTAACTCATGAACTGAAGCAAAAACATATAATTACACAGTAGGAGGTGTTGGGTAGCTTGGGTTGGGCCCTAACCCAAGAGCTTTAGCCGTCTAAAAGAGATCAGTGCTGGCTCAAAAACTGTTTCATCTTCATTATCAAAAATAACATTCACATTACATAAACTGTTCTAAAAAAGGAACTCGAAAATGAGTTGAACACAATGCTGCACAAAAGTGCAAAAATCTATTGGTCACTGGCTAAAATCCAACTAACAAAACTGAGCACATAAGCCTTGATATTTATAAAACTTGAGCCTCCAACAGCTCTCCTAAGATCAAGGGGCTCAGCTTCCCAAAACTGCAGATAAACAATAGTCCTTCTTTACTTGCTCGGCTGCCCCTTGGATGCACTCATGTGGCTACTTGTGCTCTGAGTTTCTGATGGAGAATTCAAGGTAAGGGTTCATAAATGAAGGGGACACCCTCCTACAAATCCTCTCCCTTGTTCTTCCTCGAATTTGGTTGCTAAATGCTCATTAAACCTTTGATTTTGTCTCAAAATTGACTAAAAATCTACATAAAGCACAAATTAGACTTTTTGGCATAATCACTAACCCAATTCACTCTATTAGCATAAATATAATCAAAAACATGTAATAAACTAATGAGAATGGTGGATTAAGTTGATTTTGGAGGCTAAATGAGCCCATATAATTACCCATTTTTGGGGCTCATCATCACCCCCTACTAAATGGGTTGCTCATCCTCTGAGCAACTAGTCTATCTCTTCATCCATGATGGCTCTGATGGATTCCCTGACATCCCATGCTTCTGATGTGATATCCTCCTCTTTATCATGGAATCTTGCCTTTCTATCCACCTCCTCCCTCTGTTGTCTTTCGTCTTCCTCTTTTTCCTCTTCTTTTGTCTTCTCTGCCTCTGTTAGCTTTACTTCCTCAAGCTCTGTTTTAGTTTCCTTCTCATCTTTTTCAATTTTTACCTCCTCTGCTTTAGTCTTTTTCTTCTCTGGTTTAGTCTTTTTCTTTTCTGTTTTAGTCTTTTCCTTTTCTGTTCTGGGTTTCCTCCTCTCTGCTCTGGTCTTTTTCTTCTCTGTTTTAGGTTCTTCCTTCTCATCTTTTGTTTTGATTTCCTCCTCTGTTTCAAGTTCTTCTTTCTCTATTTTGGTCTTTTCCTCTTTTTCTGTTTCCTCCTCATCTTCCCCTACCATATTTCTAAAAATCTCCCAGGCTATGGGTATTGTGAAGGTGTGGAGGGCCTCTTCCACCAGCAGTTTAATCAGCCCATGGTGAGCCAATTGGTCTGGAACTCCTGCCTTCAATTTACTGTTGGAATCTATTAGGGATTGGAGGAGAAAATAAGGAATACTGAGTTTTTGGGGTGCAAGAAGATCCATGCCATATCTTAACTCATGCAAAAGTATGAAATGGTACCCATAAACTATGTTGTACCTTCCTTCACAAGAGATGTACTTGATAATCTGATAGCTGACCTCATCCCAAGAGTAAGGTATGCTTGTTCTCCTGATGCCATTTTTGTCCTCTACAGGATGCTCATCTGGCTGGAAGAAGGTGTTCTTGGCAACTTGACCCAGTGGTTTTTCTTCCTTGCTCTAGGGTAGTCCAAGTGGGAGACTGGTAACCCTGCTGATGAATTCTGGGGTGATTTCTATAGTGAGACCCTGGAGATTGACAGTGCATGATTTTTTGAGTGAGGTGTCAAAGACAAGGCAAATTCCTCTGTTACTTCTTCATCATACCCATGAAGCTTTTCAAAGAAGGGCATCCAATTTGCTCTAGTAAAGAGGGCTACCACCTCTGGGTGTTCATGTAGCCTGGTTGAGTTCAAAGGTTCCTTCCTCATAAATCCCCCTGTCATGATGTTTAGAGTCTTCTGGCATATCTCAAGTGAAGAGGGAGACAACATTTCTAAAAACCAGGAAACAGAGAAAAAACTGTGTTTTTCTTTAAGAAACAGGCAAACTTTTTTTTTTTTTAATGCAATTACTCTTCTCTTCAAGCTTAATTCTTCCCTAAAATTGCATCATTCACTGTATATGTGAGTATCCAAGGTGGAGAAGGAGACAACACTTCTTTTGAAAACATAGGAAATATATGAAAACTGTGTTTTTTTTCAAGAAACAAGCAGAATTCTTTGAATGCAATTCCTTTCCTTCTTCAGGCTCCATTCTATCTTAGAAATACATCACCCCTTGTATATATGAAAATGCAAAGTGGGTTTGCACCGAGCCCACCCCTTTGAGCCCAAATTTGGATGAGAATCTCGTTTTTTTTCTGCAAGACTACTCACTGGTCCTCCTATAGAACTGTTACAGCTTCCTGTAGAATGCTGATAACAAAAAAATGGTTGAAAACAATAGCGGATGATGATTTCGAGGTTATGGTGGTGGTATAGAGCTTACTGCAGCTAAGTGGATGAGGATGAAATGGAAGAAAAGGTGGTGAAGGAGTTTTGAGGAGGCATACTTATGTTTTCTTTGAGATATTTCCATTGATGGTGAGCTGGCAAAAATGTGCATTGGCATTATTTGGACTGTTGGTCCCTACTGCAGTGTCATCATGAAACCTTATGCTTTCTATCCACAATCACCTCCCATCAATTGCGTTGGAGTTTAAATAGCCACCACTACCTGTTTTTAGATTCTCATGAGTTGATTGGACACACGTGCAATGTGAACTCCGGCTGAGCACTATTTGAACTGGACGAGGGTGGCTAGTTAGTTGGCCACCGATCTAGTTTAATCACAACCATCTCATTTGTCCATGCAGTTTTTAAACTATACCCATGCAATAGAGGAATGAGTTTAGTCACTTACCTGTTAGTCGAGAATTGCGTGCTGCCGTGCTGTTGCATGCTTAGGCTTTGGCATTCTATCCATGGATTTCTGCTGCTGGTGCCCATGGCTTTTGGATTGGTGGCTCAGCTTCCTTGTACAGGTGATCTTCAATCAGGATCCTGCTCCTTGTGCGTTCTACACATCTGTGGCTGCACCGATTCTACTTCTGGAGCTTGATTTTTAAGGGTATCAGCTGCTATGCTTTGTTGTTGTCTGATGTGTGACTGTTTTTCTTGTGCAGGCATCCTCTAGCTGGATCTAAGCTGCAGGAGTCTGCTTCAACCTTCAGATTTGCATGCTCATGCTGCTAATGCTAGATTTTAATGGGACAGTGACTTGTTTTGTCCATATCTCCCAAACGGTAGACTAGATTGACCTGAAATTTTCTGAGCATGTTTCCATCATCATTATGCACCTCCCATAGAAAAATTGTGGTCAATGGATGCACAGATTTAGAGAAATTTTGAAAATGGCTGAAGATGATGGAGGCCAATTTCTTGGAAACCGTGCACTGGAATTGGCTAAGGCTACTTGCGCATGTTACTATCACCCATATGCATCTCCCCATGAAACATGTTTTAAATGGATGCACGGATATGGAGAAAATGCAAAAATGGCTGAAGGTGATGGAAACTGATTTCTTGGAAACTGTGCACTAGAATTGGCTGAAATTGCTTGGGCATGCTGCCATCATCCCTATACAAATCCCCATGAAACAGTTTTTTAAATGGATGCACGGTTTTCAAGTTAGGGAAAAAACAATTTTTTGCTCTATGTATTTTTGTATCAGAGCATCCTGCAGTTTTTGGACAGTAAGCAAAATGAGCTTGGGGTGTGATGCAAGCTTGGAGATGATTGGAAGAGAGGTTTGAAGATAGTAGGAGGATTTATAAACCTTTATGAAGCTTTCATGTTCCCCAAAATTCTTTTAAAATCCATTTCTAGCTCTCTATAATTTCTACAGGAGTCTCCTGTAGAAAACACAGTTTTCAGAAAAGAAGCATAGTGAGGTGGAAAGAATGTCAAGAATGATGTAGAAGGGTGAGGGAAGCTAGGATTGGTGTTTTTATTGGTTTCAGAGCTTTCTTCGCACCTGCTGCTACTTCTTGAAGTTCTCTTGAAAACTTTCAATACAACTGGAAATTCGTTTTTCTTTTTCTTTTTCTCTCTTTTTTTTTTTTCTTTGAAAACAACTAGGGCACCTCAAGGAGGTTTTCACCCTAATTGCCTGCCCTGAGCACGTCCAAGGGAGGTTTTCACCCAGGGATATTATTCTCTTTTTATTTTCTCTTCTTTCCAACCCATTGACTGCCTCATGGAGGTTTTCAATCAATGAGCCAATCTGAGGCGTCTCCGAAGTGGTTTTCACTTTAGATTTTTATTTTTCTCTTGTTTTTCATTTTTTTTTCTCTACCCTACCCTACTTTAAAAACAAAATCATTTTCAAGTATAAGAATACTTCCAATGGAGCTATGTGCATATCGAGATGATAGACAAAATGATGTGGAGGCTTGAAATGCATGCTTTGACAAGTATCCGGATTTCAAAGACCAAATGATTTGACTTTGAAGGCATCAAGCATAGTTGAGGAAGAGAGTACTGCTGCAAGTTAATGAATATCTGGAACCATATTTGAATACAGTTGTGATGCCCTTGGTCCTTTTGCTAATCTAGGTCATTCTGCATGTCACCTTCTACCATGACCTTCACATCTTCCTCTTTTTGCTAATTTTTCTCTTGAATACATGGAGGATTTGATGGTAACCATGAGGGAGCTCTCTCGATCTCTGATTTTGATGTCCTCTCTTCATCAAGTGCAGCCAATGGTTCTTTGACCTTCTCTTTTGCATCTTCTTCTGCTGGATGTGGTCCTTCAATGATATCAATATAATCTCTTTTTTGCAATACTCTTCCTGAGCTATGGTGAATATCATTGAGCTCAAGAGGAGTTGTTTGGAAGTGTTGTACCTCAGCATTGTAATTGGGTTGAGCTACTCTAATGTGCGGGTTTGGAAATGGTGGTTCCCCACTATATACTTGTTGGGCCTGTCTGTTGTTCAGGTTCGGGTTTGGTTGAGCAGGCATTTGGGGTTGCCTTGGTGGAGCAGGAGGCAATGGTTGCAGTTGAGCAGGTGGTGGAGGCAAAAGAGCAGGAGGAGAGTTGTATTGGGGCCTCCACCCCTGATGAGGTGCATTCCACTGAGGTTGTGGTTGAGCATAGGGGTGAAATGGATGAGCAGCTGGTTGGGCATGACATGGAGATGTGAAGGACCAAGGAGGAGGCGTGGACTAGGAAGGATGAGCAAGGGGGCCCAAAGAAGGTATAGAAGTGACTTGGTTGGGGTTGTAGTATGCCTGAGATGTCCATTGCATCCCCTGCTGATATGGTCTAGGTCCATGCGGCCTCCTTTGGTCTATGTAATAGGTCTGTTCAGTGACTTTTGCGGCCCCTTGGTATATAGCTTTAAGTCTGGGCAAGGAAGGGCACTTGTCTATAGAATGATTTTCTTCACAGATTGAACAAACCTCTATAGATTTCAATGGGCATTCATTCCTAGGATGCCTTTTGGTGCACCTAGGACAAAAAATGGCCAAAGCCATCTCTACTTCCTCTTGTTTTCTTTTGATATGCATAGCAAGAATCTACTGCATCTCACTCTTGAAGTCTTCCCACATGTTTCCAACTTCACGTTTAATGGATTAGTTGGAAGAAAAGGTACTACTCCTAACATTTTTGTTTTCAGCCCTTGGTTCCAGAGGAATTTTTTCTTCTTCTTCGTCCCCTATAGGTTCTTCAAATATGTCTAGCTATTACCTAAGGGTGTTTCTTAATTGAAACCACCGAAGAAGAGAGAAGGTTGGCTGTGTGAAGAAGTGGGGGTGTTGGGCAAACATTTTTCTAAATTATCTCTACTCCTACGAGGCATGAAAGGAAATATTTTTTTGGGTGATTTTGTTGTTTTTTTCTGCTTTAACCTACAAAACTAAAATGGATTGAACAACAAATTGAAACTAACTGAAATGAACTTTCTGAAATGGAAATTGTATAATTGAAATGAAAACAGGAAATGACTAATCTACTTTGCTGAAATGGAAATTGTAGAACTGAAAGGGCTAATCTACTTTTGCTGAAATGGAAATTGTAGAATTGAATGAAAGCGAGGAAATGACTAATCTACTCTTGCTCAAATGGAAATTGTAGAATTGAAATGAAAGCAGGAAATGACTAATCTACTTTTCTGAAATGGAAATTGTAAAATTGAAAGGGTTAATCCACTTTTGCTGAAATGGAAATTGCAGAATTGAAATGGAAGTAGGAAATGCTTAATCTACTTTTGCGGAATTGAAATTGCAAAATTGAAATGAAACACTACTCTACTTTTACTGAAATAAACTACTTAGCATAATGTTGCAACAGAAAATAGAAGAAACCAGTAATCACAAAATACTCTTATGCTTCCCCAATAATGGTACCAAAAAGAAAGGTGAGCTCCAGTATTGCAGTAATAATGCTACAACTATTGGGGCTTCCTTCTTTACTTTTATCAACCCAGTAGTTCGTAAAAAACTTGGAAGCGACGGTGTTGTATGCACAAGTACTAGCTTCTACTACAAGCTGTCACCTTGTCAACTGGCGCAAGATCGCTAGGAGATTAAGCCAACTTCTATGAACTCTAAGAATAAGCTTTTAATTGTGATGAAAGAAAGCTAACTCTACAGAGGCTATTCTATTTGCAGAAAGAGAAGGAAAATTGAAATGGAATGCAAACCCTAGCAAACCCTAGTTTACCCACTAACCCTGCTTTTGCAAGAAAAGAGATGGAAACTAATGAAATGAGTGCCATTGACTACTAAAAAGGTAAATTGCATTTATTCAAGCTACTTCTAAAAAAAGATGAGAAGAAATCATCTTTTTGTGCTTTTGAGTATTTTTATGTGAAATTATTATGCTTGTGATTTATCTCGTTGGGATTATGCAGAGAGTTGGTGGCAAAGGAAGATGGAGTTGGCTTTGGTAAAGGGTGAGGGAGGTATGGAGAGGTCCTAAGAAGCCCCTAGTATCCTTTTGAAGACTTCCATAGCGATTCAACTTCAAACAATCACTCACAGGAAATTCTACAGGAGGTTGCAAGGGATCTACAAGAGGAGGTCAAGAGCTATTTTTGGAGTTTTAAAGGTGGAAAAATGATGGGAAAAGGTAATTGAAGGCTAGATGAAGGTGTTGAGTTGTCTAGAACTTGTCAAGGAATATCAAGAAAGAACAGGATGGTTGGATTTGTTCAAATGGCAAGAAGACAGCTTATAGAGAAAAATGCAGAAATTATGGTAGATTGGCAAAATGTTGCGAATGACTTGGGAAATCTATGGGAAGTCAGCTGGTGCTAGCTATTTTAGGGATGTATGATGAGTTGAGGTGACCTGCAAGAGATCTGCACATCTACTTACAAAAACTGTTCAAATAAATGACAAAAAACTGCAATTTCTCTATCTTGACCTAATTTCTGACCTACAAACAGAAAATGCTGAACAGTAACCTGTGAACAGAAAAGCATGCAGAGATATCTATGGTAAAAGAATAGGAAATGATCTAGGCAATTGAATTTGAACCAATATCAATATTTCCAAATCAAGTTATCACACTAGTAGCTGCATGGAAGAGCAAAAACTATGTTTTTGGTGGTAGCAGTAGTGCCTTCACCTCAAATCATAGTCCCAGGAAGGGAGAAAAGAGATCAGGGCCTACTATTGGCCTTTTTGAGTCTTATTCTATCACTATAGTAACCTATTTGAGTAAATGAAACAAAAACAACTATGCTAACCATCAAAAGCAACCTAATCCAACAAAGTAAAATGAATCTGTGCAACAGAATTTAACTCATGAACTGAAGAAAAAACATATAAGTACACAGTAGGAGGTGTTGGGAAGCTTGGGTTGGGCCCTAACTCAAGAGCTTCAACCCTCTGAAAGAGATCAATGATGGCTCAAAAACTATTTCATCTTCATTATCAAAAATAGTAGTCACATTACATAAACTGTTATAAAAAAGGAACTCGAAAATGAGCTGAACACAATGTTGCACAAAAGTGCGAAAATCTACTGATAACTAACTAAAATCCAACTAACAAAACTGAGCACCTATGCCCTGCTATTTATGCAGCTCGAGCCTCCAACAGCTCTCCTAAGATCAAGGGGCTCAACTTCTTAAAACTGCAAATAAACAACATTCCTTCTTTACTTGCTCGGCTGCCCCCTGGATGCACTCATGCAGCTACTTGTGCTCCAAGTTTCTAATGGAGAATTTGAGGTAAGGGTTCATAAATGAAGGGGAAACCCTCATACAAATCCTCTCCCTTATTCTTCCTCGAATTTGGCTGCCAAATGCTCATTAAACCTTTGATTTTACCTCAAAATTGACCAAAAATATGCATGAAGCACACATTAGACTTTTTAGCATAATGACTAACCCAATTCACTCTATTAGCATAAATATAATAAAAAACAAGCAATAAACTAATGATAATGGTGGATTAAGTTGAGTTAGGAGGCTAAATGAGCCCATATAATTACCCATTTATGGGGCTCATCACTTACAAGTTCTAATTCTTATCCAAAACACTCACGTGAAACCCCTAATATTGAATTTCATATCTCTACACATCCAGTGATTCAAGGTGGTAAGAAGTGACAATCATGTTACTGTTGTTATTGGTCATTGACTTAGATTGGCTAGACATGTAATGGATTCCAATGATGAGTTGAATATAGGGACATATCATTACCTATCTAGCCATCAAATAGATCAACACCATTTCGAGTGATAGGAAGTGATAGCCATGTTACTGTTGTTGCTGATCATAGACTTAGATTGACCAGACATGTAATGGATCTCAATGCTAGGTTAAATATAGGGTGATCAAAACACTATAAAAATGCTTTGCTAATACAATGAAGTATTAGCTAGAAGTAATCATGAGAACTCTTATTTATACCAAAGACAATTAATCATATAATAATACAATAGTAAAGCTAGAAATATAAAATGTATTTCAAAAAACTTAATTTACATGAAATTGTGAATATATAACTCATGATTTTGGTGTTCTACACTCATCTAGATCTTTTAACTTCAAGGATGCATAAATAATTGCATATAAACAAGCATGTTAACCAAGTAACTTAACTCATGAAAAAGAAGCGCAAATTAAGTTTTGGCGGATTTGTTGTTAATTTTTGGCGTTATATTATAAATGGGGCTGCCCTTTAGGGGGTGGTGGGGGTGGCAACCCGCCACCCCAAAATATATATTTTTTATTTTTTTAGATCCATATAATTAAAAAAATTCGTGGGAATTAAGGGTTACTTGATGAATTAAGGAGGCAAAAAATTCTCCCTTTTCGATCTCCATTTTCCATGCACTATCCCTTCTCGAAATTGTTGTCTCGTTAGTGACTGCCACTTGGCCAAGTTTGACCAGAACTTTGACCAACTATAGCTTGAGCATACGAACTCGGATTTGAGTGGTATTCACACTGTTGGAATCAGGGTGATAAAAACTACGATCTAGTCTTAGTTTCACCTCCATATGATGAATTTGATTTTTGAGCTATTTTCATGGCCACTTCTATTTCTAGAGCCACCTGGATCATTCCTCCCCACTAATGAGATTTTGAACCACCAAAATATTTATCATCCTATTGGAAGGTGAGGGAATTTCTCCCTCACTTTCTCCTTTTCCATCCATCAAGGCTTACTTAGATGCATTCCTTTGAAACCAATATGAAGGTACTCCACGTCTCCCCATCATGAAGTCTTGGTCTTCCTATCAAGAATGATGTCCTTTGGTAGCTTTTCCTAGTATTCTGGTGCAAAATCATCCATTGTAGGAACATGTCCAACCTCTTCGATGTCCATTATCAACAGACGCTCATAAAGCTTCAATTTTTCAACATTCACCACTAAGTACATCTACATGTATGCTAGCAAATCGAGATGAAAAGAATTGTCTCCAATATTCTCTAATATGGTGAATGGGCCATACCAAATTGGTCTCAACTTCTTTCCTTCCCCTTTCATCTTATCTTTGCTTATATGGATTCACACGTTGTCTCCAACCTAGAATTGGTGATTGACTCAGTGCTTGTCATTTTGGGCTTTGTATTGAGCTTGACTTTTCTCCAACTACTCTTGCATTACCTGGAGAATCATCTGAATTCACTGAATGAAATTTCGTGCTTTGTCCCTATCATCTTTCTCAATGTAATCTTCATCTCTCTCAAATACCATGTCTAAGGGATCCTTTGGAAAATAGCCAAAGCATGTCTCGAATGGTGAGCTCTGAGTGGATGAATACACTGCTCAGTTGTATGCATGTTGTACATAAGGAAGATTTTCATCCCATAACATGGGATGCTTACCACAATAACCTCAGAGTAAGTGTATCATTGTGTGGTTGACAACCTTTATTTGTTCATCAGTCTGCAGATGAAATGTCATGCTCCTCTTCAATTTGGTGTCCGTCATTCTCCACAAACTCATCCCAAAGTCCCCAAGAAAGTGATAATCTCAATCAGACACAATGGATGTGGGCAACCCAAAGTGGACCCATAAAAATTGAAAAAAAAGATGAGCACTCTACTTTGCAGTGATCTTCTTCTTACAAGGCATTAATACACACATTTTTCTAAATTGATCCACAATGACATAGAAATAGTCATGACCTCTCCTAGACAAAGGAAAACTGCCTACAAAATCCATTGACACACTTTCCCATGGACAACTCGGAATAGGGAGTGGTGTGTAGAGCCCAAATTTTTTATTAGTGGGATTGCTAACTGAACACAACACACATCCCTTTACATATCAAGTCACAACATTTTTCATGTGAGTCTAATAACACAACCTTTGCAAATGACACAAAGTTTTCCCTACACCAAAATGACTTGACACAAGAGAAGTATGTGCCTCTTTGATTACATGTATTTGTTCATTGGTGGGGATACAAAGTTTTCCAAGTTGGTACAAAAAATTTCCCTACAAATGGTAATTGTCCACCTGCGATCCATGAGTCAAATTTGCATAAATATCCTTAAAATCATCATCATCAACATACTGTTCAACATAACTTTCAAAAGGTGAAGAGGTATTTTGAAAAACTATAGATCCATAAATAGGAGGACGAGAAAGCATATTTTCCACTTTGTTGTTGGTGCCCTTATTGTATTTTATTACCAAGTGAAATTGCTGAAGGAATCTCATTCCTCTAAAATGAATTGCTTGTTGAATTTTGGTTTGCGACTGGAGGTACTAAAAGGGTTGGTGATCCAAATGGATCCTAGAAAACCCTCTAAGTCTTCAAAACCCAAAAAATTTCACATAAGAAGAAGTGTTAGAATAGTCGGATAACACTATCAGGAGGCAAAAACATAAAGAAATCCTTGAAAAATAGAGTATCGGCAGTTTAAAGCAACTTTGAATCGGAGCCGTCGGATCTGGCCGATCAACGGTCCAGATCCGATCGGAAAATCGCAATCGGTGATGGCAAAGGGAGGCTATCGGTGGAGACCACAAGGAATGCATGACAACGATCAGTGGGGTCAACAAGGACCATTGATCAAGTGCACAAATCGACGGCCCAAGTTGCATCATAGTACCGCTATTGACAAATGCAAAGGAGCGCTTAGAATGGCCAGGTGTATGTGCGATATGTGATTGCGATCAATCGCATCGCAATATCGTGTTAGCACATTTCAATGGAGCAGGGCCGATAATAACGATGACAGCAATAACTAGACCCGATAAAACTATGGACGATATTTGATAATATTTCAAGTCCGGAAACAACGCTTTTTCAGTGTAAATCACATTTTCGTTAAACAAACAAAATTCAAGGGATAAAGTGCCAATGCGATATTATGGACCCGAAAGGGTTTATTAATGTTGTTGAATACTATTTTCAAGTCCAATATGAGTAGGATTTCAACATTTAATGTATTTTTTAATACAAAGGAAACAAGCAGGATTTCGGGTAGGTCGTGGGCAGTAAATGGTTTGGACCAGGCTCTGCTCAATCCCATACAATGGCTGCTACATGTCTAGACTGAGGAGAGAGAAAACCACCCTCATCAGGCGGTTAACCCCATATGAAAGGGTCGCCCGAAATGAACCATAGTCATTGGATCTGGATCACTTAGATCAACGGTGGAGATGTGATGTCAACATACAGATGGACAGGATAGGAGTATAAGGTGGATTTATGGATATTTGAAGTCTGATAAATGGCATTTGGTGGACTTTTCTTGTGTTTGAACGTATTTCTCTATGTAAACAGAGAACGGAAATTTTGAAGGATTTCAAAGGCCCGATGACCAATCCGTTACAGTACAGGTGGCCACCATCCTTGGAAGCATTTAGCAATGATTGCTAACGCTTAGAAAGGGATCTGAGCAGACAGAGGTCGAGAAGCCAGAGAGCTTGAGAAGGTGAAATGAGCAGACAATGTCGATTGGCTTTAAAGCCACAAAAAGAGAGTAAACAGAGGCAAGCAGTGCTGAGACAGAGTAACAGAGACAGAGAGTTAGTGAGGAGAGTCTATGTACTCAGAAGAGACTTGGGGGATCCAAGTAAAGCCTTATTGTTTTGTATCTATTGTGTGAGGCTCAAATTGAGCTCACTATTGTAAAACTCTATTTTTGAAGACATAATAGAGAGGTCACCACTAAAGGCTGGACCATGAGACGTAGCCCAGGAGTGTTGGGTGAACTCCTTATTAAAATTGCTGTGTTTATGTGTGTTGTATATTATATTCTTTAACTGCTTCATTGTCTATGTATTTCGCAATCTTATTGATCCATTGCATAAAGTAACATAGGCAAATCCATGCACATGAGTCTATAATACCTTAATAATTGTCTAAGATCTCAATATCAGATCAAGTGGTATCAGAGCTTTAGGTTACTAACGTTAGACAAGATTGTGCTTGATTGTTGAATGTTAACTAGGTTAAATCTTAAATTAAGAGAAGGAGAACTGGTTGAGACTAACCCAGAAATAGGAAGAGTCTATCATAGGAGGAAAATGGCAAAAGAAATTTCCTTGGAATCAGACTCTCAGTTCATGGACAGTTTCATGACCATGAGAGCCATGGTAGAAGAGATGTATCGAGAATTTAAGAAAGGTCAAAGTGAAGATACTTCAACCTCCAAACAAGACAAAGGAATAGAGGAACCTCTTCTAGATGGCCATTCAGAAGGCAAAGGGAAAGGGAAAGAGCCTCCTCTATCAACACCTCCTTTTAGCCCTTTGATTAAATTAGATGTAAACTTTGATTTTCAAATATATGATGGAGAATTAAATGCAAAAAGGCTATATAGTTGGATTAGACATATTGATGTATATTGTAGGGTGCAGAACATCGATTCAGAAAGGAGAAAGATTCAGCTGGCCAGCCTTCGCCTTGGAGGAACTGCCCTAGTGTGGTGGGAAGGCAGGACACAAGCTAACTTGAAGAAGCATGGTAAAATACTTTCTACTTGGAGTGAATTTGTTTCTGCCATTAAAAAACAATTCTATCCACTAGCTTATATGCAGCAAGCAATGATGAGTTGGAAAAATCTTTTCCAGCTAAAGGGGCAAAGTGTACAAATCTATACCCAGGAATTTAGAAAAAGAGCTTTAATTATAGGCATTTCTCTAGACTCACCTAAAACTTTGTGGAAGTATATAGGTGGTCTGCACAGCTATTTGAGGCACACCATTCTCATGTTTAACCCTACTAGCATAGATGAGGAATCAGTTCAGGCTACACATCTAGTGGCTAGAGGCAGGAATGTGAACCCAGAGATTGGGGGGTCATCAAAACCCACTGCAAGCAAGAACAAGGAAAAGAGGAAGCAGAAAAGGAAAGAAAGGAAGGCAAACGCTATACAGAAAGACAAACCTTCATGCACTCACTGCAAGAAGGATGGACATGATGATGAACATTGTTGGTCTTTGCATCTAGAGCTGAAACCCAAGAAGTTCGATGGCAAGAAGAAGAAGAATGCTGCTGCTATTCAGAAAGATTTGGGGTTAGACTCAGGTGATGAAAAAACAATCACAACCATAGGTATAAAAGGTAAAAAATCTGAAGCATCTACTAGTAATTCTGCACAATCTATTGATAATCAAGAAAATGAGAGGAAAATACATGAGCTTTTCATATTAGATTTATTTCCAAGCATCAAAAGATTGATACTTTATTTGATAGTGATTCACAAGTAAACTTGATTTCTGAAGAAATTGTAAATAAGTTGGGACTACTAACAACACCTCACAAGAAGCCATATCCATTAAGATGGGTATGTGATAAAGAAAAACTACAAGTGACTAGACAATGTAAATTTAGGTTTTCTTTTGAGTCAACTTTTGTAGATGAGATTGAGTTAGATATAGTTCCCCTAGATATATGTGGTATTGTTTTAGGAAGTCCTTACTTGTATGATAGAAAAGCTATTTTCTATAGAACTGAAAATAAGTATCAACTCACAAAAGATGAAATAGAATATATTGTAAGAGATCATCAGCTCAAAAATAACTACACTCTCATTACGTCAGGGTAGATGAAAAGAATTGTAAATTAATACAAGCAATTCTTACTAATGGTTGTAAAGGAAAAGACCACTGATAAAACCAATGCACTGTGATGCTAAACATAAAGCTGATTTAAAAAAGGTTGTTTCAGAATATGATATCCTATTGCAAGAACCTAAAGGTCTGCCACCCAAAAGGGAAATTGTACATGATATTCATTTGCAGCAGGATGCTCCATTGCCTAACATCAAAGTGAACAGGTTATCTGCTTTAGAGAATGCAAAGATCAAGAAGCAGGTACAGGAGCTGCTCGACAAATGGTTCATAATGCCAAGCACATCACCATGCGGATCTCCAATCGTATTGGTGAGAAAGAAAGATGGTTCATGGAGGATGTGCATTGACTACATGGCACTGAATAAAATAACGATCAAGAATCGTTAATCTCTTCCTCGTATAGATGATCTATTAGATCGGCTGAAAGAAGTTGTTTACTTTTCCAAGTTGGACTTGCATAGTGGCTACCATCAGGTCAGAGTTGCAAAACAAGATGCATGGAAGACTGCTTTCAAAACAAAGCAAGGGTTGTATGAATGGCTGGTTATGCCTTTTGGCTTAACTAATGCTCCTGCCACTTTCATGAGATTAATGAATGATGTACTCAGCCCTTTTATTGATGATTTTTTGTAATTGTATATTTAGATGACATTTTTGTTTTCAGTAAAACATGGGAAGAACATTTGAAGCATGTAAAGTAGACTCTAGATGTTTCGAAAAAAGAAAATCTCTATGTTACATTATCAAAATTTGAATTTGGCAAAACATCTTTGAATTATTTGGGTCATATTGTAGGGGATGATGAATTGAAGATAGATCCCTCTAAGGTTGAAGTCATTGTGAACTGGCCTAAATCGAAATCTACTACAGAAGCTATAAGCTTCCTAGGAGCAGCACAATATTGGAGAAAGTTTATTACTAACGTTTCCTTGATTGCAGCTCCCTTACATGCTTTAACATGATTGAACAAGGTGTTTCAGTGGGGAGGCAAATAGTAGAAAGCCTTCGACACCTTGAAAGAAAATATTAATATAGCACTAGTACTAGCATTGCCAAATCTTCAAAGACCATTTGAGATTCAAATAGATGCCAGTGACTATGCCATGGGAGCAGTGTTGATGCAACATGGTAAATCCATATTTTATCATTCTAAGACATTTAATTCTGCAGTAGTTAATTATCCTTCATATGATAAATAATTGTATGCAATAGTGCAGAGTGTGAAAAAGTGGAAACATTACCTATTGGGCAAAGAAATAGTTATACATACTAATCATCAGCCACTTCAATATTTACACTCACAAGCTAAATTGCAGCAATCAAGACACTATAGGTGGATGGGTTTTCTACAACAGTTTCACAGCTGCAGAGATTCTGTTATTGGCCAAGAATGCATGAAACAATTTCTAGATATATTAAAGGGTGTACCATGTGTTCTAGAAGCAAGTCCAGCAATAGAAAACTAGGCTTGTACACTCCACTTCCAATTCCTTCTCATCCTTGGGAAAGTGTTTCCATGGACTTTGTTGGGGGATTGCCAAAGTCTAGAAAAGGTCATGATTATTTATATGTTATTGTGGACAGGTTCAACAAAATGTGTATTTTAATACCTTGCAACAAGCATACTACAATTGAGAAAATAGCAAAGTTGTTCTTTCAGCATGTATGGGTTCATTTTGGGTTACCCACTTCTATTGTCTCTGATCAAGGTTCCCGATTTGTTGGGAAGTTTTGGTCAAGTCTATGGGAGTTGATGGACACTAGACTGAAGAAGAGCACAACCTTCCATCCACAAATAGATGGCCAAATAGAGGTGGTCAATAGGACAGTGATCTAGTTGCTCAGGGGTTATTGCAGCAAGCATCCCAAGCTTTGGGATGAACATTTGTGTTATGTGCAACATGCTTACTACCATGCTAAACATTCTTCTACACAAAGACCTCCTTTTGAGACTTGTTTTGGTTTTATGCCAAGGTCTCCCTTGGATTTTGTCTTTAGTAAAAACATAGCAGTTGATGGACACAGTGATGTGAACAAAGAAACCAAGTTCATTGAACAGATCCAAGAAATTCACCAGGCAGTGCAGGAACAACTGGAAAGGAGCCAAGCCAAGTACAAGGCAAGGCATGATAAACATCGAATTGAACATAGCTTCCAAGTTGGTGATCAAGTTTGTTTGTACATCAGAAAAGACAAAATGCAAGGTGAAGGTAAGAAGATGAAGCCAATAAGGTATGGGCCTTTCAAGATACTTGAGAAAATTGGTGAGAATGCTTTTCACCTTGATTTTCCAGCTTACATGCACATCTATTCAGTAGTTAAAGCAGAGAACTTAAGACTATTTGAAGCTTCATTGATTGAAGATCCTGAAGAGAAAAGTCAGTTGCCTTTTATTGATGATCTGTTGCCTAAATATCTCCATGAGTTGCAGGTAGATACAGTTTTGGATAGGAAGGTGAGAACTATGCCTAGAGGGGAAGTTGAGTACCTCAGAATTGGACTCAAAGGTTCAAAACCAAGCAGTGCAAGATGGGTAGAGATTGGACAAGTGAGGGAGCTATGTCCTCACTTGATTGATGCTTAAAAACCAACTTTTGGTGGTCCAAAATCTTTATTAGTGCGAAGGTGTGATCCAAATGGATCCTAGAAAACCCTCTAAGTCTTCAAAACCCAAAAAATTTCACATAAGAAGAAGTGTTAGAACAGTCGGATAACACTATCGGGAGGAAAAAACATAAAGAAATCCTTGAAAAATAGGGTATTGACAGTTTAAAGCAAATTTGAATTGAAGTCGTCGGATCTGGCCAATCAACGGCCCAGATCTGATCAGCAAATTGCAATCGATGGTGGAAAAGGGGGGCTATTGACAGAGACCACAAGGAATGCGTGACAATGATCAGCGAGGTCAACGATGACCATCGATAAAGCGCGTAGATCGACGGCCCAAGTTGCATCGCAGTATCACTATCGGAAAATGAAAAGGAGTGGTTACAACGGCCCGGGGTATGTGCGATATGCGATTGCGATCAATCGCACTGCAATATTGCATAGGCACATTTCAATGGAGCAGGGCTAATAATAAGGATGACAGTGATAGCCAAACCCGATAAAACTATGGACGATATTTGATAATATTTCAAGTCCGGAAACAACACTTTTTCAGTGTAAATCACATTTTCGTTAAACAAACAAAATACAAGGGATAAAGCGCCAATGCGATATTACGGACCCGAAAGGGTTTATTAATGTTGTTGAATACTATTTTCAAGTCCGATATGAGCGGGATTTCAACGTTTAATGTATTTTTTAATACAAAGGAAATAGGCAGGATTTCGGGTAGGCTGTGGGCGGTAAATGGTTTGGGCCAGGCTCCGCCCGATCCCATATAATGGCTGCCACGTGTCCAGGATGAGGAGAGAGAAAACCACCCTCATTGGGTGGTTAACCCCCATACAAAAGGGCCGCCCAAAATGAACCATATTCATTGGATCTAGATCTCCCAAATCAATGGTGGAGATATGATGTCGACATACAAAGAGACCTGATAGGAGTATAAGGTGGATTTATGGATATTTGAAGTTCGATAAATAGCTTTTGGTGGACTTTTCCTATGTTTGAACGTATTTATCTATGTAAACAGAGAACGACGATTTCGAAGGATTTCAAAGGCCTAATGACCAATCCATTATAGTACATGTGGCCACCATCCTTGGAAGCATTTAGCAATGATTTCTAATGCTCAGAAAGGGATATGAGCAGACACGGGTCGAGAAGCCAGAGAGCCCGAGAAGGTGAAACAAGTAGACAACACCAATTGGCTTTAAAGCCACAGAAAGAGAGCAAATAGAGGCAAGTAGTGCTGAGACAGAGCAACAGAGATAGAGAGTCAGTGAGGAGAGTCTGTGTACTCAGAAGAGACTTGGGGGATCCAAGTAAAGCCTTATTGTTTTGTATCTATTTTGTGAGGCTCAAATTGAGCTCACTGTTGTAAAACTCTGTTTTTGAAGACATAATAGAGAGGTCACCACTGAAGGCTGGACCAGGAGACATAGCCCAGGAGTGTTGGGTGAACTCCTTATTAAACTTGTTGTGTTTATGTGTGTTGTCTATTATGTTCTTTAACTGCTTCATTTTCTATGTATTTCGCAATATTATTGATCCATTGCACAAAGTAACATAGGAAAATCCATGCACATGAGTCTGTAATACCTTAATAATTGTCTAAGATCTCAATATCAGATTAGTCGGTGATCTGTTTGAATGACAGTCTCATTCTTAATCAAGTAGTTCTTCCACTTCTTCACACTTTGAAGCAAGGCATACAATTCCTTGTCGTATGTGGGATAGTTCACCACAACTTGGGAGAATGTCTCTGAATGGTAACATACAGGTTTCCTTTGCAGCATCAATACTACTCCCATGCATATCCACTAGCATCTGTCTTGATCTCAAAAGGTTGTTGGAGGTCAGATAAGGCCAAAACTAGTGTGGTACTGATCTTATCTTTTAGTGTATCAAAGGATTTCTACTGCTCTCCTCCCCACTAAAAGGTTTTCTTCACATTCGTTAATGCATGTAAGTGGGATGCAATGATAGAGAAGTTGGCAATGAACCTTCTCCAGTATTCTACTGCAACCAAAAACTACGAACCTATGTAACATTGGTGGGTTTAAGCCACTTTACTATCACATCAATTTTAGAAGGTTCTATTTTCAATTGTCCACCTCCAATAATGTGATCTAAGTAAACCAAAGAGGTCTTCCCAAACTCACACTTAGACATTTTAACATAAAATTCTTCTTTTTTCAAAACATCAAACACCCTTTTAACATGACTCACATGATCATCCCATGTCCTTGTTATAGACATTTTTGTGCCTTACAGCATAGAGCATGAAATGTCAATAATCTGAGGGATCCAAAGTCCCTAAACATGTTGTTCCTACCCCTAGAGGAACAAGGTCAGCAAACCACAGCACTTCAGATCAGTTCTCCACTGAAAAACACTCAAAAACAGGTCAATTTTGGATCAAAGCAGCTGCTCCACTAAGCATCTGCGCTGAATGTCAAAAGCTCTATGGTGTACCTGCGTTGCATAGCAAGTGGAACAAAGGCTACCTGCGCTGGGCGTACTTTGACATGTGGAGGAATCTTTTCTCAATGTGCCAGTGCCCAGGAAGCTTCTAAAATGACACTTGGATCAGAAGATTCACCTAATGATGAGTTAAGAGCTTCTAAAACTCCAAGAGGAAGGTGGAAACTCCAAGTGAAGAACTGAAGAACAACTGGAGTTGAAGAGGACGACAAGTCACACATCAAGCTGACTTATCTTCACTCCAAAACTCTATATAAGGATCTCATCCCATGGGATCTAGAGGGCAGAATTTAGTGCAAAGAATTGCTGTTGGTTTACAGTTGAGAGTATTGGGTGATTGCTTGAGAGAGGTGAAGAAGAGATTTCTCTCCGTCGGGAAGGTGATGCTGGATTGGACCTCTCATGGTTGTATCACCGCCTGAACCTTACTTCCATATATTAATAAAGCATTTGAGGTTCTTCTATTCGCATGTGTTTCAATGGTGTATTGTCTTACTTGCGTCTTTGATTTATGCTAATCCTTGAATCAATTATGAATGCATGCTTCTTGTAGTTTCCTTTTCTTGTCTTCTTTGCAGGATCTCGTGTAGCTGGGCCCGTGAAAAGACTTGGAGCTGGGAGCAAGCGGCAAACAGAGGAGATTGGATCGACCATTTGCGCAAGACATCGGTAAGTGGATCTCTTCCTTTTATCTCTTGCATGTCATAAAGAAGAAACTTTAGATAGCTTTGCTTTCAGCTGTTGCTAAGGAACTGTCACCCTTAGAGTGGGTTAGGTTCATTCCGAGTTGGATACTTTTCCCCACAACAGACTGGCGACTCTGCTGGGGACCGTGTCTTGTTGGTAGCTTGTGTATTCTTGCTATTTATCTCTTGAACAAAGGGAGTACCGAATCGAACTGCATTCGAATCCTTCGAATGCAAAGTAGAGGGCAGCTACTCTAGCCCAGTGCTGGGCATGTTCATGATTTAAAGAGCTGATCCACAAGGACTCTTTTTAGCTCTTTGTGATAGTGTTCATCTTCCTCAATCATCCTCTAGAGTATACTTGACTGATAGCTTCTGATTTGGCCAAAAACTGTTGATTTTTGAGCAAACTGTGACCCGGAATCTGAGTGAGACGAGAGTTGTCTCATCAGTGCAGCTGCCACAAAGGCTACCTGCGCTGCAACGCAGGTCCCGAAGGGGCTACCTGCGCTGCATGTCAGATTGACAGTGCAGTACCTGCGCTGATCCAGTTTTGCCTTGTGCAACTGGGGTTCCCCACTGTCTGTTGCCCAGTTTTCAATATTGTTTTTGCAGCCTGCTGTCAACCTGTATACCCAGCTGAAACTACCTTTCTTTGCCCTCCTTTCGCCTCAGTTGTATGTTGAAACCGTGATTGTTCTTATTGTATTTCTTGCTTTCATTCACAGTTTCCCGTAGCGAAAGTGAACTAGTCTTGCTGTGACCTCTTGGATCTAGGCCTGAAAGAAAGTGTCGTTGTGATTCTAAGAGCTAGTTTATTGTTGTTCATAGCTACTTGAGCATTTGCTTTCGTTATATGGTTCAAATTTCAGTATTTCTTGTGTTTGAAACGAGTGAATCTTAAGGTTTTCTTTTGATTATTGGACAAATACTTGTTTGCTTTCGCTTGAGGTTGAATTCGAAATCGTACAACAGCTTTCTTTTTGTCATACACCAAACATTAAGAGAGAAGAAAAGAAATACTTGCATTGTGCATGTGCATTTTTGACAGTTTGCATGTCGATTTAGGAAAAGTGCATCAGTGTGTGCTCTATGATCTTTTTGAAAAGATGATGTCTTTCTTTTCCCTCAGTAGTTAAGATTTTCATAAGTTGAAAGAATTGAAAAAGCTTGCTTATCATTCTTAGACTGCATTTAGGAGTTGTATCATACATCACGTGGTGATCCATAAAGGCAAACTGCTAAGCAAGATCAACCTAAAAAGAACTGAATTTATCTAACAACGCTTTGAAACATAACGAAACACAGTAAAGGTCTAGGTAGAGACGTGAACTGGCGTCATAAAACATAGTGACTGTCGATCTCTACGAAGGTGGGTGATTCCTCCTGAGGGACGATAGCACTAATACGGATTTGTGCTCCCACGTACCGTCGCGTATATTGGGGGATCCCTATAGGAACAAAGCCTGTATCCATAGGAAACCGTGTCTGCCACCCTACTGATCGCGATGCAGTGAACACAGCATTCACGAAGATCGACCACTCATACCGTAAAACGTATTCTGTGGTTTCGCGAAAGGTTTGGCACACCCTCTGCCTAGAACTCCGGAGTAGTTTCTTTTGGCCTTTTTCAAACTCTATAACTGAAAAAGTCCATCCGAGCATTTGTCACTTCGGGCTCGTTAATACATCGAAGGAGACTAGAGTCATCTTTAGCTTTTTCTCGACTCTTAAAAAGTGAAAAAGCAAGTTGTGTCTAAAGCGTCGTCATATAAAATTCATTCTAAACGGAACATAATCACCCCTTATTCCTACGTTGATCTTAAGGTTGAGAACATGGAACACACCAACCAAGGGATCCCACATGATGGGACCCCTAGTCCTTTCTCCTCTTGGGGAGAAGTTGGTGCGCCCCACATGGCCACATTGTCGCTTCCAGGACTGACAATTGGCCTGCCAGTTTGGCTATTCTCAACCACTGTAGTTCAGAACACCACGGTTCCTGAACAGTCAAGTCAACAGTTAGACCAGTCTAGAGCTACCCTCCAGCCTTCCACTTCTTATAAACCTTCCTCCGATCCTTCTTCTTCGAAAGGTCAAGCCGCCGAAAGCGGAGCTCCCATAGAAAATAAGAAGGAAAAGAAGAAGAAAGAAAAGAAGCAGAAGGAGCCAAAGGCGCCTGGGGGCAAGCAAAAGGCATCTAACAAAAATCCACACACAGCACGGGCCGGGCCCAAGTCGCCATGTGTCATATGTAGAGGAGACCACCTCCACCGTGATTGTCCCAGTATTCCCCGGATACTAAGGGACTGGTCCCCTCGTTTGCACAGTTCGGAAGCGTCAACCTCTAACAACCAGGGTGAATGCTTACCGTCGACCAACGACAGTGAAGGTCCTAGACGACGAAGGGGAATGAGATTCCCCTGCGAACTGTGTGAAGGCAATCACACCCTCCGCCGTTGTCCCTTTTTAGACGAAGCAAAGAGAGTTTTGGAAGATCAACCGGTTGCACCGTTGCTACTTCCTCCTGGATACCATAAACTCGCGCCAAGTCCTTCGTTGGTCGAAAATACAGCTGCCCCGCTCATAGGGCCAGCTGAAGTGTCAGTCACTGAAAGTGAACCTACTGAATCCGGACCAGACAAAAGTCCCAAGGTCGAAACGGCAGTTGACCCGGTTCTCCCTTCAGAAGTTTCATCTTCAGATACCACAGTCACTGAGGATTCATCTTCAGCTGACACCCCTACCGAAGAGAGTAAGGATGACACCGTCCAGATTCTTTTCATTAACACCGATTCTGATGAACACCAGGGCAATGTGCCCACTCCTTTATCGTAGGAAGGAGCATCGTCAGGATCATATCCGGCCGTGTATTCGGTCCCACCACCAAGCAACCTGGTTGTGTCCTTTGATTGGAACCAACTAGGCAGACCCCGGTTACCAGCCAGTATACCATTTAGAGTTATAGTCCAAATATACAAAATGGTAATGGCTGGAACTATCATTGATGAAGGGGCATCTGTGAGTATCCTGTCCTCTATTGCTTGGAAAGCACTGGGTTGCCGAGCGCTCTTGCCTGAGATAAGGAATCTCTCGGGTTTTGACAAAGGAACCAGTCGACCATTAGGGATTCTACC
This sequence comes from Pinus tabuliformis, assembly GCA_031772625.1. Taxonomy (NCBI): domain Eukaryota; kingdom Viridiplantae; phylum Streptophyta; class Pinopsida; order Pinales; family Pinaceae; genus Pinus; species Pinus tabuliformis. The sequence goes on from CM062811.1 coordinate 1,012,865,185, forward strand.
TAATGTGCCTATTACCCTGAAAGGGAAGGCTGTCAAGATGAATTTGATGGTCGTCCAAGGACCCTTGGATTATAACCTACTCCTTGGACGAGACTACATATATTGCATGGAAGCAATAGTCTCCTCACTCTTTCGAATAATGTGTTTTCCATATGAAGGAAGAATGGTCAAGCTCGTAGACCAACTTTCATTTCCGGGATCACGCATCGCAAATAGTCACATACCTATCCTGAATGGTCTATTCAATCAAGAAAGGTATCTACCTCCGGTGCTTCTTCCTGATGAGCGCGAGTAATTCGGGAAAGGAAGGCCGGAACCCAGGGGGCATGCATCCTGGTCTGCTCTGGAGGCAGAAAAAAACCTTGGGTGTAAAGTAGAATTCCCGCGGGAGAATATGACTAGTCCGTACCCCGTCCCCTCCTTCTTCTTCGTAAAACAGAAGAGCCAGGAAGAGCTCTCATGCGGAAGAAGGGGTTGTTAGGAATGGGGTTGTTCTGGAAAAAGATTCTTTTGTTAAAGTTAAGTGTGTGGCGGAGCATCGTCATTCACCGTCACCTAGTCGGCGTCGCCGAAGAAAGTTTTGTTTGAAAGGATTAGCAGAACAATCTTTGGGTAACCTGAAAGAGGTAAGCCTCACCTGTTGAAAACAAAGGTTTTTAACGGAAAAGTAGGGGCAGCCTTGAAATTAGACTTACACCTGGGGGCATGCAAACCTCTTGGAATGCAAGCACGGACGGCTTTTTTGTTTTTTTAGTTTTTTAGGTCCTCCCTTTAAACCTGTAGGTCTAACCCGTTAAACTCGTAGGATTAGCCGATACCCAGCTTGCATAAAGAGAGGATATGGAGCAAAGCGTAGGGAGATGAAGCTCCTTAAAAAATAGGAATCTTCCACGAGACCTTCCTACTTTATGACTGGTAAAAACGAGCAGTTTTGGCAAAGTTCATGCTCGTTAAAAAATAAACGCAAGATCCGAGCAGTTTTGATGCGGAAATTCATGCTCGTTAAAAAATAAACATAAGCATGTGAGCAAGCTTCCCCCAGAGTTCAAGCTCATTAAGAAAATGAACCGGTAAATAACCATTTGAGACTGTAAATTCATCAGCCATAAAAGCCTTGGTCGTGTTTGTGCACCATCACCTCCACTTTTCATTTGGCCGATCATTCACATCCACTTGATTGTTTACCTATTTTGAGGAACAGCTGCGAAGAGTGATCCCACCTAGCCATCCTTGTAATACTGCCGTGATTGGAAAATTCCAACCTGTACCTGGAATCTGTTGCTATCCCTGTTTATCACTCGTTCCTCAAAAGACGAGTCTTCTTTGAGCTCTTTTCACTGACTCGTAAAATATGAAAAGTTTGCCGAGTTTTGGCCTTCCAGCTCGTTAAAAGGACCGGAAGAGCTATCCCTCCTCTAGATTTTAATCTTTTTGGACCTGAGGGATTATTGCACAAAAAGATCGAGCGCTTGTCTAGTTCGGCTCGATAAAGGTATCGAACATTCATCCCTTCTGTATTGTTTTATACTTTTTCGGACTTAAGGGATTAGATGACGAAAAAGGACCCCTGGAGTCCACTTTATGTACCCTTTTCAGACTCTCTAAAAATGAAAAGGACCGAGTTGTCATTGTCGCTGGGCTCGTTAAAAATATTAGATAGCGACAAACTTGTCTTTAGACGAGAACGAGTTTCCCTATCCTTAGGCTCGTTAAAACATAGCGATGGGCTTGCCCGAAGGGCAGGTTATAGAACAAGCATATGTTATCCTCCTCAAGCTTGACAAAAATAAAGAGGTACTAGTCAGAAATGACTGGGGAAAAATTGGGAAGAACCTCAAAGCTTAATGGTAGCAAGTCGCTCTTGAACATGACACTTTTGCCTCCGTAAATATCGGGTTGGGTTATTATCATTCACCGGTCCCTTCACCATGGTCTCGCCATACCATCCATACATGGGGTAATGCTACCGATCCATCACATCAGTGTCATTATATGTTCAAGAGATGTCATTCAGAAAGTGTCAACCGGGTCCCATCCACTACCATACATCATCTTTCATCCTTCCATGACCGCCACCCTGAATCATATTTCACAGATCGTTTTCACCATCATCACTAGCTCCGTTCCGTGTCACTGATGTGGGATTCATTAAGGCCCTCCTTTGACGGATCACTTCTTGTCGACATCAGCTCATTATCCAAGAAGTTGATCTAGGAACACCCCCTCAGTACTTTGAAGCTTGCATGCCTCAATGGAAAGTTTCTCACTTTCGGCGATAGGTATACATTAATGACCTTCGACCGGAAGACTTTGCGTGGTGTTCGACGTCAGATCCTATATTCACGCCACGTGAATTGTGCTGCAGTACCTTGAGGGTCATCATCATTATCGGTGATTCCTCTCGCGCTTGTTAACGGTTTACATTATTGACTGGTAATCAAGCGATGTCTTTCCATGTTCGACTTCAAGAAATTCTCACATGGATCGACTTGTACTAAAGTGAAGATCGGACAAGTTTGAAGACCCCGGATCTAGTTTCATCCATCCGGGCTGCGATATATATTCAGGAGATAAAAACATAGACATGTACAGCAGATGATCATCCTACTAAAAGGATGATAATTAAAAGCAGAGAATTATCGGTCTATTATCAGACGATCGTCTGTTTATGTACAGCAAATGTATTTATAGAGCTGAGCATGGGAAATGCCCGCATCAGCTAGATCATGAAAAGAAAGTATGAAGAGATAATGTATTGTATTGTGTTTTGTTACAGGTCGCCTCCCGACGATTGAATGAACTTCGGATCCTCCTAATAAAGAATTTCACCCGATGAAAGACCTCATACTTTAGGGGGCAACTATTATAGACATTTTTGTGCCTTACAGCATAGAGCATGAAATGTCAATAATCTGAGGGATCCAAAGTCCCTAAACATGTTGTTCCTACCCCTAGAGGAACAAGGTCAGCAAACCACAGCACTTCAGATCAGTTCTCCACTGAAAAACACTCAAAAACAGGTCAATTTTGGATCAAAGCAGCTGCTCCACTAAGCATCTGCACTGAATGTCAAAAGCTCTATGGTGTACCTGCGTTGCATAGCAAGTGGAACAAAGGCTACCTGCGCTGGGCGTACTTTGACATGTGGAGGAATCTTTTCTCAATGTGCCAGTGCCCAGGAAGCTTCTAAAATGACACTTGGATCAGAAGATTCGCCTAATGATGAGTTAAGAGCTTCTAAAACTCCAAGAGGAAGGTGGAAACTCCGAGTGAAGAACTGAAGAACAACTGGAGTTGAAGAGGACGACAAGTCACACATCAAGCTGACTTGTCTTCACTCCAAAACTCTATATAAGGATCTCATCCCATGGGATCTAGAGGGCGGAATTTAGTGCAAAGAATTGCTGTTGGTTTACAGTTGAGAGTATTGGGTGATTGCTTGAGGGAGGTGAAGAAGAGATTTCTCTCCGTCGGGAAGGTGATGCTGGATTGGACCTCTCATGGTTGTATCACCTCCTGAACCTTACTTCCATATATTAATAAAGCATTTGAGGTTCTTCTATTCGCATGTGTTTCAATGGTGTATTGTCTTACTTGTGTCTTTGATTTACGCTAATCCTTGAATCAATTATGAATGCATGCTTCTTGTAGTTTCCTTTTCTTGTCTTCTTTGCAGGATCTCGTGTAGCTGGGCCCGTGAAAAGACTTGGAGCTGGGAGCAAGCGGCAAACAGAGGAGATTGGATCGACCATTTGTGCAAGACATCGGTAAGTGGATCTCTTCCTTTTATCTCTTGCATGTCATAAAGAAGAAACTTTAGATAGCTTTGCTTTCAGCTGTTGCTAAGGAACTGTCACCCTTAGAGTGGGTTAGGGTCATTCCGAGTTGGATACTTTTCCCCACAACAGTCCTACTGTAAATAAGAATGTCATCAAGATAAACAACTACAAAATCATCAAGAAAAGGCCTGAAAATATCATTCATCACCCTCATGAATGTGGTTGGAGCATTGCAAAGTCTGACTGGCATCACCAACCATTCAAAAACCCTTATTTCATCTTGAATGCAAACTTCCATACATCCTGTTCTCCAATCCTGACCCAATGATAACCACTACGCAAGTCCATTTTTATGAAATAGACAACATTTTTCAATTGATCTAATAAATCATCAATGCGAGGGAGAGGGTACCAATTCTTCACCATTATTTTGTTGAGTTCCCTGTAGTCTACACACATCCTCCATGTGCCTTCCTTCTTTGGCACCAACACGATGGGTGAGCCATATGGAGAAGAAATTGGTCTTATGACCTCTTGGTTTAGCAATTCCTGCACCTGCTTCTTTATCTCCTCCATCTCAATGGTTAACAACTTGTACTTATCAATGTTGGGTAAAGGAGCATCCTGCTTGTTAACACTGGAAAATAGTACACCTGCTAGTACAATCCAAAAGACATTAAAAGTGTTCAGGTGAATGCACAGGTGGACATTTTTCCAGCTGAATACAGAATAAAGATTCAAAAATTAAAGGTTCTCCTAAGGTCCAACATTTATAAAGGAAATCAATTAAGGTAGTGGGTAGATTTCTTCGATAGACGCACGCGTGTAGAATATCCTCAAAAAGCCACGTGTTTACAGAAAAGGAGACTCGGGAGTCCAGGACCACTCTACACACTTGGAGTCGATTTCTTGATACAAGATCAGCCTAGTATAGCCAAATTCGAGTTGCCTTGGAGAAGTGCAGTGCTTAATGGAATCCTCTTGTCCTACTCATGTGTCTTTATTATACATGTGCCAAGAGAGGGAAGATGGATTCAAAAAAATCTATATAAACAGGACATGGGAGATCCAAAAGAAGAGACATTGTTATGTTGGCCAAATTGCTTATAAGAAAACCACCATTTCATTGTTGAAACCAAGGAAGTGAAGAGCACTAGCATGTTGGCTAAATTGCTTCTAAGCAACCTAACATCTTAGTGAGTGAAGAGTAATCCACCCTTTGGAGATTCTTCACACTTCTTTGAGAGAGAGGTGAAACCTACAAAGAGATTGAGGAAAGGAAACATCCTTGCTAAGGATTTTTGAGCTCCCTAGCTCAAGGAATTCTCTTCAAGTGTTTTAGTATTCTGATTGTATTCAACCTCTACCACCAACAATCAATAAAGGGAGATTTTTCCATATATTATTGATGTGTTTGCTCCATTTGAGCATTATTATGTTCATGCACCTCTTTGTTTAAGTTTATGGTTATGTATGCATTGTATCTATTATTTAAAATGTTGTGTTTATTTAAGTCTATCCACTAACATCACCAATTTTGACTGTGATACTTTGCAGGTAACAATCCACTGCTAAGGGGGTGTTTTTTTGGTACACTTGTGCTCCAAAAACACTACAACATGAATGGAAACCATATTGATCTCTTTTCATTAATATAGAGATTTTTTGTAGGACCTCTTATCTACAGAAACATCCTTCAAGGTGATCCTCACCTCCCTAGATTTTTTACATTCCCCTTGGATCTGTTCTGAGCTCGTGGCAATTAGAATTTTCTTGCCCACACATTTTTTTCTCGGACAGATGTGAAGCACATGTCTATATCTGTGAAAACCACGAAGTGTGCATCTATTTCTACAAAACATGCACGACAGATAGAAAAACAACAAAAAAATCCTTGTATTTTTCAATTTTCTCAAGTGATTGGTGTTGTGTCATTTAATCACAATTTAATTGACTAAAATGCAACAATTTAATTGTCAACTAGGGTAGGTCTATTTATTTCAAAGGTGTCTACACTATTTTTGTTGATACATAAGAGCCAAGGATAGAAATAAATAACAGAAATAAATGTTGTTGAACCAATTGCAGAAATTAAACACTCATGCAAAAATCAAAAGCATTCTACAGTAATGAAATCACACCTCATGTTTTACCAAGAAAAGAGCACGCCACACACCATATTAATGATTGAGCCAGCTGGTCAAATATTACAACTTAAATCAATCCTGTGTAACAACATATTAGAGATCTGAAAAACATAAGTAAATCTTCTCTAAGAATCACACATCGATAGAAATGACTTCACACTTGTGAATCTGTAAAAGCATCACCAATGATGTTCTTATACTAAAATAGTTGTGAATTACAGAATCAAAATGATGATACTATCTCGTGTTACCTTCCTGTCCCCTTCCATGGAACTGAATTTTTTTATAAAGTTTACATGCCCAAAATATGGAACATATCAGTCATGAGAATCTCATGATTCTCATGTTGATCAATATTAAAAGAAAATAGAAATTGTTACAACTGATTTCTAAATACAAGGCCTATTCATGTTACATCATTTTCTAAAATCATAACCACCTAGATGCCTTAACCACCCACAAATAATTCATGCTTCTCAACAGCTGTCTCATTGAATAATACCCATGGTCTTGACGGTTGCGGTGTAAAAACATCTCGCGGTGTAACAACAACTTGAGGTGTAACATCAATGATATATAACAACACTTGAGGTCTAACAACAACTTGCGCTACAACAACAATGGTTTGTAAAAACATTTGTGAATTAACACCACAGTTTTCTGTCCTTTGGCCTTGAATTCATGGGAAACACCTGAAAGAAAAAGAGCCAGAAAATTTCTTCCACACTTACCCTGGTTAGCCATAAAAAGATATCACTTCATTCATATTTAACAAAAATGGAAAAATAATATGTCACAACAAAAGTTGCTTCTTATAACCAGGAAAATGATATTTAGGATGTAAAGTTCATAGGTTCAAATGTAAAATGGTAAAAAATGGGGGAAAGAGGTATCTAAAGAATGCACAAAAGTTGCACCCAACATCTCCCCCCAACTGAAGCAATTACATGTCCTCATGCAAAATTATCAGATACCGTTGTTGTACTTCTGATGTAGATCTATCAAGTTGTAAGCGCCGACAATATCCTCATCAACGGACTAACAACTCTGAGTGGTCATCAGTTGATGTGGCCAAGATTCCTCCTGATAGTCACACAACTGATAAAGGTGTTGGTACTCTACCATTGGCAGCCAAATCAAAAGATATTTAAACTTGAGCCCTATCCAAAAGGCTCCCAATGATTTCACAATCTGGGCGTAGTCTGGAACTCGTGCAATAGTAACCACAAAATTTTGAAACCCAAAAGGGTCACCCTCCTGTAGGCCTGCGCTATTGGCCTCTGTGCATTTAAGGCACCTCATTAGTGATCGACTCTTCATCTACATGAAAAGGTTGAGGCAGAACCCCACGATTCTCATTCTATAAATAGATGAATGCTCTTTGGCATTTGGAGTACTCATAAATATCTTAAAATCACACCTCAACTCTGTAGCCATACCTAGTTCCACACTTATGTTGAAATTTGATGACTAAAAAAAATGTTTCCAACAATCCCAACCCTGTTTTAATTTCACCTTATGACTCCCATTCAGTTAAATGCCTTTTCCGATAAACATACAATCAATATATAGAATTCTGGAAATGAAATTTTCATATTAAAACACATGGGATTGTCAACACATGCTAAAAATAAATATGTACATAACTAGACCAGCAACACACATAAAAAACCATAGATATTTTTGGTCAATTTAGACCCAGTCAAAACCCCTTCAATCTTCTCTAGGGAAAACCTATTAGAGAGCTCTTCAAATTTATTTACGTTTCAGGTTCAGGAAAATTACATTTGCAGACAAAACAAAACAACAAAATACAACTTATCTCTTCTGCCCAAAATTCCTTGAAAACCATGCCCACTTGAAGCTGAAAATATGTAATGTACGGATATGGTTGTATGGACTGTATGCATTTTCCGTACCACTGTAAGGACTATACATATTTTTTTTCAATTCTTTTTTCTTCCAAAAATTCTCTTGAATGGTGTGTAGCTCACAACATTCAATGTTGTTCGTAATGTACCTTCCATTATCTTCTAAACCTTGATTTCCATGCCTATGTTTACCAAGAAATCACTACCTCAACTTGCTGCAACAAATTTCTCCTTCATAACTTTTCTCTAGCTCTTAGCCTCCTTTCTCCAATCTACTCATGAAGAATGAATGCAGTCTCTCTTTCCTTTTCCCCTTTTGTTTCCGTAAATTACTTTTGGGAAAACCTAAGATCTAATGGCCCAAATTCATTTAGATCAAGGGATGAGAATAAATTTGCATTTAATTCTCGCTTTCTATTTTTGAACTCACCCATTAAATAAATTACCCACATTGTACTTTTGTCTAAAGTCACTTTCACTTTATAAAGTCACACTTAGGAACATAATTATTTGGAAACTTTTCCTTGTGTAGAGACTAACCCATGAGAAACCACTTGTCCAAGGTACGTTAAAAATCAACACTCACTCTTACCGAGGAAAGTGTTTCTCACCAGACCCATTTTGTCCTTGAAATGGACATGCTTGCCTCTTGGCAAGGACTTTGTGATAACATTGGCCACTTGCTTATCTGTTGATATATACTCTAGGTTCACTTCCCCATTCTGAACATAGTCCCTGATGAAATGATATCTGATGTCAATGTGTTTTTGCCTGTCATGAAACACTATATTCTCCATGAGTTTAATGCAACTCTGATTATCACAGTGAATAATCGTTAGTCTCAACTCCTAATAAAATAAGCCATACAACAACTTGCGAAGCCAAATGGCCTCATAACTAGCCTAGCTAAAAGCCATACACTCAGCCTTAGAAGAACTCAAAGCAACTAACTTTTTCTTTCGACTGAACCATGACACAACTATCGAACCCAATTTGAAGCAACACCCTGAAGTGCTTTTCCTGTCAGAAGCACAGCCTACCCAATTTGAATCTATGTAACCTACCAACCTCACTCCATCTCCTTGACTATAGTCCAACCCATAATCAACGGTCCCCTACACGTAGCAAAGAATGTGCTTTTCAGCTACCCAGTGCACCTTCCTGTGCTCAATCATGAACTAGCTAACTCTGTTCACTTCAAAGCATATATATCGCCTAGTATTGACCAGATACATCGAGGACCTAATAGGCTTCCTATACAATGTGGGATCCACCAAACTAGAATATGAAGCATGAAGATTCTTCCAGTTTCTGATCATAGGTGTAGACATGGGTATACAGTCTTCCATGTGAAATCTGCTCAACACATCCACAACATACTGCCCCTGCCCTATAAAGATATGCCCCTCATCCTGCCACACCTCAAGCCCCAAAAAGTAATGCATAAGTCTAATGTCTTTCATCTCGAACTCCGTAGCAAGATCCCCCTTGAAACCACTAATCAATCTCTTTGCCCCAGTAATGAAGAAGTCATCAACATAGAACATAAGAATGAGCAGATCATCCCCTACAACAACATATTATAGGTTCAAATATGCATTACTCTTCGTAAAATCCATCTGTTGCAAGTAAGTATCAATCCTTGAATACCAAGCTCTTGAAGCTTTCTTAAGTCTGTAGAGTGATGGTTATGCTTTAATCCATCAACATACATAACATTCCCAACTTTAACTTTTTATTTTAAGAAAACAGAGCCTTTACCTTTTATGACAGCAGAAGTTTCATTTCCAAATCAGACACTCTTTTCCTTTTCTAAGGCATTATATGAGTGTAGTTTTTCTTTGTCACCTGTCAAGTGTTTTGAGCATCCATTGTCAATGTACCACTGGTTTTCTTGTCCTTCTCCATACAAGGCTATACCACATCTTTCTATTTGTGGTTCTTTCTTTCTCCATATTTTGGGATTTAATGGAATTTTCTCCTTTCGATATATTTGCCGAAATTTACTCCTACATTCAGATTCTTCATGGCCAAAGTTGTTACAGATTGAGCATTTTATTTCATTTTCAAGAAGAAAAAATTTATTATAGGAACTTTTCTTGATCCCTGTCACATTCCTTTGATTTCGTGCTTCTCTAGTCATAATGGTTTTGTAAGAAACACATTGAGCAGCTTTGTGTCCAAAATTATGACATGATAAACATTGACCATTAAAGAAGTTCTTGTGATTATCGAATCTACTGACCTGGTGATTGTTATTTCTATTAACATTTGTCTTTGAAGCAAATTGAGTATGATTTACCTGTGGTTGATTGTGGCTTCTGCTCATCCTTGATGTAAATTGAGCTTGATTTACCTGGTGATCTACTTTATGCCTTTGTTGATGATTGTCAAACTGTTCATCACTCTTTGCTACATCAAGATAGTTTTTAGTGGAGGTTGACGGCTTCTGTGATTGAGATGCTTCTTTAGTATATCCAAGACCTGTCTTTATCAGAGGAGAATGGTGCACTTTGATAATTTCATTTAAGGTTTCTGATCCTTTAGCAAATCTAAGATTGAGAGCTTTTGTTTTGTCAAGATCCTTTCTTAGACCCATAATTTCACATTCTAGTTTTTCATTGTGTTTTTCTCTTTCAGCAAGTTGGTATGTCAAGATATCTATAATCATATTATTTTCTTCTAAACAGAATTTGAGTTTAGAGATTTCTTCATAAAGGTAATCTTCATCTAAAGCATCCAAAAAATCATCATCTTCATAAGCCATTAGAAGTCTATAGTTATTATTATTTTCATCTTCATCACTATTTGATAGACCATCACTATCTTCCTGAGTATAGTAGCTCTTTCTACTTGAACTTTGTTTTCTATTCCATTTTGAAGATTCCTTCCCTTTAACATATTTATCTTAATGAGGACATTTGGTAGCATAATGACTAACTCTACCACATGCAAAACATTTGAAAGGTAGTTTACCTCTGAATCTTCTTGAACCCCATTGAAGCTTCTTGACAAAGTTTACTTCCTCTTCTTCTTCTGAAATCTGTCCTGATTCATTGAGTTCTTCTTTTCCTTTTGTTGAATCTTTAAATGTGACTTCTCTCATATCTAATGGACCTCCTTTTCTCATCTCAAATGTAGTTAAGATTCCATGAAGCTGTGTCATAGTAATAGTCTGTAGATCCTGCTTTTCTTCTATGGCAGATACTTTTGATTCAAATTTAGTAGATAAGGATCTTAAAACTTTTTCAACTAAGGTAACTTCCTTTATCTCTTTATCTCTTCAACTAGCTATACTTTCATCATTTTGCATCTTCAGAGTTTCGTATTGAATTTTGAGAGCTTGCAGTTTAGCATGTTTTACCTGAGAGTTTCCTTCGTAGCTTAGAATGATTTTGTCCCATATTTCTTTAGCTGATTTGAGCTACATTACTTTGACAAACTCTGATTGTGACATATTTCTTAATAATGTATTGACAACCTTGGCATTGGTTTCATATTGCTTTTTACCTACCGTATCTATAGAAATTGTAGTTGGAAATGTATATCCTCCTTACACGATTTCCTAGACATCTGTTCCAAGAGATTGAAGATAGGTTGTGGTTCTTACCTTCCAATAAATGAATTTTCACCCATCAAAGATTGGCGGTCTAATGGATCCCCTGCTTTCCTAATTACTCATGATGATGGATCTACCTTCAAGCGATCAAGCTTCTTCTGAAGTACTTGCTCTGATACCAATTGTTGGAAATAATACTGAGAGGGGGAGTGAATTAGTATTATCAGTTCAATACCTTAATTTTTAAAAATTGATTTGTATACACTACTTCAGTTCAGTGAATTAGCATGTATACGGAACTATACTTAATGAAACTAGCATATAAGCAAAGATATTTTGATTTACCCAAATTATCATTTAGTGAACTTTAATCAGTATGTTAGGAATTCATTAGAAAATGCAGTAAAAGTAGAATAAAGCATCACACATAAACACCAAGATATAAGGTGGAAACCCAATGTGGGTGAAAAACACTTGCTGCAATCATCTCTGTCTTCTTTTAATAATAAGAAAATTATGTTTACAATTTTTGTACTGGTGCAGCCTTATACCAGTATGCAGGCTTCTACCTACAAAAGGCTACAACCTTCTCTCGTTCTACAGCTTCTACTAGAAGGGAGCTACAACCCCCTAGCTCTTGTACTAGCTAAAATGTTTACTAGTACGTAGGTGTCAACCTACAAAAGGCTACAACCTTCTCCTTTCTTCCAGGGACCACATTTCATAGATTTTCATACTAGATCCATCAACAACATCATTCAATCATCAAATATATCTGCATCAACCAATCTCCTATTGAACCAACAACAACCAAATCAATCAATCACTTTGACAACCCATCAATCTGATCTTTCAGAATGCTCTCACCGGAATACAGTAACCAGAACCCAAAAAACTGCAACAACAAAGAGCAGCAACTAAAACATAGAATATAAGGTATACGCTACTTTCATGTGCCGAACCTACGTGTATACGCGCTTTCCTCAAATCCAACCAGCATATACATTTGCAAATATTAATTCATAATTCTGCAGCTATACCAGACTTCAGTTATACCCATATCATATCATTTATAGAATAATATATACGTTAGAATTCAAATCTAGAATATTCATGAGCAAAAACACATAATGATAATTCATTTTATGCCTTAAGATCCAAATCCATCATTAGATCTTATCCTCCATCAACCGCTAAGGTTCCTCCTTGGTTCAGATCCAGAAATGCACCATAACCCAATAACCTACATACTAGATCTCACTCTTCATCAGATATTCAATGCTTGAGTGCCTTGGCCTAATGATCTTCTCCTCCTTTTATAGTTTTAGGCCTTTCTCAATACCATGGAATAAAACCACTTAGAACCAATACCTTGGATCAAATACCTAGGGTCAATACCTTGGACCCAATACCTTGGACCAATACCATGGATCAAAATACCATGGACCAAATGCTTAGGACCAAAAACATAATTTTCCAAGGTATGCAGACTTTTCTTTTTGTGAAAGTGCATGTGTACATATACACGACTTGTATACAGTGAACCCACTTGTATACGTGGCTTGGCCAATGGTGAACCTGCGTATACCTCTCTTTCTTCATTCTGTGAAGTCTGATCTGTAACTCCAAGCTATTAACCTATTGTATTATGATTTTTCATCTACGAGAGTTTCCATCAAGGACAACACCTGTGTCATAATGCCAACAATCTTCCCCTTTGGACTTGATGGCAACAACCACACCAAGTCACTCTCCCCCTTTGACATCAAGGGAAAAGGGTCATGCTCCCCCTGAGTGCATGCTGAATTCTCTAATATGCTGAAGTGTGTTGATTGAGCTCCCATGATTGAGCCCATGCTCCCCCTGAGCATGAGCGAGGTCTACAAAAGTATTTTCTAAAAGAAGAACATGACTCTATACATGCATCACCAGTGACTCATACATATCCATCTCCCAACAAAGTGGGTATATACAAAATTTGACTCATCCACCCAACCAAGTGGGGATATATCAATTGTTTATACATGTCAAAAACAAGAGACATTACATCATCCATCCCATGCATAGTGGGGTTACAAAATTAGGTATTTTTAATGACCGTTACATTAAAAGATATACATGACATATATAATAGAGACCAATATCTTAAACAAGACCATGATAGTCATCAACAACTATCATCAGCAGCATCTGTCAATCAACATCTAGATCAACAACCATGTTCTCCCCCTGAACCTGTTCCACCTGAAAGAGAATCTGCACCGAAATCTTCTAAGATAATTCCAACAATGCATTATTAGAAGCATATGCTCCCCCTGAACATGAGTCAGATGTTCATTGTTAGATCTGATCATTTCATATATCAGAAGAGTTATCAAGGCATCATCATCAATCAGATATATATCAAGTTACCAACAACTTATGAGAGCCAACATATTTATAAATGTCATCAACGGACTGAACCATAATTAAGCAGAGAAGGTAATTCATTGAACCATATCAGACCCCTTTCTCCTTAGTATGGCCCACTTCTTTTCCTCAAACCAACATATACATGACTGTACCCATAGAAACCTGCGTATATACGCGACTATGCTTCATGAAACTTGCATATAACCACTATGATGCAACAACTATTCCCAACTTTTGTCTGAGATATTCAAATGTCTCTCTGGGCAGTGGTTTAGTGAATATATTAGTAACCTATTCTTTGGGGGGATGATACTCCAAATTGACCTTTTGTTCAAGCACTTGTTCACATAGAAAATGATATTTGATGGGTATGTGCTTGGTCTTGGAGTGCATGACTGGATTCTTTGAAATACTGATGGCACTTGTATTATCACATAGAATGGAGATGGGTGGAGTACATGTGATTTGAATGTCTTGTATGGTTTACATCATCCAAAGTAGTTGTGTGTAGCAAGATGCAACAACTACGTATTCTGCTTTAGTTGTAGATAATGCAATTTAACTTTGCTTCTTACTAAACCAAGACACTAACCTGGAACCCATATAGAATGCACCACCACTAGTGCCTTTTCTGTCATTAACACTTCCTGCCCAATCTGCATCTGTATATGCATGAAGTGTAAGATCTGTATCTCTAGGGTACCATAAACCAAAGTTCTGTTTTCCTTGAAGATATTTGAAAATCGTTTTGACTACCTGAAGGTGTGTTTCTTTAGGATTTGCTTGAATCTTCCAACTATTCCCACTGCATGCATGATGTCCAGTGTGGTACCTGTTAGATAAAGAAGACTGCCAATCATGGATCTGTATGTTGGTTGATGTACTACTGTTGATTCATCATTTGAGCTAAGATTGCATCATGTTACCATTGGGGTACATACTGGTTTAGAATCTTCCATGCCATACTTTTTTAGGATCTGTTTGAGATATTTGGTTTGTGAGAGAAAAATACCATCTTTATTTTGTTGAACTTGTAGACCAAGAAAGTAGGTAAGCTCACCAAGCAAGGACATTTCAAATTCTTGTTGCATTACTAAGGAAAAATTCTGACTCATGGATTCTTCATTGCTACCAAAAATGATATCATCAACATACACAACAATTATTAGCAATTTATCAGTGTCCATCTTTGTATATAGATTGCTATTTGCTGACCCCTTTGAAAAACCATGTTGGTGGAGATATTTGTCAAGATGGTAATACCATGCCCTTGGAGCCTGTTTTAGACCATAGAGAGATTTTCTGAGTTTGCATACAAGTTTTTCATCATTTCCAAGTATGAATCCTTCTGGCTGTTCAATATAGACTTCTTCTTCTAAGTCTCCATTAAGAAAGGTAGATTTTACATCCATTTGGTATACATTGAATTTCTGAAAACTAGAAAGGGCAAGAAACATTCGTATGGATTCAAGTCTAGCAATAGGTGCAAAAGTTTCTTCAAAATCTATACCTTCTTGTTGAGCATATCCTTTACAAACAAGTCTGGCCTTGTTTCTAATAACTTCTTCATTTCCATTTAGCTTGTTTTTGAATATCCATTTAGTTCCTATGATATTCTTATCATGAGATCTAGGAACTAATTCCCAATTATTATTCTTTTCAATTTGCTCAAGTTCTTCATTCATGGCCTTGACCCAAAATTCATATTTGAATGCTTCATTTATGTTTTGAGGTTTGGTAGAATATAGTAATGCTAGATAGCTTGAGGCTTCGGCAATGGTTCTTCTTGTCTGCACACCTGCCCCTTTTTCCCCTAAAATTTGAGTTTCCGGATGATTTTTCTGAACATACCTGTACGGAGTCTTTTCTTTTATTTTTATCTCTTCTTTTGGTGCTTCATTGGATTCTTCTTCAGAATCAGGTGATTTGATGTGGGAAAATGTTCCTCATCTTCTTCATTGTCATAACCTTCGGGTTTTACCTGTTTTGGATTTTTGCATGCTTTATCAACCACAACATCAATACTTTCAATAATTTTACCAAGTCTTTTATTATAACATTTGTATCATTTACATTGGGAAGAGTAGCCAAGAAGAATACCTTCATCTGCTCTATGTTCAAACTTACCAAGTTTTTCATAAGTCCTTTTGATGTAACATTTGTTTCCAAAAACTTTGAAGTATTTTATAGTGGGAGTCTTACCATACCAAAGTTCATGTGGATTTTGAGTGCTATTTACCCGGACCTTTGCTTGGTTGAGAATAGTGACGGCGATGAATGCAGATTCACCTTAGAAGGTTGCAGGAATTCCAAATTCATCTAGCATAGCACAAGACATTTGTTGAACAATTCTGTTCATCATTTCTACCACTCCATTTTGCTGAGTCCTTGTGGTGGAGAACTACCTTTTTATTCCATGTTGTTCACAAAAATCAAAGAATTTATCCGAGGTAAATTCCCCTCCTCGATCAGATCTGAGGCATTTGATTTTGTGATCTAATTCATTTTCAACCAAAGATTTGAATGCTTTGAACTTTTCAAATGCTTCGTCTTTATAATTTAGAAGACCTATCCAACACATTCTGGAAAAATCATCAATGAATAATATAAAGTATTCATCTCCACGAGGTGACTTTTTCCTTGATGGTCCACATAAATCAGTATGAACAAGTTCAAGAGGCTTACTAGCTGACCCTTCCTTTTCGATGAAGTTAGATCTGGTTTGCATACTTAATTGACATGATTTGCATATAGTATTTTCAGGAATGTTCATATCTGGAAGATCATGAACAACCTGGAATCTGCATGCTTTTCTTATTTGAGAAAAGCTTAGATGCCCCAATCTTCTATGCCATATCCAATTCTCATCATTTTTGCTTAGATGGCACTCTTGTTATCCTCCCTTGAGTATGTATAGGTTGTTTGGAGTTCTTGTACCTTTGAACACGGTTTTTCCTGTATCAATCTCATGAACAACACATCCATTTGATCGAAACACTACTTCATTTCCTTGATCACACATTTGACTCACACTCAATAGGTTATGCTTTAAGCCATCAATATACATAACATTCCCAGATTTAAATTTTTCTTTCAAGAAAACAAATCCTTTACCTTTTATGACAGCAGGAGTGTTGTTTCCAAATGAGACACTCTTTTCCTTTTCTAAGGCATTATATGAGTGTAGTTTTTCTTTGTCACCTGTCATGTGTTTTGAGCATCCACTGTCGATGTACC
Source organism: Pinus tabuliformis (assembly GCA_031772625.1). Lineage (NCBI taxonomy): Eukaryota > Viridiplantae > Streptophyta > Pinopsida > Pinales > Pinaceae > Pinus > Pinus tabuliformis. The sequence continues at coordinate 1,012,882,190 of CM062811.1, forward strand.
AGTGGTTTTCTTATCCTTCTGCATACAAGGCTATACCATATCTTTCTGTTTGTGGTTATTTCTTTCTCCATATTTTGGGATTTAATGGAGTTTGCTCCTTTTGAGATGTTTTCCGAAATTTACTCCTCTATTCAGATTCTTCATGGCCAAAGTTGTTACAGATTGAGAATTCTATTTCATTTTCAAGAAGAAAAAAGTTATTATAGGAATTTTTCTTGATCCCTGTCACATTCCTTTGATTTCCTGCTTCTCGAGTCATGATGGTTTTGTAAGCAACACATTGAGCAACTTTGTGTGCAAGATTATGACATGAGAAACATTGACCATTAAAGAAGTTTCTGTGATTATTGAATCTACTGACTTGGTGATTGTTGTTTCTATTGATATTTGTCTTTGAAGAAAATTGAGTACAATTTACTTGTGGTTTATTGTGGCTTCTGTTCATCCTTGAAGTAAATTGAGCTTGATTTACCTGGTGATCTACTTTATGCCTTTGTTGACGATTGTCAAAATGTTCATTACTCTTTGCTGCATCAAGATAGCTTTTAGTGGAGGTTGATAGATTCTGTGATTGAGATGCTTCTTTAGTATATCCAAGACCTGTCTTTATCATAGGAGAATGCTGCACTTTGATAATTTCATTTAAGGTTTCTGATCCTTTAGCAAATCTAAGATTGAGAGCTTTTGTTTTCTCAATATCCTTTCTTAGACCCACAATTTCACATTCTAGTTTTTCATTGTGTTTTTCTCTTTCAGCAAGTTGGTATGTCAAGGTATCTATAATCATATTCTTTTCTTCTAAACAAATTTTGAGTTTAGAGATTTCTTCATAAAGTTCATCTTCATCTAAAGCATCCAAAAAATCATCATCTTCATAAACCATCAGAAGTCTATAGTCATTATTATTTTCATCTTCATCACTATTTGATAGACCATTGCTATCTTCCTAAGTATAGTAGCTATTTTTACTTACACTTTGTTTTCTATTCCATTTTTCAAATTTCTTCCCTTTATCATATTTATCTTAATGAGGACATTTGGCAACATAATGATCGACTCTACCACATGCAAAATATTTGAAAGGTAGTTTACCTCTTAATCTTTCGGAGCACCATTGAAGCTTCTTGACAAAGTTTACTTCCTCTTCTTCTTCTGAAATATGTCCTGATTCATTGAGTCCTTCTTTTTATTTTGCTGAAGCTTTAAATGCGGGTTCTCTCATATTTGATGGACCTCCTTTTCTCATTTCAAAGGCAGTTAAGATTCCGTGAAGCTGTGTCATAGTAATAGTTTGTAGATCTTGTTTTTCTTCTATGGTAGATACCTTTGATTCAAATTTAGTAGATAAGGATCTTAAAACTTTTTCAACTAAGGTAACTTCCTTTATCTCTTCACCTAGATTCTTCATGTAATTAACAACCTCATCTATACGTAAGAAGTAACTAGATATACTTTCATATTTGTGCATCTTGAGAGTTTCATATTGAATTCCGAGAGCTTGTAGTTTAGCACGTTTTACGTGAGAGTCTCCTTTGTAGCTTAGAATGATTTTGTCCAATATTTCTTTGGCTAATTTGAGCTGCATAACTTTGACAAGCTCTGAATGTGAAAGAATTCCTAATAATTTATTAACAGCCTTGGCATTGGTTTCATATTGCTTTTTACCTGCCTTATCTGTAGGAATTATTGTTGGAAATGTATATCCTCCTTCCATGAATTCCCAGAAATCTATTCCAAGAGACTGAAGATAGGTTGTGGTTCTTACCTTCCAATAAATGAAGTTGCTCCCATCAAAGATTGGTGGTCTGATGGATCCCCCGCTTTCTTGATTACTCATGATGATGGATCTACCTTCAAGCAATCAAGCTTCTTCTGAAGAACTTTCTCTAATACCAATTGTTGGAAATAATAATGAGAGGGGGGGTGAATCAGTATTATTAAATCAATACCTTAATTTTCAAAGACTGATTTGTATATGCTACTTCAACTTAGTGAACTAGCGTGTATACACAAATATACTTAATGAAACCGGTGTATAAGCATAGATCTTTTGATTTACCCAAATTATCATGTAGTGAACTTTAATCAGTATGTTAGGAATTCATTAGACAATGCAGTAAAATTAGAATAAAGCATCACACATAAACACCAAGATATAAGGTGGAAACCCAAAATGGGCGAAAACCACCAGCTGCAATCGTCTCTGTCTTCTTTTAATAATAAGAAAATTGTGTTTACAATTTTTGTATTGGTGTAGCCTTATACCAGTACGCAGGCTTCTACCTGCAAAAGGCTACAACTTTCTCTCGTTCAGCTTCTACTGGAATAGATCTACAACCCCCTAGCTCTTGTACTAGCTGAAATGTTTACTAGTACATAGCTGCTGACCTACAGAAGGCTACAACCTTCTCCTTTCTTCCAAGGACCACATTTCATAAATTTTCATACTAGATCCATCAACAACATCATTCAATCATCAAATATATATGCATCAACCAATCTCCTATTGAACCAACCATAGCCAAATCAATCAATCACTTTGACAACCCATTAATCTGATCTTTCATAATGTTGTCACCAGAATATAGTAACGAGAACCCAAGCCAAAACCCAAAACACCGCAACAACAAACAGTAGCAACTAAAACATAGACAATAAGGTATACACTACTTTCATGTTCCAAACCTACATGTATACGAGCTCTCCTCAAAGCCAACCAGCATATACATCTGCAAATATTAATTCATAATTCTGCAACTATACCAGACTTCAGTTATACCTCGATCATGTCATTTACAAAATAATATATGCGTCAGAATTCAAATCTAGAATATTCATGAGTAAAAACACATAATTATAGTTCATTTTACGTCTTAAGATCCCAATCCATCATTAGATCTTATCCTCCATCAATCACTAAGGTTCCTCCTTGGTTCAGATCCAGCAATGCACCATAACCCAATAACTTACATACTAGATCTCACTCTTCATCAGATATTCAATGCTTGAGTGCCTTGGCCCAATGATCTTCTCCTCCTTTTATAGTTTTAGGCCTTTCTCAATACCATGGACCAAAACCACTTAGAACCAATACCTTGGATCAAATACCTTAGGGTCAATACCTCAGACCCGATACCTTGGACCAATACCATCGATCAAAATACCATGGACCAAATGCTTAGGACCAAAAACTTAGTTTTCCAAGGTATACACGCTTTTCTTTTTATGAAAGTGCATTTGTATGTATACATGACTTGTATATAGTGAACCCGCTTATATACATGGCTTGGCCAATGGTGAACCTGCGTATACCTCTCTTTCTTCATTATGTGAAGTCTGATCTGTAACTCTAAGTTGTTAACCTATTGTATTGTGATCTGTCATCTGAGACAGTTGCCATCAGGGACAACACATGCGTCATAATGCCAACATAGAGTGCTCGCCTCAACTGACATACATGGGTCTCCCGCCCAAGTACCTCAAAGCCCTACAGTTCCTCAACATACACCTCCACCTCTATAACTCTATTCAAAAATGTAGTTTTAACATCCATCTGATGGATCTGCCAACCCATTTCTGCAGCAATAGAAATAAGGGACTGGATAGAAGTGTATCGAGCTATGGGATTGAAGGTGTCATCATAGTCAACTCCATCTATTTGTGAGAACCCTCTAGCCACAAACCTTGCCTTGAACTTCTCAATGTTGTCATCCACAACATGCTTGATCTTGGAGAGCCACTTGGAAGTCAAAACTGACTTTCCCTGAGGCCTAGGTACCACTTCCTAGACATTGTTCTTAATGATAGAGGCATACTCCTCCACCATATCCTCTCTCCGTACCGCTTGGCTGGAAGCATCTTCATATCTAGTAGGCTCAGAGTCAACAATGCTGGTAGCCTTGGCTAGATAATTGCAAAACGCTCAAGTGGCACACTCTCCCTATTCACCATCTTCAGAGAACCAATGGAATCTTCTTCCTTCAAGGTGTCTTGAAGCCACTTGGGCCTCCTCTTCCCTTAAGAAGCTTCCCCATAGGGAACCTCATCCTCTTCCCCCTAGTCTAGTGAACCTGAAGATCAACCAACTGACCCTGGTGTGCTTGTACCAACATCCATCCTCAAAGAACATGTACTGTTACTAGTGCATGTGTCAACTGAAGTGCCATGTGAACTCTGTACTAAGAGACTCCCTAAAGAAGTTCTCGGTAAACTTTCCACTGGTGCCCCTGATGTCATTGACACTGAAGTATCTCCTATACCAGTCAATCTAGAATCTTGAGGTCATGTTCCCTATACCTGACCTCCCTATTGAGGGGAAGTCTATGACACTCTCTCATCATACTCCCATGATATCCAATAGCCCCTATCCTCCTCGTACTTCACATCCCTCCTAATCACAACTCTCCGTTTATAAGGAATGAAGATTTGATAGGCCTTCAAAGTCTTGATGTAACCCATAAAGATACCATTCTCTTCCATGGGTTCCATCTTCATCCTTTTCTCCTTGGAGGTATAAGAATATGTGAAACATCCAAAGATACAAAGGTGTACCACATGAGGCTTCTCTCCAATGAAAGCCTCCTCTAGATTCATATTCCCCAATACTTTGTGAGGACTCATAATCTGAAGATAAACAACATTATTGTAGGCTTTAGTCCACAAAAACAAAGGCAACCCCTGATCTTGAATCATCACTCTAGCAACCCCAACAATAGCTATGTTCTTCATTTTAGACACCCCATTCTTCCTGGGGGTTGTAAGGAACCATGAACTCTCTCCTAATGCCCTCCTGTGGGAAGAAGTCAAAAAACCCACCATCGGTGTACTCACCACCATTGTCTTACCTCAAGACCCGATTCTTCCTATCTATCTGCTTTTCAACAAGAGCTTTGAACTCTTTAAAGTGACTGAACACCTCACCCTTGGTCTTTAGGAAATATATCCAAGTCCTTGTAGAGTAGTCATCAATGAATATAACATAATACTCATAACCACTCAAAGGAACATAAGACATATGGCCACTAACATCAATATGAATCAAGTCTAGTGTACCTGTAGATATATTGTTGCTCGCTCGGAATGGTAACTTGTTGTACCTACCCTCTGTAGACCTCATAATGCTCAACACTGAAATCAATAACTCTAGTTGTGATCTCCCTTAGTACTCTCAAAGCTCCATGATGCATATGCGCCATCCTTTGGTGCCATAACTCACACAAGTCTCTACTACTAGTGGTACTAGTGTGAGTGCTACTAGATGTGCTACTCACCAATTCTCCTACCAACTAAAAATTAAACATGTATAGTTTCCCAGAGCTAACTCCAATCACTTTGGCCGAAGTGATGGAATCTCCCTTAGGATGCATTAACAACTAACCTCCTGATAAAATGATGTCAAACCCCTTCTCCTCCATAGCAGACACTGAAATCAAGTTCTTCTTCATCCTCGGAACATGCAAAACATCCATGACATTCAAAGGAGGCAAATACTTCCTCTCAAAGGTCACAGTCCCCACACCAACAACTCTCACAATGCGGTCATCTCCTAGTACAATCTCAATATCAAGTGCCCTCTCTACAAGCTCTCAAAAGAACTCTCGTGAACCTGTCATATGGCAGGAAGCCCCATTGTCTATGTACCACACATCGGATGATGTACTCCTACTAGATGTAGAAATAATAAATGAAAATTCCTGGTCAAACCGTGAAGCACACTGCTCCATCTCTGTTGAAGTTGCAGTACCCTTCTTCCCCTTGTTCTTCCTATCAGGACACATAGCAGCATAGTGCCCCATCTTCTGACATGCCCAACATTTGACTTTGGACATATCCATATCTTTCTTCTTATTCATCTCCTTTCCCTTAGACCCATTTGATTAGGCCCCTTTCTTGGTGTAGTGTTGTTTTAATCAATCCTAATTTACCGATACTGCAACATTTAATTGTCAACCCAGTGTAGGTCTTGTTGTTTCAATGGAGTTTGCACTATTTTTGCCGATACACTACAGCCAAGAATGAAAAATAGAAAGAATAGTAAAATATGTCATTGAATCAAACTGAAAAAATCAAATCATTCATGTAGAAATTAAAAAAATCCACAGAATTGAAATCACACTTCGCCATTACTAGAGTAATGGCATGCCACACAGTAACTAATGACTACACCAGCTGGTCACTATCATTCTATTTAATCAAACCAGTGTAACAACACAATATAATCTGGAACAAAAGCGGATGTATTTCACAATTTGTATAGCAACAACGGAAAACCATATGACAATAAAAGAAACAATAATGTACACTACTTCTACCGCTACAGTCCCTGCTAAAGAGGAGGGCCCTTCCTCCCTAGCAGGGGTGTAGGAATAACATGAGATTAATTAATGAATCAGATGAAGAGCAGTAACAACATCACCGTAGTGATTTAATATTAAAAATAATTCAGAGTTACAAGAGCAGAGTAACAATGCTTTTCTACATGTCGTCCTTGTACATAGGAAATCGAGTTTCTTTTATAATTATTACATGCCCGAAATTAGGAATAGATCAGTCATGAGAATCTCATGATTCTCATGTTGATAAAAAATAAAAGTAGTTACAACCTATTTCTAAATACAAATACTTCTTAGATATATTGGTTAGGATTGCAACCACTTGGGTCTATTGCTTCTAAAATAAACAATTCCCAATGCCCGAAAGCTATTATGTGGAATAGTACCCACAACTTGCCAACTTTGGTGCAACAACATCCTGTGAGTGAATAACAGTTCAGGATGTAATGGAAATCATTGGAGACAACAACCTTGGTGTAACAACGGTCCTCTGTATCAGCACGTAGTGTAACAACAACATGTAACAACATTCAGTGTGTAACAACAACCTGTAACAACATAGAGGGTGTAACAACAAGCTGCTCTTACATTGCTCTGAAATCGATCAGCACTACCTGTTTACTCCATAGCCTTGTTCCGATGAGAAACACCTAAAAGGGAGAAGAGCTTCCAAAATACTCCTCCAATGCTCACTCCAGTTAGCCACAAAAGGAATAAAGTATCATATTATTCAGCAAAATATGGCAAAATAACATGATAGTGGAATAGGTTGTATAAAATGAGAAAAAGGGTGATTAATCATGTAAAGTTTCATGGGCTTGGTAGATAAGAGGATCAAAACTTGGGAAAGAAGGTGCAAAAAATAGGTAAAAAGTCACATCCAACATCTCCCCCCAACTGAAGCAACTACATGTACCGATACAGAATCTCAGCTTCTCCTGCTATACCCCCAATGCAAGTTTGTAAAATTGTAAGCACCAGCAGTGTCTTCACCCAGAGCTCTGTACCCTTGAGTGGCCATCAACTAACATGGCCAGGACTCTTCTTCATAATCACATAGGTGGTAGTCTGACTGATACTCTTCTATTGGTAACCAAATCAAAGGAAATTTAAATCTTAGCCCGATCAAAAATGCACACAATGTCTGCATGATCCGAGCATACTCGGTCACCCATCTAAAAACAACCATAAAATTTATGTATTCAAAAGGATCCCCCTATTGCAACTTAGCACTATAGGATTTGGTGCATTTAATACATCCTATTAGCACTCAAATTTTCATCTGTGCATGCAGATTGAGGCAAATCCTCACAATCCTCTTCCCATAGATAGATGACTATTCCCTAATCTCTGGGGTGCTTAGGAATAGCTTAAACTCATGCCTAAGTTCATTAACCATCCCTGGTTCTACTCTAACCCATAATGTTGTCCTTTCTTCATTAATTTATGCTAATTTCATGGCTAGATTCCATTCAATTAGGTTTCTCATGAACGAAAGAAAAGCCCGCAACTACAAATATCCCATATAGGAGAAGATACTTGCTACCATTTTTGTGCTGACATACTGACACATGATGTTATGAAAAAATAGCTCACAAAGAAAGCTTTGTTCGTCAAAATCGCAAGTGCGAAAAATCTCAAGAAACGTTCAGGTAGAAGAACCCAAATAAGACCTATTCTCAAAAACCACTTTCAACTGAAATAAATAATATCATTCCTAGAGGAACACTGGATACGATGGGGACATCCGCCTACATGCTAGCAGGTTCAAGGCAAGATCACGAAGTTTTGCTTTGTCATTCGTCAAGTCCAGGACCTGCCACTGTAACAGATACAGTTGTTCATCCTTCTTCCTCATGGCCTCCTTGTGCCTCTATGCTTCCCATTCTCTCTCCCATTCTTCCTTTAACCATTTTTCCCTAAGGGAATCCATCATCCTTTTGTGTGCCTTGATCAAGATCACCCCCTCTTGTAGAGAGAGAGTTTTCTACTTCCATTTCTATAGCTCTGGTAACAACAACATATTTTCAGAACACCATCCTTTGTTAGGACCCGGTGTTCTCCCACATGCACTAACAATCGAGGGTGTAATAGCCTCCCGAGGGTGAAACGGCTCCATTTCAGCTACTGGTTCTTGTGTTACAGCAGTGTCATCAATGGATTTTTGTGTTACAGTTTCCTTCTCTCCCTGATCAACTTCCATTCCCATTGCTGGTTCTTGTGTAACAACAGTGTCATCCACAGGTTTTTGTGTATCATTTTTCCCTAGGTGGGCTTCTATCTCCACTACTAGTTCTTGTGTAACAGCAATGTCAACCATAGGCTCATAGATATCAGCTTCTTCTTCCTTTCCTTGGTTGACTTCTGTCTCCACTGTTGGTTCTTGTGTAATAGCAGTGTCAACCAAGGGCTCTAGTGTATCTGCCACCAAATTACTTTCTGTGGACTGTGCCATCTCAATTGTTGGTTCTTGTGTAACAACAACGTCATCAATGGGTTTTTGTGTGTTAGCCTCTCAGGTTTTGGTTTGTGTTTCCCTCAAGATGGTGTCCACTGCACAGAATCTAAACCCCGCTGTCACTAGCTCCTCAGCACAGTCCGTGCACACAACACCCAGGACATCTCCCTTCCTGGCCCTATCTATGGCCTCAACCAAAGTGTCTAACCCTGGGGCTCTTGCCTCCACCTTCCCCTTACTATTTGATCCATTAACTCTCTATTCTCTTTTTCTAAATTTTCAGTTTTTAACAGCAAGGATTGAGTTTCGCTCTTACGAGGTGAGGAAGGTTCATCCGGATGAGCTGCTCCTCATCCTTCTGCTCTACTGCCTCTTCGTTCTTCTTGGGCATGGATGGGGACTCTAGGTTCCCACTAACCCTTATTCTGTGCTTTGGCTGCCTATCACCAATTGGTTTGTTGACTAGCCTCTTACCAACCCTTACATTCGAAAGTTGGGGCTGCTCCTTTGTCGCTGCTGGAGCTTCCTCAGATGTCCGAGTTTGTTTCCTGTGGGCAGATATGGACTTATTCCTCATGAATTCCTCCCAACTCCTGCCCTACCAGCTTAGGGCATCCAACATAATGAGCTTGATGAGGCCATGGTTAGTGATGCATGTTTCTGGATGCACAACTAATTTTACAGCCACAGCCATATGCTTGATGTTTCGCAAAAAGAAGTATGGAAGATTTGTCAGTTGTCGATGTTGAAGGTGGTTCAACAATGGAAAGTGGTAATTGAACACAATTTTTGCCATTCCCTCGTAGGTGATATAATTGATGAGGTAAAGGGCAACCTCAGACCATGGCTGGGGAAGTGAAAACCTGTCAATCCCCCTCCCTTTCTTCACCAATTGTTCCTCCTCTTGGACGAAATCCCCCTTCAAGGAGGGGTCATTAACTTTCCTGTTAAACCACCTCTTTCCTTCCACTGGTAATGTCGTCACTTGGGAAATCATCTCTTTTGTAACCTCCAGCTTCAATCCCCTAACCTGTGTCTAATTTCTATCTAAATTCTTCACAAATTCCATGGCAAGTCCCTTGTCAGATCCCTCCAGCCTCTGGAAGAACTCAAACCAGACTGCATCCTTAAAAATTTGGGATGCTTCGAGGCAATTCTCCAAAGCCTCTGTCGACCTTGGCTCATGCCGAATTGTTGCTCCACCCATCGCTACACAATTTCAATGTTGTTTTCCTTCCTTTTTCCTTCATTTAGGAGTTCCGGGGCAGTCGACACACTACTTAGCTATTTCAACATGCAACTTTTCTTTTCCACTTCTCTTAGCACTTTGAATGGGGATGCAATGATCCAGCAGGGGTAAATGGTAGGGTGGTACAAGTGAGAATTTCAAATTAATATTTGCAATCATGGTTCATACTACACAAAAATGTTGCCTTATTAATGCTAGGTTATGGGAGGTCTAGTCGGAGGTACAATTCCCTTTTTTGGTATGATCGGTCATTAAGTGACAATGATTACTAGATCACCATTGTGTTTTCTTTTAAATAATCATAGTTCATGCAAAGTTCATGTCACAATATGATCCCCCCTGACTTAAATGTGACATCTGACCTCGGCGGTCAAAAGTGACATCGTGTTAAATTGCCATAATTACCAAATAAAAGTGGATAATGATATTACCTTTGTATGACGTACCTGGGTGACGTGGGGAGAATTCGTTGGTGGCAAGATGCATGAACTTAACTCTGGTGGTCACGGTGACTTCTTTCTGAACCACAATGATGCTTGATGTCTGTTGCAATAAAATATCTTACTCAAATTATTTCTCTAAGTCATAGGTTATTACAGGTGTAACAACCAAGATGACTATTATGTATTATTAATTTTTACAATAAAACAAAGAAAAATGTCGTGTCACAACATTATTGTAAAGTATTCTTGAAATAAAAAATGATGTTACAGAGTGTGTAACAGTCGCCACAAAGTGGTTTTCAACTGATGTAGAAATTATCTGTCTGCGCCCAAAAAAGGTTTTCACAAGTAGATTTTTATTTATTTTTGATAAGTTTGAAGGTCTAATAGCCACCAATAGTGGTTGATTTTCAATCGTTACACTTATTGAAAAAAAAAATAGAAATTTTGCAGTACAGGGGGGCTTTCCCCTATTCCTGTAATTTGAAGATCCGAATTTGTGACAATGTTAACAAATGAATCTCTTGAAGCAAGTTTGTGATATAACTGAAGATGGTGACCATTTGCAAGCAATGGTGTCCTCGCACTGTAAATGGTAACCAAATTTATAGTCCCATTGTCAAAGACTGCATCTACCTCATAGGGACCTAGCCATCTAGTGCAAATATTACCCTTGAAGTCTTTGAATCTTGAATCATATAAGAGAGCCCAATCTCCTTTATAGAACTTCTTTTTCTTGATGAATCTGTCATGCCACTTAGTTATTTACTCCTAGATAATCTCAATTTGTTGGATAGCAACTATCCGTTTCTCCTCCAATTCATTGAGCGGATTCAATCTCTGCTTTTGTGCTATAGCCAGATCCAAATTTACCTACAATGTTGTTATCGGTGTCTTGATTTCAAACTCAATAGGGAATAAGGGATTTTTTCCATACAAAAGTTCATAGGGTGAGAATCTCATAGTATTCCTCTATGTAATCCTGTATACCAACAACACTTCTGAATGTTTGTCGACCCAATTCCTTCGGCGACTGGCCATAGTCTTGGTAAGGATCCCCTTGGACATTTTCTTGTGGATGATAAGTTGTTTTGATTCTATGATGGATTTTATATTTTTGAACTTGCTTTTGGATCATATGGGATGTAAATTGGGGCCCTCCATCTATGACTATCTCCTTGGGTATACCAAATCGAACGAAGATGTCTTCAAACAGAAAGTCTAAAACAACCTGCTCCATGGCTCTAGTCAGTGCATTTTCCTCAACCCATTTTGTGACATAGTTCGTGTAGACCAAGATGTAATATTTCTATCTAGATGAAGGATTATTTTATCCCACAATATATAGAGCCCATTTCTCAAAAGGTTCTAAGATGATTTTGGGTTGTAATGAAATCTCATCTGATTGTAGTGTTTGGTCCATCCTTTGACAACTATCACATCCTTTCAAAAACTTCTTGGCATCCTAAAATATTGTTCGCCAATAATACCCTTTCAAAAGGACTTTGTACCCTGTCTATTTATATGCGAAGTGCCCTCCACAAGGTTATTCGTGACAGGCTTTAAGGATGTCAAAGATCTCATCTTCTCTAACACAACGTCTAATCTGGAAATCTGGTCCAGTGTGATAGAGATTCTCATCTATCTAGTTATAGGTATCACTTTGCTGTATAATCTTTCTTTTCTCCTTGGAGGACAAATACTGTGAAAAATTCCCTGCAGCAAGATAGTTGGCTATATCTGCATACCAAGGTGAGTAAGTAGAAATAGAAAAAATATATTCATCAGGGAAAGAGTCCTCGGTAGGAATGCAATTGTCATAAATAGTTAACCTAGAAAGTAAATCAGCTACTACATTATCTTTTCCAGGTTTATCGACAATTGTGATATCAAATTCTTGTAACAACAATAACCAGCATGTAATTCTACCATTGGTAATTAGCTCATTCATTAAGAAACGAATGGTAGAGTGGTCAGTGTGTACAAATACTTGATACCCAATGATATACTGTCAGAATTTATTGATGGTGTGCACAATTGCTAAGAATTCCTTCTCGGTCACTATGTAGTTGAGCTTAGCTGGAGTTAGATTTTTTCTTATGTAGTAAATAGCATACGGTTTCCTATCCTCTAGTTGGCCCAAAACAACACCTACAGCAATATCAGATGCATCTGTAGCTATGTGAAATGAAAATTCCCAATTAGGTCCTCATAAAACCGAAGCTGCTTATCCACATCATTTCAGCTTCAAAAGGGCTTGCTCACACTTTCTTGTCCACAAAAATTCAACCCCTCACGAGCAAAGAAAATAATGGCGATGCAATTTTTGAATTATTTTTCTATAAATCTCCTGTAATACCGTGCATGCCCCGAGAAACTATGTACCTCTTTTTGCATCTTGGGGGATGGGATTTTCAAAATTACCTCTATTTTTGCAGGGTCTACGTTAATCCCGTTAGCAAAAATGTAGTGTCCTAGAATGACCCCTTCAATCATCATCATGTGACATTTTTCAATGCTTAAAGCAACATTAGTCTATACACAATGTTCTAGTACTTTTTCCATATTAGCTAATGTTGTTTCAAAATCACCTCCATAAGGTGTAAAATTGTCCTTGAAGATTTCAAGGTAGTCATTCAACAGATCAGAAAAAATCCCCAGTATTTCCCTCTGAAAGGTCATTGGCACATTATAGAGTCCAAAAGGGAGTACTCTCTATGCGAAAGTCCCCCAAGGGCAAGTAAAGGTTTTTTTATCTTGATCCTTTGGGGAAATCTGTATCTGGTTGTAGCCACTAAACCCATCTAGAAATGAAAAGATTTTTTTTCTGGAAAGGGTATCAAGGACCTGATCTATAAATGGTAAAGGAAAATGGTCCTTTTGAGTGGCCTTATTGAGTTCTCTGTAATCCAAACAGACTCTCCACTTGCCATTCTTCTAAGGAACAATGACAAGCAGATACACCCACTGATTGTCAGATATCGGATAAATAAAATTAGCACTCGGGAGTTTTTGTAATTCTTCCTTCACCACCTCCTTTAGTGCAGGGTTCTTGCGGTGCTGTGGTTATCTGACTGGTTTGCAACCATCCTTCAAATAAATACAGTGAGTGCACAGGTTAGGGTGGATCCCTTTCATATCCATATAGTCCCATGCAAATGCCTTTTTGTATTTATGTAACAGCTGTAACAACAGTTGGTTTTTCTCAACAGTCAACTTGGGGTTAATGTTTAGAAACTTTCCTAGTTCTATTTCAATTGGATTATTGTCCATATTTAGAGTGGTTCTCATTTGTTCAAAGTCTATATCTTCTACCTCCTCTTCCTCATTCGAATTTTTAATGGAAGCGACAGAAATCGAGTTACTAATAAAACCATTAATGATGTCATATCCTGTCTCATCCTTGAATTACTGGGCTTTCCCCAGAGTGAGGAGTGGTAGGGAATGATCTGATTTGGGCTCAAACTCATCCCACCAAGGGTTATATAAATCCAAATTTGGTTTTGGGGGGTAAAGATTAAGATTCTTTGTCACCTAGCCATCTGAGATCACCATAGATCCATATCTGCGGCCTATAAATGCATGTACAGTGGCTAGCCAAGGTCTCCCTAAGATCAAAGGATGTCCCCACAAATTGGATTTTGGTTGTAATATAAGAAATTCAGTGGGATATCCCCGGGAAGATATTGCAATTGCTGTGTCCTCTAACACCCCCTCGGGTTTAACATTTGATCTATCTACTAATTCAAGTACAATGGAAGTATGTATAAGCCCCTGTAGCCCTAGGATGCTTAAGTGGCATTTTTTCATCACATTAATGGTATCCCCAAGATTGATCAATGTGTTAGTTATGGGCTGATCATTAATGTAGACAGTAACCATAGGATTTCTTGGATCATTATACTTAGTTAGAAGAGGCTGAGTGGACATTAATTCAGATAATTTCCCCATCACATGTATGGTAGCAGGGCATTTATGCTTCCTTTGAGGTTTCTTGATGCACAAGTCTCACACTATTTTAGCATAAATAGGTACTTATTTAAGGGCTTGTAGCAGAGGAATTCGTACATGAAAATTTTGCAACTCCCTAAGAAAATCAGATTCGGGTTGCGAGGTCATTCCAGGCTCAGTCAATCTCTGAGGATATGGAGGATTCTAAGTTATAGCAATTGAGTAAGCTGTTACAGGTGTATTAGCCTTTCCCGAGTTGGTTGTTATAGGAGTAACAATCCTTCGTGGGTTGGTTGTTACATACGTAACAGTTTCCTTTGTATCGGTTGTTATAGGTGCAACAACCACCTCAGAGCCTATGGTATCTCCTCTGGAAGGTTCACATTCCTCCTCTATAATGATAGGGGAGTGACTTTGTTTAATTACGTTACCTGATTGCAATTGAATTCAATTAAGCCCCACGGGGATAATAAGGTAGGTCTGGAAGGTAGTCAGAGCCTCTATGCCTTGAGTTTCTTTATTGTTCAAGTTTGTGTTAGGTTGCACAGGTAGTTGGGGTCGCACAGGCGGTGTAGGAGCAAGAGTTTGGAAAGGAGGTAATTGTAGTTGTTGTTGCATTGGTAATCTAGGTAAAGTTGTATTCTGGGCATTTCCTCTCTAGTTCTAGTTCCAAGGGTATGGTTGAGATGGAGGATATTGGATAGAGGGAGATGGAGACCACTAGTTCCAGGGTGAAGGAAACTATGCTGAAGAAGGAGCAGGATATTTCCATGGATATTTTTTATTATTATATGCATTGTTCCATGAATTGAAAGAGGAAAAATCTTAACACATACCTAGAGGTTGTGGCTACCATGGCCTCCTTGGTGTGATGAAATAAGAGGACTTCACCTCCTCGCTTGACTTTCTAAGTACTACCTTCAGTCTAGGAAGGTCTAGACATTGACCTATCAAATATTCCAGCTCGCAAATATTGCATAAGATGATGTTGTTCAATTCACATTCCCTCAAGGGATGTTTCTTCTAGAAATTCGAATAGAACACAACCAGAGGTGTACCAGCTTCTGCTTGTGTCTTCTTGATCTATGTTGTCGTTATCTAGGTAGATAGAGTACTGAGGATATTGGTCTTGAATTTTTTGAACAAATTCCCAATCTCTTCTCTAGTTACTCCTCCTCCTACAGATTTTTGTATTCGGGCAGAGGCATCTTGAATTGTGCTTCTCCCCTTAGATGATCCTCTAGAGCATCTTAGATAGATCTTTACGATTTCAGTGAATGGTTCCTGTGATATATCCCCTTTCCCTAGTAGGTTCAAGGTGTTGAGGCAGTCGTCCCTCATTCCTCTGATAAATATGGTCTTCAAGATCTCATGGTCTAAATCATTGTGTTTAGACCTCTACAGATTATAGTGGAACCACTCTACATAGTCTTCCAGGCTCTCATCCTCCTTCTGTGTCATTTTGAATACTTCCTCCCTTAAGTCCCTGGTTCTACAATAGTCTTGGTACTTTCACAAGAATCTCTCCTTCATATCCCTCCATGTTCGAATAGAAGCGGAGCCTAATCACATGAACCATCTCAAGGCTACCCCTTTTAGAGTAGCAGGAAATAATTTAAGTTTCTAAGAATTTGAGATATAGTCATAACTCTTGCATAAGACATCAAATTCAAATAAAAAGGTGTCTGGGTCTTCCACAGTCATCCCTTGGAAGGATGGTAAGGATGATAGAGGAATATTTTTCATAGGAGCTTCGCCTCTAATATCCTCGATTGGGAACTCAAAGGTGGTAATAGTAGCATCCATTTTAGCGTTGTTGTCATTATTGTCCCCCATGGCTAATCCTTCTACCCTTTCTGTAACAGACATTCTTCAAATTGTTCTTGTGATGGTCTCGTAGGTGTGATTGATGGCTCAAATAACCCTAGGATTGGTTGTTTCATTGCACCAGCTGAATCTGGATATTGATAAACCAATAGGTGCTCTCCCGTCTCAGGTGTTTGATGTCCCCCCTTAGTTTCCCCTTGTCCCTCAATCCTAAAGTTCTAGCTACTAGCTTCCCCCTGCTGCTCCTAGATTAGATTCTTAATCTTGGGAGTGTGGGTGCTAGCTTTAGAATGATATGGCCCTAAGATAGAGGAATCAGAGGCTTTTTCCCTTGTTATGGGAGTGATAGCTTGTTGTGGCCCTGTTTTCCTTGCGTCCCCTTTAGATCTTGATTATTCTTTTTCTGCCTTAGAGATTAGTTCCTAGATAAATGTTTTCCTTCCCAAATCTACACTCTTCCTTTCATTTTTACGACCGTTTTTCCTATGACTAATTAGAGTGGGGGTAGTTTTGGTATTTCTATAGTTCCTGCAGTTGCACACATGGACCCTATGTGTATTGACTCACACTCTAAGTGTCTCAGTCTTTGATAGTGGTGAGCCTGCTTAGGTATATTAGAGTGATGTGCAGGTTCTTACCTCTCGTCTTACTGCCCAGCAACTGAAGAGCTAAAGACATGCTAAACAAAACACCAAAATGCCACGCCCTAAGTGCCATTCTGATCACAATGGTGAGCCCACCCAGGTATGTTAGAGCGATGAGCAGGTTCTTACCTCTCGTCTTAACGCCTAGTGATTGTGGACTAGGAACACTCTATCATCAAACAAACAACTTGGTTGTCTATGTCTTCAACTACCATCCCCAGCAATGACACCAAAATGTAGTGTTGTTTTAATCAATCCTAATTGACTGAGACCGCAACATTTAATTGTCAACCCAGGGTAGGCCTTCCTGTTTCAATGGAGTTCACATTGTTTTTGTTGATACACTATAGCCAAGAATGAAAAATAGAAAGAACAATAAAAGATGTTGCCGAATCAAATTGAAAAAATCAAATCCTTAGTGTAGAAATTAAAACACTCCACAAAATAGAAATCACACTATGCAATTACCATAGTAAGGGCTTTCCACATAGTAACTAATGACTACACCAGCTGGTCACTATCATTTTGTTTAATCAAACTAGTGTAACGACACAATATAATCTGGAACAGAAGTGAATGTATTTCACAATTTGTATAGAAACAACAGAAAACCATATGACAATAAAAGAAACAATAATGTACATTATTTCTACCATTATATTCCTTGCTAAATAGGAGGGCCCTTCCTCCCTAGCAGGGGCGCAGGAATAACATGAGATTAATTAACGAATCAGATGAAGAGCAGTAAAGGCATTGCTATAGTGATTTAATATTAAAAATAATTCAGAGTTACAAGAGCAGAGTAACAATGTTTTTCTACATGCCGTCCTTGTACATAGGAAATCGAGTTTCTTTTATAATTATTACATGCCCGAAATTAGGAATAGATAAGTCATGAGAATCTAATGATTCTCATGCTGATAAAAAATAAAAGTATTTACAACCTATTTCTAAATACAAATACTTCTCAGATATATTGGTTAGGATTGCAACCACTTGGGTTTGTTGCTTCTAAAATAAACAATTCCTAACACCCGACAACTATTATGTGGAATAATACCCACAACTTGCCAGCTCTGGTGCAACAACATCCTGCGAGTGAATAATGGTTAGGGATGTAACGGAAATCACTGGTGACAACACCCTTGGTGTAACGGCGGTCCTCTGTATCAGCACATAGTGTAATAGCAGCATGTAACATCATTCAGTGTGTAACAACAACCTGTAACAACACACAAGGTGTAACAGTGAACTGCTCTTACTCTTCTCTGAAATCAATCAGTGCTACCTGTTTACTCCATAGCCTTGTTCCCATGAGCAACACCTCAAAAGGAGAAGAGCTTCCAAAATACTCCTCCAATTTTCACCCCAGTTAGCCACAAAAAGGAATAATGTATCGTATTATTCAACAAAATATGGAAAAATAACATGATAGTGGAATAGGTTGTATAAAATGAGAGAAAGGGTGATTAATCATGTAAAGTGTCATGGGCCTAGAGAAGAAGAGGATCAAAACTAGGGAAATAAGGTGCAAAAAATAGGTAAAAAGTCACACTCAACACTTGGCCTTCCCTTTGTTCTTCCCCCTAGCTGTCAAGGCTACATCCTCCTCATCTGTTATCTTCACCTCACCACTGCTAGTCTTTATCATCTCATGCTGCACACAATCATCCCAGAATCTGTCCCAATTGGGAATATTCTCCCTAGAGGTAACAACATCTCCAAAGACCTCCCAAGACATAGGAAATCTCACTACAAATATCCTGACTAACTTTGTGGGTGCAATTGGCTCACCAATAGCAGTCAAATCATCACATACCTATTTGACCTTGCCAAGATAAAGAAATACACTTTCAACCTTTGTCATCCTGATGTTCTTCAATTGTTCTTTGAGTACCATCTTCCTACTCTCATTGGTACTCTAATAGAGAGTGGTTAGAGTTGTCCACATCTTATATGCATATGTGTTTCCTCTCACCTGAGGAACCACATGATCCTTCAGACTGTCCATCAAAATCCTTTTTGCCTTTGCATTATTTTTTGTGAATTCAACAAGTTCATCTGCAGTAGTGGGAGGTACAACCACATGCTGCACTATGTCCCAAACTATTTCCAACTGTTTCCTCCTCAAACATTGTCTGGATATTGTCCTTCCAAACGACATAGTTGGATATCCCATCCAGTCTCTCCTCTATCCTTAAGAACATGGCCATGACTGCAGTCTAAAATTTACAAAACTAAGAAAATGGAGAAATGAACTTTCCAGCAAACCTTGTTGTCCCAAAAGTTCAGTCTGTGTGAAATTTCACCTTGCTCTCCCAAAATATCAGTTTGCTCTGTCCAAAAATTCAGTTTGTTGTCCAAACCACTCTTTGTTGTCCCAAACTACTATCTGATGTTCAAATTACAATTTCAACCTGTAGCTCTAATACCATGTTGAAATTTGATGACTAAGAAAAAAGTTTCCAACAATACCAACCCAGTTTTAGTTTCACCTTATCACTCCATTTCAGTTAAAGTCCCTTTCCCATAAACATGCATTCAACATATAGAATTCTGGAAAT
The DNA here is from genome assembly GCA_031772625.1 of Pinus tabuliformis. NCBI lineage: Eukaryota > Viridiplantae > Streptophyta > Pinopsida > Pinales > Pinaceae > Pinus > Pinus tabuliformis. Next base: position 1,012,901,658 of record CM062811.1, read on the forward strand.
GAAATTACATGTTGAATATAAATATGGACATAACCAAACAACACACATAAAAATACACATAGATTTTGGTCAACTTAGACCTAGGGGAAAACCCTTCAATATTCTTATGGAAAAACCTATTAGAGAGCTCTTCAAATTTATTTATCTTTCAAGTTCAGGAAAATACATTTGCAGACAAAGAAAAATAGAAAAATACAACTTATCTCTTCAGCCCAAAACTCCTTGAAAATTGTGCCCACTTTGCCTCGATTTCCATGCCCACTTGAAGCTGAAAATATGTAATGTACGGATACAACTATATGAACTATCTCGTATGGATTATACGGATAACCGTACTGCTGTACAGACTGTATGGATTTTTTTTCAAATTTTTCTTCTTTTGTTTTCAAAAACTTATCTCGAACAACGTGCATCTCACAACATTCAATGTTGTTCATACTGTACCTTTTTTTGTCTTCTAAACCTTGATTTCCATGCCCAACTTTGCCCAGAAATCACTCCTTCAGCTTGTTGTAACAAATTTCTCCTTCAGAACTTTTCTCCAGCTCTGAGCCTCCTTTCGCCAATCTACTCATGAAGAATGAATGCAGTCTCTATTTTCTTTTCCCCCTTTTGTTTCCCTAAATGACATTTGGGCAACCCTAAGATCTAATGGCTCAGATTCATTTAGATCAAGGGATGAGAATAAATGTGCATTTAATTCTCACTTTCTATTTTTTAACTCATCCATTAAATAAAGTAACCACATTGTACTCTATGTCTAAAGTCACTTTTCACTTTATAATTTAACATTGAATTTACCACTTATAAAGTCACTTTCACTTTATAAAGTCACACTTAGGAAAATAATTATTTTGGACACTTTTCCCTAGGTAGATACTAACCCATGGGAAACCACTTTTCCAAGCTACATTAAAAATCAACACCTTATCCATAATGTTTCCTTCTCTTCATTGGTGTCTGCTAACTTCATGGCGAGATGCCATTCTATCTGATTTCTCATGAAAGAAATAAAAGCATGCAACTGTAAGTCCCCCATATAGGATAAAATGCTCGCAACCATATGCAAACTAGCATTCTCATAGATTATATTATGAAGAAATAACTTGCATAGTAAGATTTGGTCATGAAAATTGCAAGCACAGAAAACTTCCAAAAAAGTTCGGGTAGAATTAGCCAAATACGGTCTATTTCCATAGACCACCTTCAATTGAAACAAATAAAATCTTTCCCACAGAAAAACTAGGTAGGATGGAGAGGGCCTTCTACACCCTAACAAATTTAGGGCGAGTTCATGCAAATTTTGTTTATCATTTGCTAAATCCTGAACTTGTTGTTGTAATAGTTGCAATTGCTCCTCTTTCTTCTTCATGACTTTCTTCTTTTCCCATCTTTCACGTTCTTCTTCCAATTTCTTCTTAGCCCATTTTTCCTTTGAGAAAACCTACCACTTTCTGATGTACTTCCAGCAAGATTGCTCCCTCTTGTAAAGAGATTTCCTGTTGTTTCATTTTATGTAAGTCTGGTGTCAATAAAATTTTCTCCAAACACCATCCTGCTTTAGGACCCTATGTTCCTTCACATGCAATATCACTTGGGGGTGTAACAACACCTTGAGGATTGAGCTAATCTGCTTCAACTTCCATACCTATTGCTTCATCAGTAGGTTCTTGTGGTTCAACTCTTTCTTTCTCTTCTTGGGTAGCCTCTGCCTCTACTGCTTGTTCTTGTGTAACAGTAGTGTCATTGGCAGGTTCTTGTGTGTCATCTCCCAGTTGCTTTCCATGGGATGCTCTGTTTCGGCTACTGGTTCTTGTGTAACAACGGTGTCATTAACGGGTTCTTGTGTAACAGCTTCCCAGGGTTCAGTTTGAGTTTCCTTCGAAATGGTGTTTGCAACACATAATTTATATCTAGTTGCTGCTAGATCCCTAGCACATGCTGCACATACAAAACCCGATGTGGTTTCCACCCTCATTTTGTCTACAGCCTCTCCCAAGGTGTCCAGGCCTGAGACCCATGCTTCTACTTTACTCTCCTCTAATTGCTACCTTAATTTTTCATTTTCTTTTTCTAAATTTTCAATTTTATGCAGCAAAAGTTGGGTCTCATCCTTACCTGGTAGAGGGACTTCTTCTAGATGGGCCTGTTCCACTTCTTTCTATTTTCCTGTGCCCTTGTACTTGCTCAGCTCCTTTCTTTATGGAGGTGAAGGTTCTAGCTGTGAGCTTAATTTCACCCTTTTCTTCGATATCCTGCTGCCTATCGGCTTCTCCAATGATCTTTTCTCAATCCTACCTCTCAAGGATTTCCCTTGTTCTTCAGTCTCCCTAACTTCCCTTGGAGCATCATCGGGGATTGCAGTTTGCTTTCAGTGGGAAGTCCATGTCTTTCTACTCATAAACTCCTCCCATCTCCTTCCTTGGTGTTCCAATGCATCCAACACAATTAACTTGATGAGGTCATTGTTGGTAATGCAACTCTATGGGTGTGCAACAATTTTCACATTAGCAGACATGTGCTTTATATTTTCTAGCAGGAAATATGGGAGGTTGACCAGCTACCTATGTTGAACGTGGTTTAGCAACACAAAATGGTAATTGAACACAATTGTTTCCCTTCCTTTACAAGTAATGTATTTGATAATGTATAGGGAAACACCTCCCCATGGCTGAGGGAGTGATAGTCTGTCAATTCCCCTGCCCTTTTTCTCCAATTTCTCTTTTCCTCACAAGAATTCCACCTTAAGGGAGGGGTCATTGATCTTTCGGTTAAACCACCTTTTTCCTCCAGTTCGTAGTGATTTTACTCACGCAATTACTTCTTCCGTAACTTCTAGCTTCAACCCCCTAACCTCCCTCTGGTTTCCATTCATGTTTTTAGATAATTCCATGGAAACTGGCTCCTATGATCCCTTAAGTCACTCAAATAACTCAAACCATCCTACTTCCTTAAAGACCTAGCATGCCTCAGGGAAATTCTCCAGTGCTTCAGTCGAATTGGGCTTGTGCCAGACTGCTGCTCCTCCCATTTTTGTTTCAGTTACTGCATTCTTTATTCTCTTTGTTCTTCCTCTGAGAATTTTGAAATGAGGGTGCAATGTTTCACTGAGGTTGATATTAGGGTAGTGAAGTAGGCAATAAAAGCAAGAATTTTGAGTCAGGGGGATCGTACTGTGCACATTGTGGTCTCATTATTGATCCTGGATCATGCAGGTCTAGATTTAAATGCAATTTTGTCCTTAGCATGATTGGCATAAATACATAACAATAATGGCATGGTTTTAATAATGATTACAAGATTGTCGCTTTTAATTTTAGTTTGAAATCACAGACTGCGAAATGATTCACCCTCCCCTTGAGTTTAATGCAATGCCTGTCCTCGGCCGTCAAAGAAGGTGCCATATTAATTTCCATAATTGTTCAAAAGAGGGAAAAAGTGATATACCTTTTGTGGGACGTGCCTAAGGGGATGTGGCAAAAAGGGACTGGCGAAAAGGTACAAGTGATATAATTAATTCCGGCGGTGACATGCTGGTTGTGTCAATTTCTCCTATAGCATGATGCTGATGAATGCTATTTATTGCGGCAGATGATTTCACCTAGGTCATTGCTGCAAGTTATCAGCTTTTACACATGTAACAACAAATACAATTTCTAACATTATTTCTACAACAACTTCTTATTTACACTACTCTTTACAGATACTTTCAAAAATTTGAAAAGAACGAGGAAAGACTAAAAGATTGTAACAACATATTGTAAGATGTGAATGAGATAAATGTTGTTGTTACAGAAAGAAAATAACGTGTAATAGCCGCCACATGGTCATTTTCAACTATCACAATTTGTCTGTCTGTGCCCCTATAAGAGGTTTTCACAGTCAGATTCTTATTTACATTTCTTATTACAATTTTTTTTATGTTTTTTTTACTGGGTGTAACAACTGCCAAAAAAAGTTGGTTTTTGGCTACTACACTTATTAGAGAATTAATAATTTGGCAGCACAGGATAATTTCCCCTGCCCCTGTAATCTGAAGGTCAAAATCCGTGATAGCATTGATGAATGAATCCTTTGAAGCAGGTTTGTGATACAATCAAAGACAGTGCCCATTAACGAGTAATGATGTCCTAGCACTGTCAATGGTAACTAAATTCACAGTCCCATTGTCAAACATTGTCTCAACTTCATAAGGACCTAGCCACCTAGTGCAAAGCTTCCCCTTGAAATCTTTGAATCTCGATTCATATAGTAGAGCCCAATCTCCTTTTTCAAATTTCTTCTTTTTAATGAATCTATCATGCTACTTAGCCCTTTGTTGTTGAATGTTGTCTGTTCGCTAAATAACAACTAGCCTTTTCTCATCTAGCTCATTGAGATGATTCAGTCGTTGCTTCTGTGCTATTTCTAGATCCAAGTTCACTTGTAGCGTTGTTCTTAATGTCTTGATTTCGAACTCTATGGGAAATAAAGGATTTTTACCATACACTAATTTGTACAGTGAAAATCCTGTAGTATTCCTCCATGTAGTCATGTATGCCCACAGCGCCTCTGGAATTTTATCAACACAATTCCTTCAATGGATGGCCACAATCTTGGTAAGAATTCCCTCAATAACCTTGTTGGTGCTTTCCACTTTTCCATTCACTTGTGGATGATAAGGCGAAGTAATCCTATGATAGATTTTGTATTTTTCAACCAACTTTTGAATCAAATGAGATGTGAATTGGGACCCTCCATCCGTCATTATTTCTCTGGGTACCCAAAAGCGAACAAAAAATGTCTTCAAACAAAAAGTTTGAAACAACTTGCTTCATGGCTCTCGTTAATTATGTCGCTTCAATCCATTTTGTGACATAGCTTGTGCAGACCAGGATGTAGGACTTTTACTGGGACGAAGGGTTAACATGTCCTACAAAATCGAGGGCCCATTTCTCAAATGGCTCTAGAACTATTTGAGGTTGTAACAACATCTCATCTAACTGGAGTGGTTGAACCATTCTATGGAAGTTGTCACATCCCTTCACGAATTTCTTAGCATCCTGAAATATTGTGGGCCAATAATATCTTGTTGAGAGAACCTTGTATCTTGTCCTCTTATCTGCAAAGTGTCATCCGCAAGGTTCCTCGTGACAATCTTTAAGGGTATGAAAAGTTTCATCTTCCCTCACACAGTGCCTAATCTGATGGTCTGGCCCAGTGTGATAGATATTTCCCTCAATCCATGAATATCTAGCACTTTGTTGGACAATTCTTCTCTTTTCTCTGGAGGATAGGTATTGTGGAAATATTCCTATAGCAAGATAACTAGTTATGTCTGCATACCACGGTGAGTGAGTTGAAATAGAAAAAAGGTATTCATCAGGAAAATAATCTTCAATAGACATGCATTCATTACCAACAATTAGCCTATAAATAAAATCAGCCACTACATTATCTTTCCCAGGTTTATCTAGGATTGTTATATCAAATTCCTGTAACAACAATACCCACCGTGTAATCCTACCATTAGTGACTAGTTTATTCATTAAAAAGTGAATGGCAGAGTGATGAGTGTGTACAAAAACTTGATATCCTGTGATGTAGTGTCAAAATTTGTTGCTGGCATGCACTAATGCAAGGAATGCTTTTTCTATCACCATGTAATTGAGTTCAGATGGAGTCAAGTTCTTACTTACATAATAGATAGCATATGGCTTTCTGTCCTCTAGTTGGCCCAAAACATCCCCCACAACAATATCAGATGCATCTGTAGCTATGTGAAACATAAGACTCCAGTTCGGTCCTCGCAAGACATGACCTGCTGATACACAATTTTTTAATTTCATAAAGGCCTGCTCGCACTTCCCTGTCCATACGAATTCCACATCTTTCGTAAGTAAGGAGAATAAAGGAGATACAATATTTGAAATTTTTTCTATAAATCTCCTATAGTACCCTGCATGACCCAAAAAACTACATACCTCTTCCTGTGTCTTGGGAATTGGAATTTTCAAAATTACCTCTATCTTAGCAAGGTCTACTTTCATCCCGTCAGCAGAAATAAGATGTCCCAACACAATCCCTTCATTTATCATCATGTGACACTTTACAGTACTCAAAGCAACATTAGTCTGCAGACATCATTCTAATATCTTTTCTAAATTAACTAATGTTGTTTCAAAGGCATCATCGTAAGGTGTAAAGTCATCCATGAATATTTCTAGACAGTCATTCAATAGATCCGAGAAAATTCCCAGTATTTCCCTTTGGAAAGTTGTTGGTGCATTACAAAGTCCAAAAGGAAGAACCTTGTATGAAAAGGTTCCCCAAGGGCAGGTAGAGGTCGTTTTATCCTGGTCTTCTAGGGCAATCTGTATCTGGTTGTAACCACTAAACCTGTCTAAAAATGAAAAAAAAATCTTCCCAGAGAGGGTATCAAGGATCTGGTCTATAAATGCCAGAGGGAAATGGTCCCTTTGAGTGGCTTTATTGAGTTCTCTATAATATACACAGACTCTCCATGTGTCATTCATTTTAGGGACAATGAAAAGTGGGGATACCCATTGACTATCAGAAATGGGGTAAATGAAGTTGGCATTCAGGAGTTTCTGCAATTCTTCTTTCACTACCTCCTTTAGTGTAGGGTTCATGTGTCACTGCATTTGTCTAACTAGATTGAAACCATCCTTTAAATAGATGTGGTGAGTGCACAGGTTGTGATGGATCCCTTTCATATCTGTATAATCCCATGCAAATTCCTTTTTGTACTTTTGTAATAGCTCTAACAACAATATGTTTTGCTCAGCAATCAGGTTTGGATTGATATTTAGATATTTACTTAGTTCTATTTCAACTAGACTGTTGTTAATGTTTGGAGTGGTATTCAACTATTCAGAGCTCAAGTCTTGTACAACATATTCCTCCCCCGAGTCCTCAATAGAAGTAACAGAAAGTGAATTAATAATAAAACCATTTATGATATCATCTTCTGTCTCATCCTTGAAGTATTGGGCTTTTCCAAGGGTGAGAAGTGGTTGGGAGTAATCTAACTCGGGTTTGAATTCATCCCACAAGGGGTTTCCCGAATCCATACTTGGTTTTTCTTGGGGGTAGAGACTAAGGTTCTTTGTGGCCTGGCCATCTAAAATTATCATAGACCCAAACCTACATCCTATGAATGCATCTATAGTGGCTAGCCAAGGCCTTCCTAGAATCAAAGGATGTCCCCCCAGGTTTGATTTAGTTTGTAAAATAAGGAAGTCAACTAGATATCTCCAAGAATCCACTATGATCACTACGTCTTCTAACACCCCCTAAGGTTTTGCACGGTTCTACTAATTCCAACACCGTAGGTGTGTGTCTTAGTCCGTGTAACCCCAAGGTGGTGAAGGGATCCTTTATCATTACATTAAAGTCTACCCCTAGATCAATCAATGTATTGGTAATGGGCTTGTCATCGATGTAAATAGTCACCATGGGATTTCTTGGATCGTTATATTTGGTTAAGTGAGGTTGATCAGTCATCAATTCGGAGAACTTTCCCATCACATTAACAGTAGCAGGGTCCTTAGGCTTCCTCCCAAGTTTTTTAATGCACAGGTCTCTTACTATTTTTTCATAGATAGGTACATCTTTAATAGCCTACAGTAGAGGAATCTGGATGTGTAAATTTTTCAACTCCCTAAGGAAATCATATTATGGTTGCAAAGTCATCCCAACTTCGACTAATCTTTGGGGATACGAAGGATCTTTAGTTGTCATAGTCGAGTAAGCTTTTACAGGAGTATCAACTTTACTCAAATTGGTTGTTACAAGCACAACAATCCTTCTTGAGTTAGCTGTTACATGTGTGACGATAACTTCAAGATATGTGGTATCTTCTCTGGGTGACTCACACTCTTCTTCAGTGATAATAGGAGAGTGTTTTGGGTTAATCACTTTTCTTGAACGAAGATGAATTTCGTTACATCCAACAGGAGTGATATAATAAGTCTGAAAGGTAGTCGGGGTCTCAATGTTCTGGGCTACCTTATTGTTTGGGTTAGAGTTAGGTTGCACAGGTAATTGGGGTCGTATAGGAGGTGTAGCAGCATGTGTTTGAAGAGGTGGTAGTTGTAATTGTTGTTGCATTGGTATTGCAGGAGGGACTAGACCTAGGGAATTTCCTCTCCAATTCTGAGTCCAAGGATATGGTTGAGATGCAGGATATTGGAAAGGTGGAGAGAGAAACCATTGGTTCCAAGATGAAGGAAACTGTACTGGAGAAGGAGTAGAATACTGCCACGGAAATTGCTGAGAATTATATGCATATTTTTATGGAGTGAAAGAAGATAAGTCTTGAGACATACCTGGGGGGTGTGGTTGCCATGGTTTCTTGGATCCAATGAAATAGGAAGATTGAACTTCATTGCTTGATTCTTTGAGCACCGCTTTCAGTCTAGGAAGCTCTGGGAAATGGCCTGTAGAATGCTCTAGATCACAAATGTTGCACAAGATGATGTTGTTTACCCTGCATTCCTTAATGGAATGCTTCTCCCTGCATTTTGGGTAGAACACAACTAAAGTTGTATCAACTTCATCATGTGCTTTCTTTACTTGTGCCGTCGTTATTTGAGCAGACAAGGTACTGAGGAGATTAGTTTTAAGGTTCTCAAACAAATTTCCGATCTTAGCCCTCGTCACACCTCCATTTGCATATTTATGTATTATGACAAAGGCATCTCATACCATGCTTCTTCCTCTCTAGCATCTTAAGAAGAGCTTTATTATCTCATCAAAGGATTCCTGAGATATGTCTCCCTTTCCTAGTAGATTCAGGGTATCAAGGCAGTCATCTCTCATTCCCCTTATGAATATGGTCTTCAAGATTTCTAGATCTAAATCACTATGTTTAGATCTCTGCAAGTTATAATGGAATCGTTCCACATAATCCTCCAAGCTTTCTTCCTCTTTCTGTGTCATCTTGAATATTTCTTCCCTCAAGTCCCTGTTCCGACAATAGTCCTGATACTTAGATAGGAATGTCTCTTTCATGTCGCCCCATGTCTGAATAGTAGCAGAGCCTAGTCCCATAAACCATCTCAGTGCTACTCCTTTTAGAGTAGCAGGGAAAAGTTTCATCTTTTGAGCATCCGAAGTATAATCATAGCTCCTACACAAGACATCAAATTCAAAAAATAAGGTGTCAGGGTCTTCTACAATCATTCCTTGAAAAAATGGAAGAACTGACAAAGGAATGTTTTTCATGGGAGCTTCACCCCTTATATCACTTATTGGGAACTCAAAGGTAGTAATGGTGGCATCTGTTTTGTTATTGTTATTTTTATTTTTTATTTTTTCCCCCATTGTTGATCCTCCTGACTCTTGTTGTGATGAGTCTCCTTAAGACTGTCTAGGTGATTGTCCCGTGGGTGAAGATTTGTGATATGATAGCTCAGGCTGCTCTGGGGCTGGTTGTTTCACCACGCTTCCTGAATCTGGATATTGATAAGTAAATGAATGTTTTTCTGATCCGGGCCCTTGGTGTTCCCCACTAGTTTCCCCTTGGCCTTCAAACCTAAAGTCATGACCACTAGTTCCCCATTGTTGTTCTTGAATTGATCCTACAGTTTTGGGAGTGGGTACACTAGTTTAATGATACAAGGAAAATTTTAAGGATGGAAAATTTTCTTGAAGTTTAAAACATTGGCGAATCTCACTAATCCCTAATATGCAAATTATAAATGTTTATTGATATATTTGTAAAATTAATCAAATTTATAATTATTTTATATATAGTCTCTCTATAATGTTGGCGATTTTTAAGGTAAAATAATTTTATATTATAAAATTTGGGCGAATCGTCTTTTATAAAATTGGAAATTGGCGAATCTTTTTTGTGGAAAAATCATGGAAAATTAGCCCACTGGGCGAACATTAGCCCCTAAAATTTTCCATGGATGATGAGGTCCAGAGACAGAGGAACCAGATGCTCATGGCCTTATTATGGGGGTAACAACTTTTTGTGGCCCTGTTTTCCTTGTATCCCTCTGTGATTTTGACTATTCTTTCTCTGCTTTTGAGATTAGTTCCTGAATAAATGTTTTTCTCCCCAAATTTGTTGTCTTCTTGTTCCTTTTATGACCTGTTTACCTATGATTTATTAGAGTGGTTGTGTTTTGGTATCTCTACTACTCCTACACCATACACATGGACCCTATGTGTATTTATTTCACACCCTAAGTGTCTCAGCTTCTACAGTGGTGAGCCCACTCAAATATATTAGAGTGATGCGCAGGTTCTTACCTCTCGTCTTACCGCCCAACACCTGTAAAGTTGAAAACACGTATAAAGAAAATCCAAAGACTTCACACACCCTAAGTGTCCTAATGATCACAATGGTTATCCCTCCCAGGTATGTTAGAGAGATGCACAGGTTCTTACCTCTTGTCTTATCGCCCAACACTTGTGCACTAGAAACACTATATTAACTAAACACACTTGGCTGACTGTATCATCAACTGCCTTCCATGGCAACGACGCCAAAATGTTGTGTCAGTTTAATCACTGTTTAATTGACTAAATCAAAACCATTTAATTGTCAACCAGGGTAGGTCTATTTATTTCAAAGGTGTCTGCACTATCTGTGCTAATACATAACATCCAAGGACAAAAATAAAGAATAGAAAGAAATGTCGTTGAACCAATTGCAGAAATTAAACACTCATGTAGAAATCAAAATCATTCTATAGGAATGAAATCACATTTCATGTTTTACCAAGAAAAGAGCACACCACACACCATATTAATGACTTAGCCAGCTAGTCAAATATTAAAACTTAAATCAATCTTGTGTAACAGCATATCAAAGATCTTAAAAACAGAAGTAAATCTGCTCTAAGAATCATACAACGACAACAATGACTTCACACTTGTGAGAAAGAAATAATTAATCTACTGCTACAATACTACTGCAATCCCTGCTCATTGATGATTGTATGGTTGCATTATGTTGTCCTATTGTTGCTTACTGGTAGAGGTTGTTGGTTGGTATGTTTCTCTAGATGATGCTTGGTGATGTGTTGCTTGTTGTTTATGTGGAGAGTATGGTCATTGGTTGATATGCACTATTTTTTATAAATCTAGAGGTTTATTGCTCCAGACTCTGTTCTTGTTGCCTTATCAGATGGAGTTGACCCTTTGTCATTGATGTCAAAGTGGGAGTGATAGAGGAGATTGGTATGGAGTTTGTGTATGGTTTCCATCAATTCTAAAGGGGGAGATTGTTGGCATTATTGTGTGCATGGATCTAGCTAGTTGATGTTGGCATTAGTTCATGGTGGCAGCTAGCTCATTTTTCCATTGATGTCAACCCTTGTAGACTAGATGTTGTTTGGATGCCTTCATTGTAGAATCGTTGTAGCTAGTTGAGTTGGCACTGAGATGATTGTGTTGCCATTGATTTCAACCTTGTGATGTATTGATGTACAGATGATAACATTGTTATGATTGATGACGAGTTGGCACACTAGCTGAGTTGGAAACTAGGTCTTCATCTGGGTCTTCATGCTTATACTCAAGGAGATGAATTTTTGTAGTGTGATGGCCTTATGTTGATGATGGAGATGTGCTACAATGTATTGCAAGTCTATCAGAGGTGTTGCAGCTTGTGCAGATGTTTGTTGGAGAGTGGAGGACTTGTTGACACTCTTGCCAACCTTGTTTGTTGGCCTTTTAGGTCAACCTAGCAGTGACACTTGGGAGACTTGTTTATATAATTGCATAGGTGTTATTGAGCTTAGAATAGGTTTGGAGGTGAGTTCAAATGTTGAAGATGAGGATCCAATAGGTATCAGAGGTTTGGATGTGAATTTAAATGTTGAAGAGGAGGATCCAACAGGTGGTAGAGGTTCTGAGCTGAGGGCTTGTGGTTTTTCCTTATGCGGTGCCCCAGTCACTCTCATGGAGGCTTATCCATGCAACTAAAAGGTTCCAGTCACTGGGAAACATGCATGTACAAGCGAATAAAAGCTACAATAGAGGTTAGCTAGTGTTGTGTGTGCGACTAAGAATTTTCATGAAAAATCCTTCTTATTCCTCATGCAAATTAGATGAAAATTTGCATGGAAATTCCTAGAGACTTCTATAATAAGTTTCAATTATTGGGAATGCTTTGAAAAGGTCCTCCAATGATTTGAACACCTTTAGTGCACAAGTAGTGATGTTAGTGGATTGATTTATTCCAATTTGTGCACCCTTGATCCCATGTCTACGATGAATTTCGCTCAACGCTTTTTATATACATCACTTTAGAGTTGAGTATTGGTTAGTTGAGTATGAGAGTGAGTTAGAGAAGGTTGCATTGTGTGGGTATGCTTTAGATCCATAGTGAGCTTGATTTATTTAGTGTATGAGCTCTAATGGAAGCAATATGAGCAGATCTATTTTCTGAAGCATAATATTGATTCAGATCTCCATATTTCAAATCAGTGATGCACAGAATTGTAGCAGAGTTTGGTATTGATGGAGCTCCATATTAGTGACTCTCACATTTATTTTTGCAGGAGTTGCTGACGCATTTGGTACATAGCCATAGTGTATTATGTTGTTGATTGTATTATGCAACATTCATATTTTGGTGTGAGGGTTTGTTATGAGTTTTGTTTTAGCTGCTGGTGATATTATTTAGTTTTTGTTGGATGGATTGTGACCACTATTTTTCTAGAATGGAGAGCATATACTTGTGGTGTTTTTATTATGATTTGCAAAGAGTCTTGATGATGAGAGCATGATTGTAGAGATGAAATATTGTTGAGCAAAGTGTCTTGGATCCAATTGGAGAATTTATGAAATGAGGTCCACATAGTATTGAAGAGCAGTAACTTCATGAGAGAGGAGCAGTGATTTCAAAGCTTCGGCGAAAGGAATGGTTTATCCATCCAATTAGAGTTGGAAATTCCAATCAAAGTTGGGTGAGGATTGTTGATCGTGGTGGACTTTAGTGGATGGTAGTCCGTAGATCCATGTGAGAACAGATTCTTCCAAGCTAATCAGTAGAATCGAGTCTCCTAGCTTATTGGTGTTAGCCTATTGTGTATGAAATCGAGCCTCCATGCTGATGGGAGTCATCAAATCTATGTAAAAGACATATTTTTCTTAATAAAATATTCAGAGTAGTGCAACAACATTAAGATTTGTTTTTTTCTTAGTGAAGGGTTTTCCACTAGATATCTTGTGTTTCTTGTGTGGGTGTGTTTTGATGTGATGTTTATTGTTGCTCTCATGGTTACTTTGTTTTAGTTTCTTATATGATTTATGTTCATCAGATAATCTATTGTGTTGTTGGTGAATATAAGTGTAATTCAGTTAAAGTTTAAATTGGTAAAATTATTAAGAAGATCAAACTACTAATTCACCCCACTCCTCTCCCCACCCCTCTTAGTAGTGCTCAAAAGTTTCCAACAGTTTATTGTGTAAATTACAGGTTATCCTTTTCCGAAATTAAAGTGAAAGAGAAATTATTTTATATGTATTGAACCTCTTTAAAGAGAAAAAACATAAATTATCCTTTACAATGAAAAAATAGATGACATAAAGACAAAAAAATGTAAGGATAGATTGATTTGTATAAATGACCTTTACAATAATAATTATTCTTCTAAAACCTACCAAACTAGACAATCATCTTGGAAAAAAAATACAAAAAAAAAATCATGAAAATCAGTCATTATTAAATAAATGTTATGGAAATCAAACTTCACAAACCACTGCACGTTATTTTTCATTTGGCCTTCCCACATCAAATGACGCGGCTCCATCTTTATCTTCATTATGATATAAATTTTGTGAGATGGGCGTCTATTATTTTTTATTTGTTCACACGCGTCCAGTTTATTTAATTATTTAAATTTATTTGGTCACTGTAAATGAACGATCGATATTAATCATATATATTTTTTGGTTTCATTATCATTTAATCATATTAATCTCTAATTTTTAATATAACCTCTTAAACTTAATATTCGGCTTGTTGAATAGTCAAAGGCTCCACTTAATTCTGAAAATGTGAGGTGATAAAACTGCCATGTGTTCAATTTCCATGGATATGAAGAAACAAACATGTTCCAATTCATATTCAAAACAGTCATGTGAAAACCCTTGATATCGAATTTCATATCTCTATCTATCCAGTGATTCAGGGTGGTAAGCAGTGGAAGTCATGCCACTGTTGTTATTGATCATGGATTTAGATTGGTCAGACATGTAATGGATCTCAACAATTGAATATAGGGTCATATCTTTACTTATCTAGTCATCAAACATATCAACGCCATTTAACTTGGTTGGCAGTGATAATCATGTTATTGTTGTTATTGATCATGGATTTAGATGGGCGAGACATGTTGGATTTCAATGCTGAGTTAAAATATAGGGTCATATCTTTACTTATTCAGTGATAATTGTTTTTGATAAAAATGCCTTGTTAACACAAAAAAATATTAACTAGAAATAATCATGACAATTTTTATTTATACAGAAGACAATTAATCATATAATAATACAATAATAAAGCTAGAAATGTGAAATGTATTTCAAAAAACTTGATTCACATGAAGTCCCCAATATATAGCTCATGATTTTGGTGTTCTACATTAAAGGAATGAATTCTATGTTTATGGATCAATCCAATGGATTTGGGGAAATATGTTGTAATCAAGGATTGTATTTTGAAGTAGGCTATTTTATCTAATTTTGGGCTCAAAGGAATGAATTCTATGTTTATGGATCAATCCAATGGATTTGGGGAAATATGTTGTAATCAAGGATTGTATTTTGAAGTAGGCTATTTTATCTAATTTTGGGCTCTGTTGGAAGATATTCACCTCGAGAGACCCGTATATGTTTAGTATTAGGACAATAATTTTATTTAATGAGTTTATAGATGATACTAAAAATGGAAGAAAATAATAATGTAACTCCCAATATAACTATAATCTGACCATAAATTTTACAATTAATATAAATATTTTCATTATATATATATATATATATATATATATATATATATATATATATATATATATATATAATTATAATTATAATTATAAGTTATTAAAATTTATATTAAAAAAAACACATATTTTATATATTTGATGAAAAATAATTCAAATTTGATAAAAAAATTTATATAAATAATAAATATTATAATTTCAATATCAACTTTATTAATAGTAATTAAAATATAATGAGACTATATATATATAATTTTAATTTATTAAAATTTATATTTAGAAAACATATTTTATATATTTAATGCAAAAAAATTTCAAATTTGATTAATTTTTTTATTTAAATAATAAATGCTATAATTTTAAGATCAATTTTGCTGTTGGTAATTAAAATATCGCCTTCTTCCTTAACCCTTCACTTCACTTTGCCTTGACAGAAATATAAACTGAATAGGAAATTTGGGTTAACGAATATAAATATAGCCTTGCATGTTTATGGCAAGAACATGGTGAATCACCAACCCTATGCCTCTTGTTGTCACTGGGAATTTTTTTTCCCTTTTAATGATGAATTAATATAATACATTCCTTATATTTTAAATAAAAGGTACAAAATGTAGTGTGTATAAAATATTATGTTTTTTTTTATTTAATGATGAATTAATATATTATTTATATTTTTAAATAAAAAAATACAAAATATAGTGTGTATAAAATATTATGTTTTTTTTTATTTAATTGTTTTTAAGTTAAAAAATATTGTAATGTTTTTAATAATTATAATGGTAGTGGAAAATGTTTATCTCATTTTATAAGAAATAAATTTAATTATCAAGTCTTGAGGATGAACCACACTCATTGGTTTGAAACGCATCGACAAAATTTTTCTGATGTGATTTTCCGAAAATATTTCTATAATACTCAGAATATGGATCACAGAAGCTTAAATTCGAATATAAGGAAAATATGTCTAATTAATAAAAATGATAGTTAAAGATTTATTTTTTATTTTTATTTTTTTAAGTTTGGTAGGACTACATCTTCATCATGTCCAACTTCTCACTGCTATCTGGGGGATAGCACAACATTTGAACCCAATACTTCCGGTGCAGTGAGACTTCATTTCCATGCCATTGCCAATTGAAAACCCAAAGTAGCAATTTTTTAATTATTATTAAATATGTGATAAATAATAATATTTTATATTAAAATGAATATATATTAATAAAAATAAATAATTAAGTTGTGAATATATTTATTATTTTTTTCTAAAATATATTATTTTATATAAAATAATATTCATGCCATTTGATTAGAAATTAATTAAATGTGATAAAAAATGAATAAGAGATATAAATAATCTAAAAATGAAAAAAAATTATATGTGAGAAGATAATACATCATAAATATTATTTAGCATTTGCATGGCAATTTAATTCACCACATAATAGAGCCAACAACTATTGTTTGGATCTCTATTTAGGGAATCAATACAATCCATAGGAGAGTCTTGGTCTATTAGGTGGTAGACCCAACACCCACAGTTTTTCTCTCTTGCAAAAGATGAACACACCAACTACACCCCAAATTCCAATTCCAAATCCAATTCCCAATGCCATTAATGAAATTTTGTCATCTAGATGCTCCAACCATCGCACTTTAATGTGTGCACTACTACTGCTATTATTGTGAGCTTCTCTCCCTGGGTTTTCCTTTCCATTACATGAATCTAAAGGACACTCATATAAGCATTTATTCCTTTGAAATGATGTTGCACTGAATGTGGAAAATTGTGTTCCTCTAGGGATTGGCCCACAAAGGTTATTAGATGGAACATCAAGAATAGCCAAACTATATAGTTTAGAGAGCTCTTCAGGAATCTCTCCACTGAGATTATTCTTGCTCAAGTCTAACTGCTCCAAAGTAGATATGTTATTGAGAGATGCTGGGATTGGCCCTTCCAATTGGTTGCCAGATAAATTTAGCAACCGCAAGCCACTCAAAGTTCCTATGCTTGCAGGTATTTGTCCTATAAGATTATTGTTGGACAAATCAAATATAGTGTTTTTATTTGACATGTATGATAGAGTATATTCACTTCCTTTAATGTCAACTGGCATTTCTTCTTCTTCATCAATATTAGGTAATGAATTTTTTACAAATCCTGCAAGTCTTTCAAAATGTAATGGCATTCTTCCAGTGAATTTATTATTGGATAAATCCAAGATAGACAAATGGGTGAAATTTGTTACCCATTCAGGAATGTCACCATGGAAATTATTGTACCCAAAGTTTAAAAATTCCAAGCCAACAAAAAAGGTGAAGTAATAAGGAAGTTTTCCTATCAAATTATTTCTCCTAAAATCCAATAACTTAATATGGGTGCAATTAGACAAAGATATTGGAAGAGTCCCAGAGAAATTATTAGTATGAGCAGAAAAATATGATAAGGAGATGAATTTGCCAATAATTTTAGGAATTGATCCTTGAAAGTTATTCTTTGACAAATCTAAATAGTTAAGAGAAACTAAACTACTAAAACTATTAGGTATATTGCCAAAAATATTATTATTATATATATCTAAAACCTCTAAAGCATTTAGTTTGCCTATGCTAGGTGGAAGAGGTCCAATTAAATGGTTGTTTGATAAAGAAAGAAATTGCAATGACATATTGGCATCGCGAATACTCGAAATGGTTCCTATAAGGTCATTATTGTCTAGGTACAAGGAAGATAGCGGAGAACAATTGAATAGTGTGGGAGGGATGTTTCCACTTAGTGAGTTGTGGGATAATCAATGGAATATAGTAGAGAACAATTGAATGGCGTGGGAGGGATGTTGTTGGGTCCCTATAATACTAGTAATTACCCCATTACTATTGTAGTTATACCCCTTATTAATATTTTTGTGCCCCTATTGCCCCCATATTGTTATTACTGTGCCCCATAGAATCCCTCTATTGTTATTTTTGTGGCTTTATATTATTATTGTTAGGTCGGCTGGATTATATTGTGACTCCTTAGACTCCTATATATAGAAAGGAGGTTTTGTCATTTGAATCATCCAAGAATTGTTCATTTATGTAATGTAAAGGAGGTTGCCCCCTCGAAGAGGCTGAATTCTAAGGCGTTGATCTATCTTTTCTATCTTTTCTTGAGCTGGTTTCATAACAGATGTTGCCACTTAGTGAGTTGTGGGATAAATCAATGGAATATAGCAGAAAAAAATTGAATAGTGTGGGAGGGATGTTGCCACTTAGTGAGTTGTGGGATAAATCAATGGAATATATGCTTTTCATCAAACTGATTACTGAAGGGATTGGACCACTCAATTTGTTTCCCCTACCTGATAAGTATTGGAGTGAAGTGCAGTTGCTCATCAAAGCTGAAATGCTTCCACTTATACTATTGTCGTCAAAGTGGAGTGTTTCCAATCTGACCAAGCGACCCAATTCCCATGGGATTGAACCACTCAAATTGTTGCAGCTAATATCCAGTTGTGTAAGTGAAGTGTAGTTGCCCAGAGAAGTTGGGATGCTTCCATTCAGATCTATGCCATCCAACTAGAGAGATTCCAACTGGACCAGATGGCCAAGTTCTGGTGGGATTTGACCACTCAAAGCATTATAAGAGAGGTCAAGTATTCCTAGCACTTTTAGCTGCCCAAACTCGGGTGGAATTCTTCCACTGAAATCATTACCAAAAAGATCTAAAGTCCGCAACAGAGAGAGGTTGCCAATAGACGGGGATATTATACCATTCAACTAGGACTGAGAGAGTGAAATTGCAACTACTCATTTCATGTTTGGTGTGCATGAAATTCCATTCCAGCGACAGATGTTATCTGAGTTATGGGTCGTCCAGTCTGAGAGCGATCCAGCTGGATCGTATATGATGCCCCTTTTAAAGCTCAGAAGCGCCTCCACATCCCTTTTATCGGCCATGGAGGAAGAGGGTTCCCCTATCATATTGCATCCATTCAAAGGAAGACGTTGAACAGAAGGGAATCCATCATACACATCATGTTGATGAGCTTCAGTATGGTAATGAACAAAGCACACAAACATGGTGATGAGCAAAACAATAGATTTATGATCCATTTCTCTCTCTCCAACTTTTTTCAAAGCCAAAGGCTATGAGTGTTGTTGTTATTCACCATGTATTTATAATCACAGCAGCCTATGTGTGAAAACTGTAATGCAATGAGAAAATTCAGAGAAAAGAGAAAATGGCTGTGTAGTTAAGCCGTTGAAGAAAGTGGTGGAAAATGTTAATTGGAATTGGAATTTTGTGTCATGCATATTATTCAAACTTCATTCAAATTTTGTAACCTAGAAAAATGGGCCTATTGATCTTGACTCGGAAAGAGGAGAATGGAGACCGAAAAAAGAATTTGTTTGTAAGGCATGTAATGTATCATCAATATATGGAACCCCTTCCAACATTGCAAATTCGGTGTAGTTTTCTATCTCTAAAAATGTAACACATTTAATCAAATGTGATATATCTGTTGCAATTTTAGGTAATTCTTTAAGTGCATTATCATCAACTTGAACTCCATGATAATATAGATCATTATTAATCTTATAATTCAATTCACACAATACTTTATCTTTTCTGACAACAATCATCAAATCCAGTTCTTGAATATGTCGAGGTAATCTCATGTCAAGATTTCCAACCTCATGTGGAAAACTAATGGTGTGTCCTCTATATTTGTATTTTCCACCTATTGAACGCATAACCTGCAAAATTGGATTTGCACATGCTATCAAGATCTCCTGAACTTATCTAAGATCTTGAAGAACTTTATATTGTTCTCCTGGATTCATATGATTATCAGATGAGAATTTGTGATGAGTTTCTCTCTTTCACATCTCATGCATATTGGAGTTGTATTTGTTTTAAATATATGAATTCTGGCATATGACTCCTTCCATACATAACACATTTGAACTTGAGATAATCAACCAATTCTATCGTGAAGTTTTTTATGTGCAATATCCATATCAATGAGAATTTATGACTAAACTTAGACATAGATATTTGTTAACCACTTTTTTTTCGTAGTGTTTTCTTTTACATACTTTAAACACTTTTTCTGTAGGAATTTCTACTACATTATTTAAAGATATTTTTTCTATGTTATTTTATTCTACATTTTCTTGTATTCTTCATTCTTCACACTCTTTATATGTCACTTGTAGTGTCGTCCTCTGTTGATATGCTCTTTGATATTATCTGCAATGTGCTCGTTTTCATTTGGTTTGTTCTTTCATCTCATCTTGTTGTTGTTTTGTTGTCATTTGTTGTGATTTTCTTTATTTATATGCTCTTTGATACTCTTCGATGTGATTTTTGTTGTTCAATTTGTTCTTTCATTTCTTCTTGTTATTGGTTTGTTATCATTTGTTGTGCTTTTCTTTCTCTATATGTTCTCTGGTATTATCTTCGATGTGCCTTTTGTCATTCAATTTTTTCTTTCATCTCTTCTTATTGTTTTTATGTTGTCATTTGTTGTGTTTTTTTTCTCAATATGCTATTTTAATTTCTCCTTGATATGCTCTTTGTTGCTCAATTTTTTCTTTCATCTCTTCTTCTTGTTGTTATGTTTTCATTTGTTGCACCTTTCTTTGTCGGTATTCTCTTTGATATGCTCTTTGTCATTCAATTTGTTCTTTCATCTTTTCTTGATGTTGTTCCTATTGGGTGTGGAGCTTGATTATATTCTTTATTTAGAGGTATCACCACATTGGACCCCAGTTCATAATGTGGCAGCAACGCCGCCCATAAAATATACGCTGCAGGGGGGGTCCAGGGGGGCCGGCTATGCCCCCGAAGCTAAAAATAGATGTAAAAATGCCTTGTAAAATGTTGTAATTTCGTAGTCAATCTGGGCCGTTCATTAGGCGAAGATCTGACGGTAGGAGTTATGTTTAATTTAGGGTTTTTTGCCCTAGAAGGCAACTCCTTGCTATATATGAGAGAATTGTATTAAGTTTATGTAGATCTGTATTCTGAGCGAGAAGAGAGAGGAGATTGAGTGAGAGAGAAGAGGGAATTACAACAGATCTATTGTAGGTTGTATCTCTTTAGTTTGTTGGATAATATAAAAGGAAGGACTGGCTGTTTCTCTGTGGACGTAGCCCAAATTGGGTGAACCACGTATATCTGTGTCTCTCTTGTTTTATGCATTTTTTGTGTTTATATTTCTGCAATATTTTGTGTTCCATTTCTCTGTAATATATGATTTTCTAACAGTTCCCTTGTCATTTATTATGACTATTTTTTTTATATTCCTTAGTTGTCATTTTCTCTCTGTTTCTTTGTGGACTTTTTATTTGTTGTTCATGCCAATTCATTTTTTGTTCTTCGCCAGACTTGATGACAGAGCATCTGAACGCATTTAATACTATGGTAGTCAGTTAGCATCTGTTGATATTAAAATTTCAGATGAAGATAAGTGCATCAGTTTGTTGTGTTCTCTACCAGATTCATGGGATAGTCTGGTTATTGCAATAGGTAGCAATGCAACTACCTTGCAGTTTGATGGAATAGTCTCAGCCTTGCTGACAGAGGAGATGAGACGGAAAAATATGGAGAGCCAGCATGGTGATGCCTTGTTTGTACGAGGATGGTCCAAGAATAGAAACAAAAATAAGTCATCGAGTGGGAGATCTAAATCTAGAGGGAGATCTAAATCTCCAGGAAAACCTGTAAAGGTGGTATGCTAGAAATGCAGAAAGGAAGGGCACTACAAAAGGGACTGTAAATCTAAAGCTCCTGATAAAGGAAAGGCATCTGATGATGCTCCTTCTATAGAGGCGAAAACCACCTCAGATGAAGGTGGGGATGTGTACTTGGCATCTTCAAGTACACATGTAGATCATGAGGTGTGGTTGATTGACTCAGGTGCATCCTTTCACTTCACTCCCCATAGAGAGTGGTTCTGCGAGTATGAGAAATACGATGGTGGTGATGTCTTCTTAGGGGATGATAGGAAGGCTAGAATCGTTGGTCGTGGAAAAATAAAGTTGAAGTTGCAAGGTGGAAGGATTAGAACACTTTCGGGTGTTCTACATATTCCTACATTAGCCAGAAATCTGATTTTTGTAAGCAAGCTTGATGATGCAGGTGTAAAAACAGTGTTCGAGAAGGATACCTGCAAAATGGTTCTGGGAGCACTGGTATTGATGTAGGGAGTTCAGATTGGAACTCTGTATAAGCTACAAGGTAGCACTATTATTAATGGGTGCAACAGTTCTATGGTTCCTGAAAGTGGAGCAGAAAATATAATGGTCTCTGGAGAAAAGACCATGCTATGGCATCAAAGGCTTGGACATATTGGAGAGAAGGGCCTTCGAATACTTCATGGTAAAGGTATGGTAGAAGGTATGAGTAATAGCTCTCTCGATTTTGATTTCTGAGAAAATTTTGCATATGGGAAGCAGAATCAGGTGATTTCCCCTCTGGTAGTAAGAGGGCAAAATAGATATTAAAGCTTGTGCACAGTGATGTGTTTGGACCTGTGAAGGTTCCATCACTAGGTAAGTTTGTGTACTATGTATCATTTATAGATGACTTCTCAAGGAATACATGGATATATTTCCTTAAGAATAAATCTGAAGTCTTTGACATGTTTAAAGAATTTAAGGCTCTGGTGGAAAACCAGATAGAGAAGAAGATAAAGGTGTTGAGGACAGATAATGGTGGAGAGTTTTGCAGTAAGGAATTTGAATAATTTTGTAAGAAGTGTGGTATAGTACGGCAAAAGACTACTCCATATACACCTTAGCAAAATGGAGTTGTAGAAAGAATGAACAAGACGTTGATGGAAAGGGCAAGAAGCATGCTCAGTGGTGTCGAGTTAGGACAGGAATTCTGGCCAGAGGCGATGGAGATAGCATGTTACCTGGTCAACATATCACCTTCATCAGCGTTGGAGGAAAAGACTCCACAAGAGGTATGGACTGTAAGAAACCCTTTCTTGTGATGCATATGTACATGTTCCAAGGAGAAACAAACCAAGTTGGATAATAAATCTGAAAAGTGCGTCTTTATTGGGTATAAGGATGGTTTAAAAGGTTATAAGCTTTGGAACCTAGTAACAAGGAATGTTGTGTACAGCCGAGATGTGGTGTTCAGAGAGGTGAAGGATGTTATTAAACATGAAGTCCAACCAAAGGAACCTAAGAAGATAGAGTTTGAGCTTAAGGAGGAAGAATCAGACTCTATAGCAGAGGAGGAATTAAAAGATGAAGAGCCACAAACTCCAGGTGTGAGAAGATAATTTCGAGAAAGAAGGCAACCAGAAAGGTATAGTCCATCTGCTTTCTGTTCAAATTTTGCTTTGTCTATTACTAATGATGATCTTATAACTGTGAAGGAAGCAGTGGATTCAAAGGATGGAAAACTCTAGAAAGAGGCCATGGTTGATGAAATGGCATCTTTGCACAAAAATGAGGCTTGGGATCTGGTGGAGTTGTCGGCTGGAAGGAAAACCATTATCAGCAAATGGGTGTTCAAAAAGAAGACAAATGCATAAGGAAAGGTGGAGAAATACAAAGCTCGGTTGGTAGCAAAAGGTTATTCCTAGGTGTCGGGAATTGATTTTGGTGATATTTTTTCTCCTGTTGCCAATGTAACTTCTATTAGATTACTTTTATCTGTTGCTGCTACTTTTGATTTTGAGGTAGAACAGATGGATGTGAAGACAGCATTTCTTCACGGGAATCTGGAAGAGGATATCTACATGAAGCAACCTGAAGGCTTTGCGGTGAAGGGTAAGAAAGAACTGGTATGCAAGTTAAAGAAGTCTCTATATGGGTTACAACAATCACCAAGGATGTTGTATCAGAAATTTGATACATTTATATGGGGACTTGGCTTAACCAGAAGAAAAGCAAATAACTGTGTGTATTTTAAATTAATTGGTGACCATGTTATTTATTTGGTCTTGTATGTGGATGATATGTTGTTGGTTGGAAATGACAAAGAAATTATCCAAGATTTGAAGACCCAATTGTCCTCCAAATTCGACATGAAAGATATTGGTGCTGCAAACTATATTTTGGGCATGGAAATTAAAAGAGACGGGGAAAAGAGGAAGCTCTGGTTAAACCAGAGGAAGTATGTCGAGACAATATTGCAGAGGTTTAATATGTAGGATAGTAAACCGGTGGAGGTTCCTTTTCCTGTAGGTGTGAAGTTGTCTACTAAACAGTGTCCCAAGACACAAGAAGAGGAAGAGGACATGTCCCGTGTTCCATATGCAAGTGCAGTCAGTAGCTTAATGTATGCAATGGTCTGTACTAGACCAGACATTGCACATGCATTGGGAGTATTGAGCAGATTTATGTCAAAACCAGGGAAGGAGCATTGGACAATAGTGAAGCGGGTTTTCAGGTATTTGTGTGGCACTAGTGATTATGGTTTGTGCTACCAAGGAAGACCAGGATTGGACAGAGTGTTGGATATTCGTGGCTTTGTTGATGCAGACTGGGCTGGAGATCTAGATCAGAGAAGATCTACAAGTGGGTATGTGTTTAACCTATTTGGAGGTGTTGTCAATTGGATGAGTAAGAAAAAATCTATAGTGGCACTATCAACTACAGAGGCAGAATACATGGCAGCCACTCATGCAAGCAAGGAAGCAGTTTGGTTGCAGAGATTGTGTTCAAGTATGGGTTTAGTACAGGGAGCTATAAGGATAGACTGTGACAGCCAAAGTGCAATTCTCTTGGCAAAAAACCCCACATATCATTCAAAGACAAAGCACATTGATGTTCAATATCACTTTGTGAGGGATATGATAGAAGACAAAAAGGTGTTGCTAGTAAAGGTGGACACTTTGAAGAATACTACAGATGCATTGACAAAATTTGTGAGCTCTGAGAAGTTCTCTTGGTGTAGAGAGACAATGGGTGTTTCAGGGCTGGAAAAATGACTAAGCTCTCTTGTGGCCCCCTGTGGAAAGAAAACAAGTGGGAGAATGTTGGGTTGTATTATATACTTTCCACGACTAGCCCATGTAGTTAATCGAGGGGTTAGAGGGGGGGAAGAGCCCCCCTTCGTTGCGTCGATTGGGGGGGGGTGTCATAGGGGGTTTGAGGTGTACCCGTAACCCCACTTTATGGGGTCTGGGGAAGCACCCCAGAAAATTTTGGTTTTGGACCCTATGCTAGGTTGGGCAGACCCACCTATGGTTTTGTGCATGATTTTCGCACATGTTTTTTGTTCGCGATGGTTTTCGGTCCATGGTATTGGATGCCTTGGCATGTATAAATATGTATTATAACATTGAAAGGAACATAATGAAAAGTCAAGCTGGTAGTGTCGGTTTTGGGATCTAGGGGAAATCTCTGTGTATATGTCTTTTATGTGTTATGCTCTCGCATTGTTTATTTTATGTGTTTTAGAATTCGTATGCAGGTAATTTCTGTATGGGGTTAAAACTTACATAGGAATGTTCCTTTGCAAGAACTTGTTCAACTCTGGTTGAATATCAATTCAATGGCATTGTCTAAGGCTATTTACATTGGTTGGTGGTATTTTTTTCATTTACAACCTAATGAGACAAAAAGAACATTATTAATTAAAATGTCAAACTATTATAACTAAATTCTTATTAAAATATATACTTTTTCTTTTTTCTTTTTTATATAATTATATATACAATTTTTTGTTGATCTAACCCATGGGGGTTTTAACTTTGAATCTCATTCTCATGGAAAATTTTAGGGGCTAATATTTGCAAGTGGGCTAATTTTCCATGGTTTTTCTATAAAAAAATTCGCCAATTTCCATTTTTTCCTAAAAATGATTCCCCCAAATTTTATTGTATAAAATTCTTTTACTTTAAAAATTTCCAAAATTATATAAAGACTATATAAAACTATTAGAAATTTGCATGTTTTTACAAAGATATCAACACACATTTTATAATTTGCAATTTGGGGACTAATAAGATTCGCCAAGATTTCTAAACTTTAAGACAATTTTTCATCCTTAAAATTTTTCTTGCTCATGCTTTACATATTACTTCATAACAAGGGAATCACCAATTAAGCTACATCCTGTGGGCTATTTATATATAATAAATATATATATACATTTATTTCATGTAACACATGAAAATAAACATGACACTACAAAATTATACATCAATCATTTTCCATATCCCCTTGAAAATTGTTTGAAAATACTACATAGCCATCTGAGATAAACCACCTTTTGAGATTTCATAACATGTTTACCTTTTGAGATTTCATAAGATGTTTATAAAATTACAGTCTTGGTGAACGATGATAAGAGGTTGAATAATGATGTTAGTTGTATTTGAGACAATTCAATTTTCTATCTTATATAATTGGTGTAGAATTATTTTAGCTAAATATAAAAGTTCTGTTAAAATAATAAAGGCGTTCCAATCACTTATCACAAATACAGACTGTTAATCATCATCACCAATTTTTGAAGAAACTTATATATATATATATATATATATATACACTAGGATTACAAACAATGAAATATATTTTATGGGAATATTCTTTTTTAAAATATAATTTAAAAAATAAAATAAAAATAAAGAAAGAATAAAAATATACTAAAATTATTTCATGAGAATGTTCTTTTATAAGATTTTTTCGGCTCTGATTAAATCTAAATTCAATAATTTTTTAAGACTATTTACGTTGGCTAGTGATATTTTTATCAGTTATAATTTGATGAGAAAAAAACATTATTAATTAAAGAGGTTAAATTATTAAAATTAAACTATAATTTTTTTTACTCATTATAATTATTATATATACCATATTTAAAAAACAAAAACAAAAGATGTTTGTTTCATATACTAAATGAAAATAAATATAATATTACAAAATTATATACCAATCATTTTCCATATTCCCACGACACTAGTTCGAAAACACTACACAATCATTTTTTTTATTTTCTAAAATATTTATAAAATTATGATTTTAATAATAAACCATGTTAAAAGAGTGATCTGGTTCATCTACACATTCTAAATATGACTTCTCACAGAATTCCAAAAAGGAAAAGTACTCAAAATTTTATTATTAATATTTTCTTTGTTTTTTAATATTAAAAAATATTTCTTTATATTTATTTTATTTTAAATTTATTAAAATTTGAGATCAATAAGTAATAAGTAGATTATTTCATAAAATTTTAAAAACTTAGACAAAAGTGTTTTAAAAAGTTTAAAAATGCAAGTAAGATATAGCAAGTCATTCAGTTAGTTATGTTATCTATGGTTCAATGTTTCTAAAAAATAAAAATAAAGATAAAATAATTTCTTTTCTTTTTTTTTCTATTTTAAATTAAATTAGAGATCAAGGAAAATGCATGGATTTCTCACTTACAAGGCAAAGAGGAAGTAAGATGTATTTCTTTTCACAAACAAACAACAAACAATTTGATCAAGTAAGTGAAAATCAGACAATTAATAGTTTGATCAAGGGAAACGAAAATTGCCCCACACACAAATTCCTATTTGTTGGACCGGGTAACAGCCCTAACAACACAAAGATGCATCCCCCCTGCAAGGCAAGCCAAGCTGGATATACAAAAAAAAAAAATAAAAATAAAAAATTCACATTTCCAAGCAAGTGTTTATATAGAAATTCCAGGGCAAAAAAAATATATATATATATGACATTTCCAAGCAAGTGTTTATATAGAAATTCCAGGGCATATTGATAAAGAATTCATAGTTCTATTATCTCTACATAACCATTCATCAACCATTCTGATGCCATTCAGCGTGGTAGGAAGTGAAAGTCATGTTATTGTTGTTATTGATCATGGACTTAGATTGGCCATAAATGTAATGGATCTCAATGCTGAGATGAATATAGGGTCATATCTCTACATATTGAATCATCAAAAAATTATAAAAATGCCTTGCTAATACATTGAGGTAATCATGACAATTTTTATTTAGACAAAAGATAACTAATCATACAATAATAAAGCTAGAAACATAAAATGCATTTAAGAAATTAGATTCACTTGAAATCGCCCAATGTATAATCCATGATTCACAAGAAATTGCATGTTGAATTAGGGTCATATCCAATCATCAAAAAATTAAAAAGATGCCTTGCTAATACAGAGAGAATTTTTCTTTACACAAAAGATAATTAATTATACAAATATAAAGCTATAAATGTAAAATTCATTTCAAAAAATATGATTCACGTGAAATCATGCAATGTATAGCCCATGATTCACATGAAATTGCATGTTGAATTAGGGCCTTAAAACTTGAACTAACTCCATAACAACTTACATGTTTAATTGTAGCCCTAAAGCATGTGTAGTTTTAAAAATGTTAATGGGGCATAAGAAAACAACACCCTAATTGTATGAAATCCAAAAACCTTTGTCTCATGAGCATGTTTCATTTTGAACAACGGGAGCCAATAATACTTGTGCATGTTTCTTCACTAAACCCAAATCTTAATCTTCCAATAAAACATATTTGATATTGAAAGAGTCTCCACATTGAACGATATTATTGACCACTGTCTATTGTGCAAATTACAAGTTACCCTCTTCCGAAATTGAAGCAAAATAAAAATTACTTTATATGTATTGAACATCTCTAGAGAGAAGAAAGCATAAATTGTCATTTACAATGAAAACATATAGGAGATGGAGATGAAAGTGTAAGTTTAAATTGATTTGTATATTGACCTTTATAATAATGGTTATTTTTTTAAAAACCTACCAAATAGACCAAACTCGACAATCATATATATATATGAAAACCAAAGAAAAAAATCATGAAAATCAACCATTATAAAATACATATTATGAAAAACAAACTTCACCAATAAGGGAATCTTCTCAATAAAATATATTCGTAGAATACTCCCATCCTCAATCTCTCCCTATGAGATTTGAACCAATGACATGGTAGAGACTAAACCCCACGCAAACCCACAAATCCATTGGTCTACATCTCATAGTTATTTAAGTGAACAATTAAATATATATTGTCACTTGATGTAGGGATTCAAGCTCAAGGGAATAGTTTTTGTTTCACTATCATTTAATCATATTAATCTCCATATTCAATGTAACCTTTTAAATTTAACATTAGGGTTGTTGAATAATCAAGGGCACCACCTAATTCTAAAAGTCTGAGGTGATAAAACTACCATGCGATCAATTTCCACACATACAAAGCCACGAACATGTTCCAATTCCCCTCCAAAACACTCACACAAAACACCTGATATAAAATTTCTTATCTCTACATATCCATTCATTTAATGTGGTAAGCAGTGACAGTCACATTACTTCTATTATTGATCATGGACTTAGATTGCTCAAACATGTAATGGATCTCAATGCTAGGTTGAATATAGGGTCAGATCTTTACCTATCCATTCATTAAACAGTAAAATGACATTCAGTGTGGTAAGTAGTGGCAGTCACATTAAGTCTATTGTTATTGATCATGGACTTAGATTGGCCAAACATTTATTGGATCTCAATGCTAGGTTGATATAGGGTTATATCTCTACCTATCCAGTCATCAAAAAATTATAAAGATGCATGGCCAATGCATAGAAGTAATCATTAGATTTTTTATTTATACAAAAGATAATTAATCATACAATAATAAAGCGAGAAATGTAAAATTTATTTAAAAAAATGTTATTCACATGAAATCTCCCAATGTATAACTTGTGATTTTGGTGTTCTACACAAAAGACATGAATTCTATGTTCTAGTATCAATCCAATGGATCTAAGGAAATATGTTATAATCAAGGATTATATTTTGAAGTAAGGGAAATATATTATAATCAAGGATTATATTTTGAAGTAAGTTATATATACTGCAAGTTTTGTCAAATTTTGGGGCTTTTTTGGAAGGTATTCACCTTCAGATACCCATATATGCTTAGCATCGATTGTATTACTCTTTAGAGAATAATTTCAGTTCATGAGTTTGTAGATGATACTGAAGATGGAAGAAAATCATAATGTAACTCTCAATATATAGCTATAATCTCCCTTTAATTTTTGCAATTAATGTAAATTTTTGTCTAATTTTGAGGCTTTGTTGGAAGATATTCACCCCAAAGACCCGTACATTCTTAGTATCGGTTGTATTCCTCTTCATAGAATAATTTTAGTTCATGAATTTGTAGATAATACTAAATATAGAAGAAAGTCATAATGTAACTCCCAATATATAACTATAATCTCCTCTTAAATTTTGCAAAATATATATATATATAAATAATTAATTAAAAATAATTTATTAAAATTTACATTTAAAAAAAACATTTATATACACATTTTATATATTGGTACACAACTTTTAGAATTTGATTAAACTTTTTATATAAATAATAATACTATAATTTCAATACCAACTTTGCTACTAGCAATTATGACCTTCCTCCTTAACTTTTCAGGTGTCAGGTAAATTATGGAATTATGACTAGCAAAAATATAAAAAGAATGTTAAATTTGGATAAATATTTATAAATATAGCCTTACATGTTTATGGCAATAACATGGTGAATCATCAATTCTATGCCGCTTATTGTTTCTCAAATAATTTTTTTTTAATAATTGATTAATACATTTGTTATATTTTAAAGTAAATAAATACAAAATATGTTTTATGTTTTTTTTTTAATTATTTTATGTTAAAAATATCCAATAATTATAATAGTAATGCACAAAGTTAATTTCATTTTATAAAAAACAATCCTAATTATCAAATCCACTACTAGAAAATAAAAAGTATTTTTTAACATTAAACAAATAATAAATTTTATTTTTTGTTTTTATATATTATGAATTTAAATCTAAAAATATTTTTAATATAACAATTTTATTTAAACAAAAAGATATGTCTAATTAATAGAAATAAAAGTTAAAGAGTGGTATTTTTATTTTTTGAGAAAATAATATTAAATTATTTTTATATATTATGAATTTAAATTCAAAAATATTTTTAGTATAATAATATTATTTAAACATATTTCATAATTATTTTTTTAAATATAATATCTATGTTAATTGATTGGAAATTAATTAAATGGAATAAAAATACGAATAACAGAGATAAATAAACTTAAGGTTAATTTAAAAATACAATCATAGATAATGATTATATTAAACATTTTATAGGGGAGAAGATAATACACCATAAATATCATTTAGTATTTGTATGGCAATTTAATTCACCACAAAATAGAGCCAACAACTATTGTTTGGATCTTTATTTTGGGAATCGATACAATCCATAGAAAAGTTGTGGTCCTTTAGGTGGTAGACCCAACACCCATAGTTTGGCTCTCTTGCAAAAGATGAACACACCAACTACTCCCCAAATTCCAATTCCAAATCCAATTCCCAATGCCATTAATGACATCTTATCATCTAGATGCTCTAGCCATCCCACTTTAATATGGGCACTGCTACTATTATTGTGAGCTTTTGTCCCTAGGTTTTCCTTTCCATTACATGAATCTAAAGGGCACCCATGTAAGCATTTATTCCTTTGAAATGATGTTGCATTGAATGTAGAAAATTGTGTTCCTCCAGGGATTGGCCCACAAAGGTTATTAGATGAAACATTGAGAACAGACAAACTATATAGTTTAGAGAGCTCTTGAGGAATCTGTCCACTCAGATTATTCTTGCTCAAGTCTAACTGCTCCAGAGTAGATATGTTACTAAGAGATGATGGGATTGGCCCTTCCAACTGGTTTCCAGATAAATTTAGCAGTCGCAAGCCACTCAAAGTTCCTATGCTTGGAGGTATTTGTCCAATAAGATTATTGTTGGACAAATCAAATATCGTGTTTTTACTTGACAAGTATGATAGAGTATATTCACTTCCTTTGATATCAAGTGGCATTTCTCCACTTTCACCATCATCATCATAAGTTAATTCATTGTTTACAAATCCTGCAAGCCTTTCAAAATGTAATGGCATTCTTCCAGTAAATTTATTATTGGATAAATCCAAGATAGACAAATAGGTGAAATTTGTTACCCATTCAGGAATGTCACCATGGAAATTATTGTACCCAAAGTTTAAAAATTCCAAGCCAACAAAAAAGGTGAAGTAAGAAGGAAGTTTTCCTATCAAATTATTTCTCCTCAAATCCAATAACTTAAGCTTAGTGCAATTAGACAAAGATATTGGAAGAGTCCCAGAGAAATTATTAGTATGAGCAGAAAAATATGATAAAGAAATACAATTGCCAATAAGAATTGATCCTTGAAAATTATTCTTTGACAAATCTAAATATTGAAGGGAAACTAAACCCCTAAAACTATTAGGTATAATGCCAAAAAGATTATTATTATATAGGTCTAATTGTTGTAAAGCATTTAGTTTGCCTATGCTAGGTGGAAGAGGTCCAATTAAATGGTTGTTTGATAAAGAAAGAAACTGCAATGACATATTGGCGTCGGGAATACTCGGAATGGTGCCTATAAGGTCATTATTGTCTAGGTACAAGGAAGATAGCGGAGAACAATTGAATAGCGTGGGAGGGATGTTGCCACTTAGTGAGTTGTGGGATAAATCAATATTGTCTATGTTTTTCATCAAACCGATTACTGAAGGGATTGGACCACTTAATTTGTTTCCCTTACCTGATAAGTCTTGGAGTGAAGTGCAGTTGCTAATCAAAGCTGAAATGCTTCCACTTATACTATTGTTGTCAAACTGGAGTGTTTCCAACCTGACCAGGCGACCCAATTCCCATGGGATTGGACCACTCAAATTGTTGTTGCTAATATCCAGTTGTGTAAGTGAAGTGCAGTTGCCCAGAGAAGTTGGGATGCTTCCATTCAGATCTATGCCATCCAACCAGAGAGTGTCCAACTGGACCAGACGGCCGAGTTCTGGTGGGATTTGACCACTCAAAGCATTGCCAGCAATATTCAACGTTTGAAGACGTGTACAATTACACAATTCTTTTGGAATAGAGCCGTGGAGCGCATTAGAATTGAGGTCGAGTATTCGTAGCGCTTTTAACTGCCCAACTTCGGGTGGAATTCTCCCACAGAAATGATTCCAGAAAAGATGTAAAGTCCGCAACAGAGAGAGGTTGCCAATAGACGGTGGAATTCTTCCACTGAAATGATTATCGGAAAGATCTAAAGTCCGCAACAGAGAGAGGTTGCCAATAGACGGTGGAATTCTTCCACTGAAATGATTACTGGAAAGATCTAAAGTCCGCAACAGAGAGAGGTTGCCAATAGACGGGGATAGCGTACCATTCAATCCGGAGACAGAGAGTGAAATTGCAACTACTCGTTTCGTGTTTGGTGTGCACGAAATTCCGTTCCAGCGGCAGACGTTATGTGAGTTATGGGCCGTCCAGTTGGAGAGCCATCCATGTGGATCTGATATGATGCCCCTTTTGAAGCTCAGAAGCGCCTCCACGTCCCTTTTATGGCCATACTGATCGGCCATGGGGGAAGAGGGTTCCCCCGTCATATGAGCTTGAGTATGAGTATGGTAATGAAGAAAGCACACAAACATGGTGATGAGCAAAACAATAGATTTATGATCCATTTCTCTCTCTCCAACTTCTTTCAAAGCCAAAGGCTGTGAGTGTTGTTGTTATTCACCATCTATTTATAATCACAGCAGCCTGTGTGTGAAAACTTAACCGTGTAGACACGCAAAATTTAACCGTGTAGACACGCAAGGATCCTGACTCGGAAATAGGAGAATGGAGACCTAAAAATCTTCTACATATCAATGGAAATTTAATAGAATTTTCCATTAAAGAAATTTAATGGTGTAGATCTTGAACAAAGAATAGAAAAGGGTAAACATAGTATGAACCGCAAATTGAGGGAAATTTAATACATTTTATCAATGGCAAAGCTAACAAAAATTGACTTTGAAATTTAATAGATTTTACCAATGGAAATTTAATAGAATTTTCCATCAAAGAAATTTAATGGTGTAGATGTGGAACAAAGAATAGAAAAGGGTAAGGGAGCGTAAACATTCGAACTTAATTCAAATTGTTGCACCTGGAAAAATGGGCCTTTTGATCTTGACTCGGAAAAAGGAGAATGGAGACCGACAAATCTTCCAGATATTGGTAGAAATTTAACCCTATAGACACGCGGAAAAAGGAGACCGAAAAATCTTCGAGATATAGATAGAAATTTAACCGTGTGGACACGCAAGGATCTTGACTCGGAAAAAGGAGAATGGAGACCGAAAAATGCTCCAGATATTGATTGAAATTTAACCGTGTAGATACGCAAGGAAAAACAGAGAGAAATAAATGTATTGATTGATTTGATTTTGGAAAAAAAGAATGTGGAAACTGGAAAATGGGCATTCGACTTTGAAATTTAATAGAATTTATCAATGGAAATTTAATAGAAATTTCCATTAAAGAAATTTAATGGTGTAGATGTGGAACAAAGAAAAATAAAGGGTAAGGGAGGGTAAACAGAGTATAAGAAGAGGGTAAGAAAAATAAATGTATTGACTTGACTTGAGGGTAAACAGAGTATGGAACTGCAAATTGTAAATGTGGAAAAGACAAAATGCAAAGAGATAAATGGATCGGCGGGAAATCCAACAAAAATGAAATGATTTGAGTTGGAAAATTGTAAAGCAAAGAGAAAATTAAGGGACAGGGAAATTGTATTGACAACGGAGTGAAGAAAGTGGCAATAAAGTTGGTGGGAACTTTCTGTAATTCATATAAAATCGGGAGGTGGAGAAGTTGTTCGGAAAGTTATAGAAATTTCAATTATATTTAGAGAAAATCTGGCAAGGATTTTTGCAAACCCAAGTTATAATTCTTAAATTTCAAAATTTTAGGTGTGTTACACGTTTTTGATGGTGGTGAATCCATTTCCACCATCAAAAACACAATTCGAACACTGTCTTTACAAGAGTTTTTTAAATTTTTTGCCTAGATTCGGACCACCTCTGACCGTCCAGGGAATTCCTCCACCTCTTTAGAGGACTCCATATAAAATTCCAATTCTACAAATTTGAGAAAAAAAGCGGGAGGGGAAATGGGCATGTGGACTGCACCGTAGAAAAAGAGTTAACGTTGATGGCGGATCTTCACTGAATTTTTTTAGGTTTATTACTTTTTTTTAATGTGTTTTTAGATTTTTAAATTTAGCTTTAATAGTTTTTTTTTTTAATTTTGTTTTTTTAATTATTTAAGATTTTTATTTTTATTTTTCTTAAATGGTTGGTTTTTATTTTTATATTTAATTTTTAATTTTATTAATAGTTTTTTAAAATAGTTGTATTTTAAAAAATTATTAAAAAACATAAATAACATTAAAGATATTGTTACTTCTAAGTTCAAAGAAAAAATGTGGTGTGACAAAGATTTAGCGGCTAAAAGAAAATTAAGTTATTATAAGAAGGTCATCAACCCCACCCTAGAAGATCAAAAATATCTCTCTATTTTAACTAGCTCAAAGAAGAAAATTAATATAACAAAGATTAGAACGAATTCTCATGAGCTCCATAGTGAAACAGGTCGTTGGGCAGTTCCTAAAACGCCATGGATGGAAAGGATCTGCCATATATGTGAGAATAGGAACTTCGAAGATGAAAACCACTTCCTCTTAGAGTGCCCCGCGTACAATCACATTAGATCTCAGTTTCAAAATCTTTGTTACAATACTGACCTTCCTAGCATTTTACAATGTCAAAATTATAGTGAGCTCGGGAGGCTTCTCTCCAAGCTTTTTGAGCATAGGAATAAAATCTTAAATCAAAATAAATAATTTGTTTCTTTAGGTCGGATAGACCATTGTTTGGTCTCAGCGGACGTTAAACATCATCATCATCATCATCATTTTGATTTATTTATTTTTATAGTTTTTATAAAAAAAAATTGGTTTTATTTTTTTTTAATGATTTATAAGATAATTTTTTTTTAACTTTTTATTTTTTAATATAATTTTTTTATATTTGTTTTTTTAAGTAATCAACATTAAAAAAAAGAAAAAAAATAAGACAATTAGAAAATTCGTTAAGTAATTAACATTTAAAAAACAATTGGACATAAAAAAATATAAGTGTAAAAAAATGTAAGATTTAAAAAAAAATATCCACAGTTAATACATTAAAAAATATAAAGTGTCAAAGTCTTTCAAAAAAAAGGGTTGATGTTGCATACGTTTAAAAACAAATATTTATATTTGATACATAAGAAAATTTGAAGTGTCAAAAATATGCTCGGAAGAAAAAAAAATAAAAAAATATGTATTCTGCACCACCACTTTTCAAAAATCAGTTGAATTTTTTGCTACCTCAACGAAACAGGTAATTGTATTGGTTCTTGTTTCAAAGTTTACATTGTTCTTCGCATAAGACAACCCATAGATGGATTTTTTGTACTCGGACCACATAACCCCTTCTCAATTGATCATCGATCAAAGTGATGCGTTTGGAACCCAGTGGAAGACCTTCGTTTGACTATCGATCAAAGTGACGTGATTGGAACCATGTGTGTGTTGTGGTCGATATTTTATTCATATAAAATATTGGGATACAGTGACATCACCAGATTCGAACTCACAACCTTTTGTATGTTTATTAAAGGTTTATTATTTTATCATACCTTTGTTTCCAACCAAGGTATTTTTCCTTAATTTTCATCTGTATCTCAATGTTGGTGATGTGTTTCTACTTATCTAAATTCCCTATTTAAAGCTTCCAACTTAAGCTTTTGCAATAGAGTAATATTTTCTCAAAGAAACACTAAGATTAAATAGAGAAGTCACGCTTGAATATGGGCATTGAATACGTATATACCAGTGACTTTGTTGATCAAATAAGTATACACCTCTGACTTTACTCATTGAATAAGTTACACACTAGTGAATTTGTTGATCAATTAAGTATACGCCTCTCACTTGGTCATGAATAAGTTATACACTAGTTACGCATTAGAGGTCATGAAAAACTTTTTCTTAGATAGTTATTTGGTGAATATATCGACGACATGTTCACCTATTCTATAGTAGTCAATCTCGATCACTCCATGTTGAACTAAATCCGGAACAAAATGATATTGAATATCTACATGCTTGGTATTCTTATGAAAAACTAGATTCTTGGTCATTTGAATAACACTTTGATTATTACATATCAACTGAATGGATTACTCTTGTTGCTCATGTATATCCTCTAAAATTCTTCTCAACTAAACTGCTTCACATGTTGTTGTTGTTTCCACTTTATACTCTACTTCTGTTGTGGAGAGCGAAATTGTGGGTTGCTTGTTAGTACTCCAAGCAACTGTTGTTGAACCCATACTAAAACAATACTGTGAAGTTGATTTCTTATATCATCCATGTATCCAGTCCTATCTGAATCAATATAACCAATCAACCTAAAATCTTCTATAGATCTATATACCAAACAATATCCAATTGTTCCACGCAAATATCTTGAAATCCTCTTTGCTACTTTCCAATGCAATTCATTGGATTCTACCATAAATATTAATACCACACTAACCGCAAAAGAAATATTTGGTTGAGTTGTAGTTAAGTAGATCAAACTTCCAACCAATTGACGATACAAAGTAACATCAATTGAGCTGGAGTCATCATGTCCATATAAGTTCACCCCAACTTCCAAAGGAGTTACTGCTAGCTTGCACCACAGCATTTTGAACCTCTTCAAAATGTCCCAAATATATTTAGCTTGTGAAAATTCCATCCTCCTCCTACCAAACTTCGATACCCAAGAAATAATGAAACTCACCAAGATCTGTCATCTCAAACCCATCAATCATATGTGACTTAAAATTTTGAAATAATCCATCGTTGTTCTCTATGTAGATCAAATTATCAACATATAAGATAATTATCAAAATGTCTAGTCCTGAGTGAAATATATAGAGATTGGGATCAAATAAACTTTTAACTAAGCCATGATCCTAAAAATACTGATCAATTCTGGAATAATCTTTTTTTCCTGTCACTTCAAAGCCCTTGGGATACTCCACATAAATTTCTTCATCCACATAACCATTTAGAAAAGCTTATTTAACATCCATATGAAAGATTGGCCATTTACATTATGAAACTAATGCAAGAACCATCCTGATTGTATCCAATTTTTCCACAGGAGAGTCTCAATGTAATCAATGTCTTCTTTATGTGCATATCACTTTGCAACTAAATGACTCTTATACTTATCAATTGTGCCATCATATTTATACTTGGTTTTATAAACCCACGTAGTGCCAATTAAATATTTTACCTTTAGTAAATTTACTAAGTCCCATGCAACATTTATCACTAAGGCATTAAATTTTTCTTCCATAGCTTCATTCCATTCCTTATTTCTTGATTCTTCTGCATAATTATGTGGCTCATCCATGTTCATTACCTATGCCATAAGTGCATAATTTATTAGAGAACTTTGGGATTTAGTAATCCTTCTTTCAAAATTTCTATCAAACATACTGCTTTCTAAATGTATCATTTCAAGCCACTTAGGCTTCTTCTGAACTTCATCCATCTTCAATGACTTAGAATTTGATTCATCACCAGTATTCATTGTATCTTTCTTCTATTCAAATTGTACATGTTTTGGCTAGTAGATTCCCTGCTCATCAAACACAACCTTTCTACTTATTACCACCCTCCTTTCTTTGTGGTCAAATAGCCTATAACTTCTTGTTTCAATATTGTAGCCAATAAATATACACTTCAAACTATTATCATTCAATTTCTTCCTCTTTTCCTTATAAACATGTGCATATGTAGTACAACCAAAATATTTCATATGTGCAACACTTGGTTTATATCCTGACCATGCTTCTTCTAGAGTCAAATTCAACACTGCCTTTGTAGGACATTTGCTAAGAGTGTATATTGTTGTGTGTATTTCTTCAACCCAAAACTCATTTCCAAGAGACTTAGTTTCTAACATGATCTTAGCCATTTCAACTATGGTCCTATTTTTTCTTTCTGCAACACCATTTTATTGAGGAGAGTATGAATTGGTAAACTCTCGTTGTATTCCATTCTTCATGCAATAATTAAAAAAATCATTTGACTTGTATTCTCCTCCATTATTTGTTCTTAGGGTGAGAATTTTCAAACCACTTTGATTTCCAACTAATATAGAAATTATGGCATAGAATTGTAACTGCTCATGGAATTTTAATCTAAATCACAAGACACAATCCTACTTCACTTCTTTACAAAATTAAATTCACTAATTAGAACATCGATCACAAACATGCAAAGAGAAATAACACACATGTTGATTCGAAAATGAAGATCTTATATTACTTTTAAGGTATTACAAAATCATGTGCATGGATTTGCCTACATTACTTAGTGCAACAAATCGATAAGATTGTGCATAATATAGACAATGAGCAGTTAGAGAAACATAATAGACAAACACACATAACACAACAAGTTTAATATGGAGTTCACGAAAAACTCTTGGGCTACGTCCCTTGGTCCAGCCTTCAGTGACCTCTCTATTATGTATTCAAGAGCAAAGTTTTATAAAGTGTGAGCTCAAATTTAGTCTCAACACAACAGATTCAAAACAGTAGGAGTTTTGCTTGAATCCCTTAAGCCTCTCTGAGTACACAGACTCTTTCTTTCACTCTTTTTCTCTGTTTTCTCTCTGTCTCAGTACTGCTTATCTCTGTCTCTGTTTGCTCTCTGTCTTAGTACTGCCTGTCTATGTCTTCTGTCTTCTATGGCTTTTAAGCCAATCGATGCTGTCTGTTTGTTTCCCCTTCTCGGATTCCCTAGCTCCCGGACTCTGTCCGCTCAAATCCCCTTTGAGCATTAACCAATCATGGCATAACGTCTTTAGGGAAGGTGGCCAGCTGTTCTACAACGGAAGGGACCATTGGGCCTTTGAAATCCCCAAAAATAGTGTTCTCTGTTTACACAGAGAAATACACTAAAAACATGGGAAAATTCACCAAACTGTCGTTTATCGGACTTCAAATATCCTTAAATCCACTCTATACTCCTATCGGGTCTGCCTGTAATCGCTATCGCAAGTCGCAAGTGCCCCTGTGCCATGGTTTCCTTTGTATTTGTAAAAATACATTAAAACACTGAAAATCTTGCAAAATGGCTTTATGGCGGACTTGAAATGTTATATATTTGCATCTATAAGTTCCATCGGGTCTGGTCTTATCGCATCGGGCACATTTACTTTTTATTTCACTTATTTGGCAAAAATGCGAAATACACAGAGAAATGTCGTTTTCTGGATCTCAAAATATGTTAAATATCTTTTATAACCCCATTGGGTCTAGCTGTCACAAGTCATATTTATATCGGCCCTGCTCCATTGTATTACTCTGACGCGATACTACAATGCGATTGATCATAATCGCATATCGCATAGACCCCGGGTCGTTTGCAAGTGCTCCTTTGTAATCTGTCGATTGTGATATTGCGAGTTAACCTAGGCCGTCAATTTGTGCACTTGATCGAAGGTCCTTGTTGATCTGCGTTGATTGCTATCACATATTACATATGGTAGGCTCCAATAGCCTCCGCTAATTGCGATATGCCGATCAGATCCAGACCGCTGATCCGCCAGATCCGACGGCTCCTATGCATCATTCCTTTGACCTCTGATAGGCCTGTTTTCCAATGTTTCTTCATGTTTTTCGCTCCCAATAGTGTTTTCCGCCATTTTGTGAAGGTTTTCCTTTTGCGATAGTTTTGTTTTTTGAAGACTTATAGCGTTTTTAGGATCCATTTTGGATCATGCCTTCCCATTGAAAAAGCTTTTGGACCACCAAAAGTTGGTTTTTAAGCATCGATCAGGTGAGGATATAGCTTCCTCACTTGTCCAATTTCTATCCATCATGCACTTCTTGGTTTTGAAACTTTGAGTCTAATTCTGAGGTGCTCAACATCCCCTCTACACGTAGTTCTCACCTATCTGTCCAGAACTGTATATTCCTGCAGCTCATTGAGATATTCAGGCAACAGATCATCAATAGAAGGCAACTGACTTTTCTCTTCAAGATCTTCAATCAATGAAGGTTCAAACAGTCTCAAGTTCTCTACATTAACTACTGAATAGATATGCATGTAAGCTGGAAAATCAAGGCGAAAATTGTTTTCACCAATTTTCTCAAGTATCTTGAAAGGCCCATACCTTATTGGCTTCAGCTTCTTACCTTCACCTTGCATTCTGTCTTTGCTGATGTACAGCCAGACTTGATCACCAACTTGGAATCTATGCTCAATTTGATGCTTATCATGCCTTGCCTTGTACTTAGCTTGGCTCTTTTCCAGCTGTTCCTACACTGCGTGGTGAATTTCTTGGATCTGTTCAATGAACTTGGTTGCTTTGTCCACATCATTGTGTCCATCAACCGCTATTTCTTTTCCAAATACAAAATCCAAGGGAGACTTTGGTGTAAAACCAAAACAAGTCTCAAAAAGGAAATCTTTGTGTAGAAGTGTGCTTAGCATAGTTGTAAGCATGTTGCACATAACACAAATGTTCATCCCAAAGCTTGGGATGTTCGCTACAATAGCCCCTGAGCAACTGGATTGTTGTCCTGTTGACCACCTATGTTTGGCCATCTGTTTGTGGATGAAAGATTGTGCTCTTCTTTGGTCTGGTGTCCATCAATTCCCACAGACTTGACCAAAACTTCCCAACAAACCAAGAATCTTGATCAGATACAATAGAAGTGGGTAACCCAAAATGAACCCAGACATGCTGAAAGAACAACTTTGCTATCTATTCAGCTGTAATCTACTTGTTACAAGGTATTAAAATACACATTTTGCTGAACCTGTCCACAATAACATATAAATAGTCATGACCTTTCCTAGATTTTGGCAATCCCCCAACAAAGTCAATGGAAACACTTTCCCAAGGATGAGAAGAAACTGGTAGTGGAGTGTACAAGCCTAGTTTTCTATTGTTGGGCTTGCTTTTAGCACACATGGTACACCCTTTAATATATCTAGAAATTGTTTCATGCATTCTTGGCCAATAACAGAACCTTTGCAGCTGTGCAACTATTTTACTTACACCAAAATGACCTGATATAAGAGAAGTATGCACTTCTCGGATTATGTTCACTCTTTCAGTTTGTGGAATGCATAACTTTCCCAAATGATACAAGAGTTGGTCCTTAACATAATAATCCAATTCTTCTACTTGTTTGCCATGACTTAAAGTTGCATATGCATCTTTAAAATCTACATCTTGAGCATATTGTTCAATGTAGCTTTTGTGCATTACTGAGTTATGGTTAAGTATAGTAGATTCATTTATGATTGGTCTAGATAACATAACTGCAACCTTATTGTGTATTCCCTTCTTATATCTGATGACAAGATAAAACTGTTGTAGAAAACCCATCCACCTATAGTGTCTTGATTGGTGCAATTTAGTTTGTGAGTGCAAATATTGAAGTGGTTGATGATCTGTATGGATGATTATTTCTTTGCCCATTAAGTAATATTTCCACTTTTTCACACTTTTTACTAATGCATACAATTGTTTATCATATGTGGGATAATTAACTACTGTAGAATTAAATGTCTCAGAATGATAGCAATTGGTTTACTATGTTGCATCAACACTGCTCCCATGGCATAATCACTGGCATCTGTTTCAATTTCAAATGGTTGTTGAAGATCTGGCAGTGCTAGTATTGGTGTTGTACTAATTTTTTCTTTTAAGGTGTCGAAGGCTTTCTGCTATTTGCTTCCCCACTGAAACACCTTGTTCAATCATGTTAAAGCATGTAAGGGAGCTACAATCAAGGAAAAGTTAGCAATAAACTTTCTCCAATATTGTGTTGCTCCTAGGAAGCTCTTAACTTCTGTAGCAGATTTGGGTTTAGGCTAGTTCACAATTACTTCAACCTTAGAGGGATCTATCTTCAATTCACCAACCCCTACAATATGACCCAAATAATTTAAAGATGTTTTTCCAAATTCACATTTTGATAACTTAACATAGATATTTTCTCTTTTCAAAACGTCTAGAGTTTGTTTTACATGCTTCAAATGTTCTTCCCATGTTTTACTGAAAACAAGAATGTCATCTAAATATACAATTACAAAATCATCAATAAAAGGCTTGAGTACATCATTCATAACTCTCATGAAAGTGGCAGGAGCCTTAGTTAAGCCAAAAGGCATAACTAGCCATTCATACAACCCTTGCTTTGTTTTGAAAGTAGTCTTCCATACATCTTTTTCTACTACTCTGACCTGATGATAGCCACTACACAAGTCCAACTTGGAAAAGTAAACTGCTTCTTTCAACTGATCTAATAGATCATCAATGCGAGGAAGAGGATAATGATCCTTGATTGTTATCTTATTCCGTGCTCTATAATCAATGCACATCCTCCATGAACCATCTTTATTCCTCATCAACATGATTGGAGATCCGCATGGTGATGTGCTTGGTCTTATGAACCCTTTCTCGAGTAGCTCTTGTACCTGCTTCTTGATCTCTGCATTCTCTAAAGCGGATAACCTGTACATACTGATGTTAGGCAATGAAGCATCTTGTTGCAAATGAATATCATGTACTATTTCCCTTTTTGGTGGCAGACCATTAGGTTCTTGAAATAGGATATCATATTCTGAAACAACTTTATCTAAATCAGCTTTCTATTTACCATCACAACCTTCAAATATATTGGTTTTATTAGGGTTATTTTCCTTTACAACCATTAGTAAAAATTGCTTGCATGAGTTTACAATTCTTTTCATTTGCCCTAAGTTTATGAGAGTATAGTTATTTTTGAGTTTATGAGCTCTTACAATATATTCTATTCCATCTTTGGTGAGTTGATACTTATTTTTAGCTCTACAGAAAATGGCTTTTCTATCATACAAGTAAGCACTTCCTAAAACAATACCACATATATCCAAGGGAACTATATCTAACTCAACCTCATCTACAAATGTTGATTGAAAAGAAAACCTAAGTTTACATTGTCTAGTCACTTGTAGCTTTGCTTTATCACATACCCAACCTAATGGATATGGCTTCTTGTGAGGTGTGGTTAGTAGTCCCAACTTCTTTACAATTGCTTCAGAAATCAAGTTTACTTGTGATCCACTATCAAATAAAGTATCAATCTTTTGGTGCTTGGAAATAACTCTAATATGAAAAATCTCATGTCTTTTCCTCTCATTATCTTCATTATCAATAGATTGTGCAAAATTACTTGTAGATGCTTCAGAATTTTTACCTTTTATACATGTGGTTGTGACTGTTGTTTCATCACCTGAGTCTAACCCCAAGTCTTTCTGAATAGTAGCAGCAGTCTTCTTCTTCTTACCACCGAACTTTTTGGGTTTCAACTTCGGATGAAAAGACTAGCAATGTTCATCATCATGCCCATCCTTCTTGTAGTGAGTGCAT
This sequence comes from Pinus tabuliformis, assembly GCA_031772625.1. Classification (NCBI taxonomy): domain Eukaryota; kingdom Viridiplantae; phylum Streptophyta; class Pinopsida; order Pinales; family Pinaceae; genus Pinus; species Pinus tabuliformis. The sequence goes on from CM062811.1 coordinate 1,012,946,073, forward strand.
AAAGGTTTGTCTTTTGTACATCATTTGTATTCCTCTCCTTCCATTTTAGCTTCTTCTTTTCCTTGTTCTTGCTTGCGGAGGGTTTTGATGATCCCCCGATCTCTGGGTTCACATTCTTACCTCTAGCCTCTAGATGTGTAGCCTGAACAGATACCTCATCCATGCTAGTGGGGTTAAACATGAGAATGGTGTGCCTCAAATAGCTATGTAGACCACCTACATACTTCAACAAAGTTTCAGGTGAGTCTACAGAAATGCCTAGAATTAAAGCTCTTTTTCTAAATTCCTGGGTATAGCTTTGTACGCTTTGCCCCTTTAATTGGCGAAAAGTTTCCCAACTCATCATTGCTTGTTGCATATAAGCTAGTGGATAGAATTGTTTTATAATGGCAGAAACAAATTCACTCCAAGTAGAAAGAATTTTACCATGCTTCTTCAAATCAGCTTGTGTCCTGCCTTCCCACCACACTAGGGCTATTCCTCCAAGGCGAAGGCTAGTCAGCTAAATATTTCTCCTTTCTGAATCAATGTTCTACACCTTGCAATATACATCAATCTGCCTAATCCAGTTATCTATCTTTTCTACATTTAATTCTCCATCATATATTGGCAAATCAAATTTTACATCTAATCTAATCAAAGAAGTCTTCTCCTTTTTCTTATCAGGGCTAGGAGATGAGGATGATGAAGGAGATGGTGGAGGAGATGATCGAGGAGGCTTTTCCCCTTTCCCTTTTCCCTCTAGAGGGTCATCTGGAAAAGGTTCCTCAACTCCTTTGTCTTGTTTGGGTGCTGAGGTGCTTTCACCTCAACCCTTCTTAAATTCCCAATACATCTCTTCTACCATGGCCCTCATGGCCATAAAACTGTCCATGAACTGAGATTCTGATTCCAATGGAATTTCTTTTGTCATCCTTCTCCTTGGGTAGACTCTTCCAATTTTTGGGTTCACCTCAACAAGTTCTCCTTTTCCCAGTTTGAGCATTGACCTATTTAGCATTCAAAAAAAATCCAGCACAAGCTTGTCTAACCTTAACAAACCAAAAATCAAAAGCTCTGATACCACTTGATCTAAAAATGAAGATCTTAGATTACTTTTAAGGTATTATAGACTCATGTGCATGGATTTTCCTACATTACTTAGTGCAATGAATCGATAAGATCGTGAATAATATAGACAATGAGAAGTTAGAGAAACATAATAGACAAACACACATAACACAATACGTTTAATATGAAGTTCACCCAAAAATCTTGGGCTACGTCTCCAGGTCCAGCCTTCAGTGGTGACCTCTCTATTATGTCTTCAAGAGCAGAGTTTTACAAAGTGTGAGCTCAAATTGAGTCTCAACACAACAGATACAAAACAGCAAGATTTTTTCTTGAATCCCTTAAGCCTTTCTGAGTACACACACTCTTTCTTTCACTCTTTGTCTCTGTTTTCTCTCTGTCTCAGTACTTCCTGTCTTTGTCTTCTGTCTTTTGTGGCTTTTAAGCCAATCGGCGTTGTCTATTCGTTTCCCCTTCTCGGGCTCCCTAGCTCCCGGCCTCTATCCACTCAAATCCCCTCTGAGTATTAACCAATCATGGCATAATGTCTTCAAGGAAGGTGGCCACCTGTTCTACAATGGAAGGGACCATCGGACCTTTGAAATCCCTAAAAATAGCGTTCTCTATTTACACAAAGAAATACACTAAAAACATGGGAAAATTCACCAAATTGTCGTTTATCAAACTTCAAATATCCTTAAATCCACTCTATACTCCTATCGAGTCTGCCTGTAATCGCTATCGCAAGTCGCAAGTGCCGTTGTGCCATGGTTTCCTTTGTATTTTTAAAAATACATTAAAACATTGAAAATCCTGCAAAATGGCTTTATGGCAGACTTGAAATGTTATGTATTTTCATCTGTAAGTTCCATCGGGTCCAGTTTTATCGCACCGGACACATTGCCTTTGTTTTTCATTTGTTTGGAAAAAATGTGAAATACACAGAAAAATGTCATTTTTCAGATCTCAAAATATGTTAAATATCATCTATAACCCCATCAAGTCTGGCTATCACAAGTCATATTTATATCAGCCTCGCTCTGTTGTATTACTCCGACGTGATATTGTGATGCAATTGATCGCAATCACATATCGCATATACCTCGGGTCGTTTGTATGCACTCCTTTGTAATCTACCAATTTCGATATTGCGAGTTAACATGGGCCATTGATCTGCATGCTTGATCGACTGTCCTTGTTGACCCAGGATGATCACTATCGCATATTTCATATGGTAGCCTCTGATAGCCTCCACCGATTGTGATATGCAGATCGAATCTGAATTGTTGATCGGCTAGATCCGACGGCTCCTATGTGTCGTTCCTTTGACCTCCGATAGGCCTATTTTCTATTGTTTCTTCATGTTTTTCCCTCCAGATAGTGTTTTCCACCATTTTGTGAAGGTTTTCCTTTTGCGATAGTTTTGATTTTTGAAGACTTAGAGGGTTCTTAGGATCCATTTTGGATCATATGCACACAATATTTTCGCATGGGAAAGAAATATGCTAGAAACCCCTTTTCTTACTTGCATTAATCTAATGAATAGAGATGTATTAAAATTCTTTTCTCAGATTGAGGAGAACCTGCATGTAAAGAACCTATCTCTTTACTCACTAAGAAGTTGTGACCTAGACTTAGTCAATTTATGCCTCTGCTTAAGCCCTTATTTCCTTGTGCAATTCCTCAGGAAATTAGGCCTCTATTATTTAGGAATTTCCTCCAAAATGATGTTACAATTCCCAAGGTTGATCATTTGACTGTGCGCAACACCTGCACACTTAAGACTATTCTACAACTGATGTTACATTGCCATAGAATCTCCACGAAAGTTGGGGAACTCAAATTCTCTACATGCGCTAGTTATTTTGCATTGATTGATCAGTTAACTGGATGATCACTGAGTTAGACTGAAGGCCCATTGCACAACTAACCTTTAACTAGTTCCTTCAATAGTTAGAACTAGTTTAACTGAAAAAAAAATTGAAATATCTGACCTTGATTGCTACAAATTAACAATCACACATCTTTAACTAAACTCCAACTCTTGTAACTCAAATTTACTGAGATAATTGAGTGACAAGAGCCATGTCACATCATTCAACTGCATCCAAGTTGTCTATTAAAGTGGAAATCCAAATTTTCTCAATTTGATCAAGGAAAAGTAAAATTGAGACTTTCTTGTTGCATTTTTCAATACTCCCTCTCAGCAAGAAAGGGATTATCAACCAGCCCTATCCTGCACCTATGGAACTCGAGCTTCCCTCTTGACAAGGCCTTTGTCGAAATGTTAGCATCTTTTTCCTCTCTTTGAATGTATTGTAGCAACATTATCTTCCTTTGCACACAGTCCTTTATATGGTGATATTGGATATCTATATGCTTGGATCGGCCATGAAATATTGGATTCTCAGAGAGTTTGATGTAATTCTGATTATCATAATATATCATAGTTGCATCCATCATCTAACCAAATAGCCCCACAAGTATCTTTCTCATCCAAATCACCTAACATGTTGCTTGAGCTACAACCATGTATTCTAATTCTGCTGAGCTAAGTGCCACAACTATTTTTTTCTTGTTGTACTAGGAGACTATTGCGAACCCAAGACTTAAAATTCCACCTAATGTACTCTTTTGGTCAGTTGGAATCCCTACCCAATCTACATTTGTGAAGCCACAAAGTTTCACTCCCTCTGTCTGTTTATACTATAATCCATACTGAGTAGTGCCTCTGAGGTACCGTAAAACATGCTTAGTTGCCTTCCAATATAATTTGGTTGGCCTAACCATGGCTTCGCTCAGTTGAATCACTGCATAGCACATATTTGGTCACGTGTTCACAAGATACATCAGTGAACCCACTAGCTTCTGATAAATGGTAGCATCCACCTCTTCAATTGAAGTGGCATCCTCCTTCGTTGAGTTGGTCGCTAGAGGTGTCTCCATGGATTTGCAACTTTACATGTGGAATATTTGTAGTATCTCATTTTCATGCTTTCCTTGAGACACAAACAGTTCCCCATCGCCTTGCCATACTTCCAACCCGAGGAAGTAGCGCATGAGACCCGTGTCATTTATTTCAAATTCCCTTGCAAGGTCCTCCTTGCAAGATCTAATCAGTTTTTCATCACCAGTTAAAATAAAATCGTCAACATATAGGACAATAATAAGAAATTTACCTTCTACCAAGGTATGATATAGGTTCACATTTGCTTCACTTTTGGTGAAGTCCAAACCGGTGAGATAATTGTCAATCTTGGTGTACCAAACACGAGGTTTTTGTTTGAGACCGTAGAATGCTCGCTTGAGTCTGTACACATGAGACTCTCAATCAAATGTCTCAAAACCTTATGGTTTCTTAATGTACACCTCCTCCTTAACAACCTCGTTGAGGAATTCTTTTTTTACATCCATCTAGTGGATCTTCCACCCAATCTACATAGCCAGTACAATAATTGATCTAATGGATGAATACCTTGCTTCAAGAGAAAAGGTTTCCCCATTGTTTATTCCATCAACTTGAGAGAATCCTTTGGCCAAAAATTTTGCCTTATACTTCTATATTCTTCCATCTACAACATGATTTACTTTGAAGATCCATCTCGAACCCACAACTGATTTATCTGCCATTCTTGGGACCACTTCCCAAACATTGTTCTTTACAATGGATTCATATTCCTTGACCATTACATTAACCCGTACAGGTTGCTTTATTGCTTCCTTGAAAGAGGATGGCTCAATTTCTACAAGCTCGGTCATTAGAGCCATGTAGCCAGTGTACATCTCAAATGATCTCCTTTGCATCATCAAATTTGAAGGAACTCTCAGAATATCCCTTGCATCCTACACAAGTCTATCAACTTCCTTGGTTATTTTTCTACCTTCTATGGATGGTTCTACTTGAGTTGGTTCCTCCACTTTAATCCTCACTTTGTGGCTACTCCACAACTTCCTAAGGCTCCTCCTTTGGATCTAAAAGCTCCTCTTCTGGTGGGATCTGAAGCTCCCTTCAAGAAAGCACCACATTTCTTTCTCATCATCAAACTTTACATCCCTTCACACAACTCTAATTTTGAGGGATGGAAAATACACACGGTAGCTGTGAGGATTTTATGTGTAACCCAAAAAAACTTTGAACTTTGTTGTTGGATTAAGATTCTTCCTCGAATATTTGGAGACATGGGAGTAAACAACGACTCCAAAAATTCTGAAGTGTGACACATCTGGCTTTACCCCTGAGAAAGCTTCCTCTAGTGTGGTCATACCAAGAATCTAATGAGGAATCTGGTTTTGCAAGTAGATTGTTGTGTTACATGCCTATGGCCACTAATGCAGTTGTAGGCCTTCGTCATGTAGCATAGCTCTCACAGCTCCAACAATGTTGTGGTTTTTTCTCTCAACTACCCCATTTTGATGCAGGTTGTGGGGTGTTGTCAACTCTCTTTGAATGCCCTCTTTCACACAAACATCCTTGAAGTCATTCAATACATACTCACCTCCATTTTCACTCCTGAGAACCTTCACCTTCTTGTCGGTTTCTTTCTAAACCAATGCCCTGAATTCTATGAACATTGAGAATGTCTCTTCTTTCTTCCATGTGAAGAAGATCCAACACTTCCTTGAGAAATCATCAACAAATATAACATGGTACTTATGTCTAGCATTGGAGGTGGTTGAGAAAGGTCCACAAACAACAAAGTGGACTCTTTCCAAGACTACATGTGCTTTTCTTTCTCGATCACGGAATGTGGATTTCACATACTTCCCCAAGGTACATCCCTTGCATACATCATGTTGCTCAAGGGCTCCTTTAGGAAGGCCTGTGGTTATTTGTTTCATAATCTTCAAGGTGTCATGATGCAAATGTCCAAGTCTTCTATGCCAAAGTTCACTGACATCGCAACTCTGCACTTTCTTTGCCTTACTAATTAATGCAACACAATATTCCACATCCAACTTGTATAGGTTCTTCACATGAACCTTGATCTGGTTCACCTATCTAGTGGCTATGTGTCTCAGGAATGCTTTCCCTTTGCTGAAGATCACATCATAAACATGGTCTTCCAAAACTTCTACAAATATGAGATTCTTCTTCAGGCCTAGAACAAACATGACATCCTTGAGTTTGAGAGGGGATCCTGACTCCCTCTAAAATGTGATTGTACCAATTCCGGTCACACTGTACCTTTCATCGTTCCCCATCTCAATATGAATATGGAGATATTTCTCCTCTAGGTCACTTAAAAACTCTCTACACCCTGCCATGTGGAACGAGGCACTAGAATCCAAGTACCACATACTCCCCATCACTGTGCTGCCCATGCATGTGATAAGGGTGAAGTCAAGCTCGAACTTTGAAGCCAAGGCTTAACCTATTGCTCCTCCTAAGGTCTTATTGCTTGAATTTTTGTATGGACACTTAGTGGCATAGTGCCCAAATTCATGACAATTGAAGAATTTTATTTTGGACAAGTCTTTCTTCTTGCCCCCATGGCTAGATTCTGGTTTGGTTTGAGATTTATTCCCTTTTCCCTTCTTTCCATTTCCATCCAATGAAAATTTTTCTTCATCCTCACCCTTGGATGAGGTTCCATATCTTGTATTCCACCTTATCTCCTCTTGTACCAAATAATACCATAAGTGTTCCCAATTCTATAATCTCCTTCCTGTTCACCAAGCCCGCGTAGCTATGACAACTTTTGGGAAGGCATAGAAGAGTTAGGCTTACCAAGTAATCCTCTGCATCATTAAGACCAACCCCACCAAGTTCATCAAAAACTTATGTAAATATGCTAAGATACTATGGGATAGTGTCATTCTTCTGCATCTTGATATTTCAAAGTTTATCCTTGAATGTCGACCTCCTACGGCCACTAATATTCTCGATCAATTATGTCACTGATTTCCACATTACGAATAGAGTTTATTTCCCATGGATATTTGAGAAAATGTGATCTCATACTCCCTCCAAGATCATTTTTCTCATCTTGGCTACATCTTTCTTCCATTGGGCTAGGTTCTGTGCATTAGATTCTGCTAGTTTTGGAACATCTTTCTTGATGTATTCTAGAAAGCCATTGTCATCAAGAACTGCCTCCATGCAATGAAATTAGAGTTGCCTTCCAAGGCATGCTCTAGTCTCATCCCACTGAAGGTCATCTTCCCAACTCTGGAGAGATCCTGCTACACTGAACTACAAATTCGAACCTCCTGAGAAACAACTTCAAAATTTCTATTCTAATGTGAATCCTGCTCTAATACCATGTAGAAATTATGGTGTATAATTGTAACTACTCATGAAATTTTAATCTAAATCACAAGAAACAATCCTACTCTATTGCTCTGTGGAACACAATTTAGAACATCAATCACAAACATGCAAAGATAAATACCACACACGCACACAATATTTTCCCAGGGGAAGGAAATTTGCTAAAAACCCCTTTTCCCGCTTGTAGTAATAGGATGAATAGAGATGTATTACAATTTCTTGCTCAGACTAAGCACAACTTGTAAGTGAATAACCTATCTCTCTGCTCACTGAGAAGATTTGACCCAGACTTAGTCAATTTATGCCTCTACTTTCACCCCTATTTCCTTGCGCAATTCCTGAGGAAATTAGGCCCCGATTATTTACGAATTTCCCCCAAAATGATTACGCAATTCCCAAGTTTGATCATCTGATTACATGCAACACTTGTGTTATCACCTAGATTGAACCTCAAGCTGAAGGAAGGCAATTCCAGGGTTACCACCAACCATGCTTAGCAAAGTAGCTAGCCCTACTAGACCAAGAGAGGGCTCTCTCCGTAAGGATATTAGCCAAAATGACTGGATCAAGAAATTGATATTAGGCTAGGTATAGTAGCACAGGGTTTTGATTTGATTTCGGAGGGTTTTGCAGGATCAGGAGGAGCCAAACAGTTAAGGCAAGGAAATTAGGTCAAAATTGCAGGGTGTTCGATGGGGCAAGGTAGGCACAAGGCTCAACACTCTACGGTGTGATGGGTGAGGTGATTCAATACAGGCGAGGATCTAGAAAGATCATGTAAGAAACATGGATTCTTTCTAAACTGAAGAAAACATAGACTGTGAAATGTCTACTCAAAACAGAGCATAAAAGTTATGGATTCTGCCTCTCAGACTTGTATACATTCACATAAGAGTATGAAATGATGAAGTGGAGTTAACAATACATTCTAACACATGAATACAAAAGAAAAACTGAACTAAGCATCATACCACATGGATCCCAAAGAAATAGCTGCAACTTTTCATTAATCTCCTGTTGTAACTGATACAAAATGATATTTTATCAAAGAATAAGCATCCCACTAAGTCCAACCCATACAATGACTGAGGAAAAGCATCATATATACCCCAAACAACTCATCCTAATCTCAAGGGGTCGAATCCATGAGAAGAGGAGTTATTTCTAACAAGATATGAACTACAAACAAGAAAATAGGTGGTCAAAGTGACTCATCCCTAACCCAAACAAACTGATACATTACACCTCATGAACTTGTTTTACCTGATGAATCTACCCTAGTAAGCTCTAGAAGCATCATAATTACATTCAACTGATCAATTACAAGGATAAAATCATGATTTGCCAAGGTGAAAGTGAAAACTGGGACAAAACAGTGAAAAACTAGACAATTTGTCAAACGCACAACACCAGTGCTAGGCGTGCAACACCAATGCCAGGCGTGCCCTTCAACTTCAGCTACACTTTTGGAGGACTTTCTGATGTCCATATTGGGCCCACAATAGCTTGTTGGAAAGCTATGCCTGTCTACTTTCTAGAACAACTTGAATTTCTAAATTTGGATGTCATTTTCCTAGTCAAAAATCAATTCTCCCAACACTGCTCATACTCAATACTCTATATGAGTATGGTAATGAACAAAGCACACAAACATGGTGATGAGTAGAATAATAGATTTATGATCCATTTCTCTCTCTCCAACTTCTTTCAAAGGCAAAGGCTGCGAGTGTTGTTGTTATTCACCATGTATTTATAATCATAGCAGCAGTTGTCATTTAAAGGCTTGTGTGTGAAAACTGTAAGGCAATGAGAAAATTCAGAGAAAAGAGAAAATGGCGGTGTATTGACAAATCAGAGAAAAATGGGCCTATTGATCTTGACTCAGAAAAAGGAGAATGGAGACCAAAAAATCTTCCAGATATTGATAGAAATTCAACCGTGTAGACACGCAAAGGATCTTGACTCGGAAAAAGGAGAATGGAGACCTAAAAATCTTCCAGATATTGATAGAAATTTAACTGTGTAGACACACAAAGGAAATGGATGTATTGATTGATTTGATTTTGGGAAAAAAGAAAGTGGGAAACTAGAAAATGGGCCATTCGACTTTGACACGAAAAATATTCCAGATATCAATGGAAATTTAATAGAAATTTCCATTAAAGAATAGACGTGGAACAAAGAATAGAAGAGGGTAAGAAATTTAATGGTGTATATGTGGAACAAAGAATAGAAGAGGGTAAGAAAAATAAATTTATTGACATGACTTGAGGGTAAACAGAGTATGGAACCGCAAATTGAGGGAAAAGACAAAACGCAAAAAGATAAATTGACCAATGGGAAAGGCAACAAAATTGAAATGATTTGAGTTGGAAAATTGTAAAGAAAAGAGAAAATTCAAGGAAAGGGAAAATGATGGTGTATTGACTTGACTCAGTGGGGGCAACGGAGCGAAGAAAGTGGTCGAAGTAATTCATATAAAATTCCAATTCTATCAATCGTCTGAGTTTTGTTCAGTTGATATAAATTCATTCGGACGGTAAAACCAGTGAAAACGTCACATGCAAGAGAAAAAGTGGGGAAATTCTATTTTGATTTTGCATATTTTCTTTGATATAAAGTATTTTAAATTGCATGGTTTTAATATTAATTTAAATTTATTTTAATTGTGGATTTATCAAGAGTTAAGAGAGATTAAATCTCTTTTCATTTTAAAAAGATTTGCACATAGAAATTTTGATATTTCTCGGTGTTTGGTAGATTTAGAATTAAGATGGATTTAAATTGGTTATTTTATAAATATTTACACCACTACAATATCTCTCCATACTTTTTTGTTTTAGAGTTAATTTAAAAATTTGTTATAAAATAAAATTAAGATAAAATATTTTGATTTTGAAATGAGTTATGGTTTTTGGGAAAGTGATATTGATAAGCCCATGGTATTGTAACAAAGCCTATTAAGTAAAGTTAATAATATCCATGGAAAAATGAGGGTGAATATCTATGGTTAATAACCTTGTTTATTTTAAGTTTACTGTAACTAGCAATTGCCCCTAAAGGTGCAAAGGTACACTGAAGGAATATAAGATTTGGGAAGATCATCTCGTGACTCACTCCAGTGCAAGAATCATTAATAGTTTCTAAGTGGAGAAAGGTTGCTTCTCGATAAGAATATGTAGTTGACAAATATCTAAAGCTACTCAGAGATATTAGAAAGGGGCATACAAATATATAAACAAGGCTTCACCGGTTAGATTTTAACAATAGATGAGCATAATTACGCTACTATAAGGATTGAAGAAGGCGTTTTTGGTAGGGTTCTATTAGGATTGAAGAAGACATTTTCAGTATTCAGAAATACATCAGCGTCAATTCCTTCAATATAGTCCAGAGTCAGAGCAAGAGGAATGGGAATGACATCAGAGGTGGAACTTGAGTAGGGTGATGTTCTTCTAGAAGTGGAAAGAGGTATGCTCTTCTAGAAAAAGAAATCTAATTTAGCTAATCATTTTCTCCTTAAGTTCATTTATGTGCTAATTTTAAACTTCCAAGTTGTAAGTATTGTAAATATGGGAACTGTGATAATATAAAAGTCCTTTTAGAGGAGAAAAAAGAAATTCAAGTGAAATAGGTAGCACATCTCAGTGTGGTGAAATAACTGGGTTATAATGTTTACTTGATCTGGATTGGATCATTATATTTTTTTTCATCCATCTCGATGCATTTGGAGTGGAAGAAAGTGGAGGAATAATCTCATAGGACCATTTTTACCGGCGGGACCCAGGTTAGCAAAACGGGCTCTGAAACCTTCTAGGGGGATTTTGAAGCATAAAAGGACGTCTTTGGGGGTAAAACTTTATCTGTTTAGCACAACAACATTTCATGTTATTTTACATTCAAATATTTTTCCAACAATGCAAGAAACATGTCAATCGGAGTCTGTATGCAAAATTTATGTCACTAAGAAGTTAACCTTCCTGTTTTCACACCTATAGTTCGGGAGGATGTCGTGTCAACCCCCATTATTCATGGAAAAGGGGCTAGCCACGTGATTATTATATAAAAGACTCTAGAAGTGTCTATATTGTAGCTCTACTTAAGAGTTGATGTAGTCAAAATTAACCACTAGTAGGCTATCGAGCTGTGTTATAACCAAGTCACTAGGAGGAAGAGACATTCCATTCTTTCAAGAGAATTTTGTTCCATAGTTGAGAAAATATAGTCAGGAGATATAGGAGGTAGAGAACACAGAGAGGAATTGTGCACTTTAGCAGCCCATGGGCCACAAGCATTACTTCTTTGTACATGAAACCATATTTCTAGATAGAGAAAGAGAGCGAAGCCACCTCACCTTCCATGTAGGTTTTCTCCTGAAAGGGTTTCCTAGAGATCATATCTTGTGTGTGTGTGCTTATTTTTTCATTATCTAAATTTCTTCATAATTTTCATTAGCATGCATGCACTAATTACAGTTAAATCTACATATACTAAAGTTTAATAAAACTATAATAGTGTAGAATCTCATATTTTTAAAATAGTAATATCATATTTGTTGTGACGAAATGTTGAGTGGAATATCCACGAGAGTTTATGGATCATTAATTGTCTCCTCCTCTAAGAGGGAGCATTCCCTTGCCTTGTCTGTTTAATCTATCTATTATTTGCTAGTTTCATGCACTTTATGGCAGAGCCTCCCATATTTAACTATAAAATTCAACCTCAATCATTATTTCCTAAAGTGTAACTAAAATTTAGAGTTTAGATTTTAGGATATCAAAACATTTAAGTAAAATTGTGTAATAATAAACCAAATTTTTTAATTTTATAATTATTCTCCAATCTAAAGCATTCGACAAAACTTTTTAGGTTTAAGAAAGCTTTCATGAATAAGCAAGCTTCCATCCAAACAAATGTAGACTCTACATGGAAAAATGTTTAGAACCCCAAACACTTAACTTCGCATAAGACGATTGATAGATGGGATTGTCGTACTCGGACCACATAACCCCTTCTCAATTGACCATCAATCAAAGTGATGTTTTTGGCACCCAATTGAAGACCTTTGTTTGACTATCGATCAAAGTGACACGATTTGAACCATGTGTGTGTTTTTGTTGATATTTTATTCACATAAAATATTGGGATACAATGACATCACCATATTTGAACTCACAACCTTATATATGTTTATTAAAGGTTTATTATTTTATCATACGTTTGTCTCCAACAAAGGTATTTTTCCTTAATTTTCATCCATATCTCAATGTTGGTAACATTCTCTACTTATCTAAATTCCCTATTTAAAGCTTCTAACTTTAGCTTTTGCAATAGAGTAATATTTTCTTAAAGCAACACTAAGGTTGAATAGAGAAGTCACGCTTGAATATGGGCATTGAATAAGTATATACAAGTGACTTTGTTGATCGAATAAGTATATGCCTCTAACTTTTCTCATTGAATAAGTTACACACCCGTGAATTTGTTGATCGATTAAGTATACGCCTCTGACTTGGTCATGAATAAGTTATACACTAGTGGTTCTTCGTCATGAATAAGTTATACACTAGTGGTTGTTGATAGATTAAGTATACACATCTGACTTGTTCATGAATATGTTATACACTAGTTATACACTAGTGGTCATGAATAACTTTTCCTTAGATAATTATTTGGTGTATATATCAACGACATGTTCATCTGTTCTATAATATTCAATCTCGATCACTCCATGTTGAACCAAATCCAAAACAAAATGATATTGAATATCTACATGCTCGGTATTCTTATGAAAAACTGGATTCTTGGTCATCTAAATAGTACTTTGATTATTACATATCAACTAAATGGATTACTCTTGTTGCTCGTGTAGATCCTCTAAAATTCTTCTCAACTAGACTACTTCATATGTTGTTGTTGTTTCCACTTTATACTCTGCTTCTACTATGGAGAGCGAAATTGTGGGTTGCTTGTTAGTACTCCAAGCAACCATTGTTGAACCCACACCAAAAGAATAACCTAAAGTTGATTTCCTCTCATCCATGCATCCAACCCTATCTGAATATGTATAACCAATCAACATGAAATATTCTATAGATCTATATACCAGACCATATCCAATTGTTCCACACAAATATCTTGAAATCCTCTTTGCTACTTTCCAATGCAGTTCATTGGGTTTTGTCATAAATATTAATGCCATACTAATTTTGTTGAGTTGTAGTTAAGTAGATCAAAATTCCGACCAATTGACGATACAAAGTAACATTAATTAAAATCGATTTATCATGTCCATATAACTTCAACCCAACTTCCAAAGGAGTTACTGTTGGCTTGCACCACAACATTCTGAACCTCTTCGAAATGTCCCAAATATACTTAGCTTGTGACATGAAAATACCATCCTCCTTCTACCAAACTTCAATACCAAAGAAATAATGCAACCCACCAAGATCTGTCATCTCAAACCCATCAATCATATGTGACTTAAAATTTTGAAATAGTTCATCATTGTTCCCTATGTAGATCAAATTATCAACATATAAGATAGCTATCAAAATGTCCTGTCCTCACTGAAATATATAGAGATTGGGATTAGATAAAATTTAAACTAAGCCACAATCCTAAAAATACTTATCAATTCTGGAATACCATGCCCTTGGTATAAGTCCTTCTTCAACTTATAAACATAATCTTCTTTTCCTGGCACTTCAAAACCCTCAAGCTACTCCACATAAATTTCTTCATCCACATAACCATTGAGAAAAGTTTATTTAACAATATTAGCCATTTATATTATGTAACTAATGCAAGAACCATCCTAATTATATCCAATTTTTCCACAGGAGAGTCTCAGTGTAATCAATGTCTTCTTTATGTGCATATCCCATTGCAACTAAACGAGTCTTATACTTATCAATTGTGCCATCATATTTATACTTGGTTTTATAAATCCACGTAGTGCCAATTAAATATTTTCCCTTTAGTAAATTGACTAAGTCCCATGCATCATTTGTCACCAAGGGATTCAATTTTTCTTCCATATCTTCATTCAATTCCTTATTTCTTGATTCTTCTGCATAATTATGTGGTTCATCCATTTTCATTACCTATGCCATAAGTGCATAGTTTATTAGAGAACTTTGGGATCTAGTAATCCTTCTTTCAAAATTTCTATCCAACATGTTGCTTTATAAATGTATCATTTCAAGCCACTTAGGCTTCTTATGAACTTCATCCATCTTTAATGACTTAGAATTTGATTCATCATCAATATTCACTGTATCTTTCTTCTATTCAAACTGTACATGTTCTAGCTGGTAGATTCCCTCCTCATCAAACACAACATCTCTACTTATTATCACCCTTCTTTCTTCATGATCAAATAGCTTGTAACTTCTTGTTTCAATACTGTAGCCAATAAATATACACTTCACACTATTATCATCCAATTTCTTCCTCTTTTCCTTACAAACATGTGCATATGTAGTACAACCAAAATCTTTCATATGTGAAACACTTGGTTTATATCCTCACCATGCTTCTTCTGGAGTCAAATTCAACATTTCCTTTGTAGGACATTGGTTAAGTGTATATTGTTATGTGTATGCTTCAATCCAAAAATCATTTCCAAGACACTTGGTTTTTAACATGCTCTTAGCCATTTCAACTATGGTCCTGTTTTTCTTTCTGCAACACCATTTTATTGAGGGGAGTATGAATTGGTAAACTCTCATTGTATTCTATTCTTCATGCAATAACTAAAAAAATCATTTGACTTGTATTCTCCTCCATTATTTTTTCTTAGGGTGAGAATTTTCAAACCACTTTGATTTCCAACTAATATAAAAATTATGGTGTAGAATTGTAACTACTCATGAAATTTTAATCTAAATCACAAGACACAATCCTACTCCACTACTCTACAGAATTAAATTCACAATTTAGAACATTGATCACAAACATGAAAAGAAAAATAACACACATGCACACAATATTTTCCCAGTAGAAATCAATTTGCTAAAAACCTCTTTTCTTACTTGCATTAATCTAATGAATAGAGATGTATTACAATTGCTTGCTCAAACTGAGCAGACTGTGCATGTAAATAACCTATCTCTTTGCTCACTAAGAAGTTGTGACCCAGACTTAGTCAATTTTTTCCTCTGCTTGAGCCCCTATTTCCTTGTGCAATTCCTGAGGAAATTAGGCCCCTATTATTTAGGAAATTCCTCCAAAATGATTGCGCAATTCCCAAGGTTGATCATTTGACTACATCCAAGACCTACACACTCAAGACTAGTCTACAACTGATGTTACACTACCTTAGAATCTCCACCATAGTTGGGGAACTCAAATTCTTTGCATGCACTAGCTATTTTGCGTTGATTGATTAGTTAACTGGATGATCACTGAGTTAGACTGAAGTCTCACTCCACAACTAACCTTCCACTAGTTCCTCCAACAGTTAGAACTAGTTTAACTAAAAACAAATTGAAATATCCGACCTTTATTGCTACAAATTAGCAATCACACATGTTTAACTAAACTCCAACCCCTGTAACTCAAATTTATTGAGATAACTGAGTGAAAAGATCCATGTCACATTAGTTAACTACATCCAAGTTGTCTACTAAAGTGGAAATTCAAATTTTCTCAATTTGATCAAGGAAAAATCAAATTAAGACTTTCTTGCTACATTTTTCAATTCTCCCTCTCAGCAAGAAAGGGATTATCAACCACCCCTATCTTGCACCTGTGGAACTTGAACTTCCCTCTTGATAAGGCCTTTGTTAAAATGTTAGCATATTTTTCCTCTGCTAGAATGTATTGTAGCAACATTATCTGCCTCTACACACAGTCCCATAAATGGTGATATTGGATATCTATATGCTTGGATCGCCCATGAAATATCAAATTCAGAAGTGTCATCCTCCTTCCTCGAGTTGGTCACTAGAAGTGTCTCCATGGGTTTGCAACTCTCCATGTGGAATATCTGTAGTATCTCATTTCCATACTTTCCTTGAGACACAAATAGTTTCCCATCGCCTTGCCATACTTCCAACCCGAGGAAGTAGCGCATGAACCCATGTTCTTTATTTCATCTGATCAGTTTCTCATCACCAATTAAAATCAAATCACCAACATATAAGACAATAATAACCAATTTACCTTCTACCAAGGTATGATATAAGTTCACATCTGCTTCACTTTTCGTGAAGCCCAAACCGGTGAGATAATTGTTGATCCTAGTGTACGAAGCGCGAGGTGCTTGTTTGAGACCATACAATGCTCACTGAATCTACACACATGAGACTCCCAATCAAATGTCTCAAAACCTTCTGGTTTCTCAACGTACACCTCCTCCTCAATAACCCCATTGAGGAATGTTGTTTTTACATCCATCTAGTGGATCTTCCACCCCATCTACATAGCCAGTACAAGAATTGAGCTAATGGATGAATACCTTGCTCCAAGAGAAAATGGTTCCTCATAGTTGATTCCCTCAGCTTGAGAGAATCATTTAGCCACAAATATGTCCTTATACGTCTCTATTCCTCCATATACTACATGATTCACTTTGAAGATCCATCTCGAACCCACAACTAATTTATCTGCCAGTCTTGGGACCACTTCCCAAACAATGTTCTTTACAGTGGATTCGCATTCCTCGACCATTACAGGTTTCTCTACTGCTTCCTTGAAAGAGGATGGCTCAATTTCTACAAGCTCAGTCATTAAATCCATGTAGCCAGTGTACATCACAGGTGATCTCCTTTACATCAACAAATTTGAAGGAACTATCACTTAAAAACTCTCTACACCCTGTCATGTGGAACAAAGCACTAGAATTGGTCTACGTGGCTCCAGACATATGCAGAAGTCTTAGAGGACTCAGAAAGGGGAAAAAATAAAGTGGTTATATTTCTCCCAAACCAGAACTAGATTGAAGTGCTCGTCACCCTGATTCCAATGATGTGAACGCCACTCAAATCTGAGCTCGTATGAAGGAGAATGATCTAGTCAAAGTTTTGGTCAAAGTTGGGTAGTGGGCCAGGTTTAAGTGTCCTACAATTTGACTAACCCCGAGGCATGAAACCTAGCTCCCGAAAGTGGGCAAATTTGTTGGTTCGTTAATTTGTCTAATATCCCCTATATTAGACAAAATCAAAACAATGACCTTATTATAAAAATAATATTAAATATATATATATATATATATATAGATATATATATATATATATATATATATATATATATATAGATATATATATATATATATATATATATATATATATATATATAGATATATATATATATATATATATATATATATATATATATATATATATATATATATATATATGTTGAGCTAGAAGGCCATGACTCCCGCCATCCGTCCTCCCAAAAAAATGCAACAATAATCAAATTTTTTAAAATTTAGGTCAATGGGCCATGACCCCCGCTAACCATCCAACCACCCACCAAATATATGCATAACGTTGTTTTAACATGGGGTGCGCAGACCACCTCCAGTGGACCCTACGCACACCCTAACCACATTACATCACATTTAATATGGGAGGCCGATGGGTATCTAACCTGCACCAGCCATGTGGGCCATCCCACCACCATGCGATGGCCCCATTCAATGATCAACCCAAACTTAAGCATTACACCAACCCATGTACCAAAACTCTGCTCGTATTCCATTCAAAATGCAACGATTATCCATTGCAACGGTTTACCAAAAAAATGTACAATGCACCAAAACGATTTTGTGCCATTATGGGGATTCAAACCCTAATTTTCACCCTCCTAAATGCCTTCACCACCGTTGGACCATGTGGCTCAACTTTGATAGCTCCGCCCAGATTTAATACATAAACCCTTAATTCATTTGCACGGAGGAGGTAGGTTTAAGAACAGAGGTGTGGAACAGGGAATGGAACCATGACGCAACTCCAAGAGGTAGAATGTGACACAAAAATCGAGACAACATTTTTAATTAATTTTTGCAGGTGGAACCATGACCCTGGAAAAGAGAAGGTGAAACCATGATTGAGCCAAATTTTCAAGAGGGTGAAATTTTCCTAGTGTCCAAATTGGAAAAATCTTATGTCTATCCTTCACCTCTTAGCACACGAACCTGATGGCGCAGACAAAACTTTGATCTGAGTATCATATTTTTAGATGATTTGGAGGACGGAATCTTTGAGGAATTTAGGGGGAATCTAAAAGATTCCTATAGCCCCAGATTTTCACTTTCTTAGAATTCAGAAATTTGACAGTCAATTTTACACTATTCGACGTCACAAATCTAATGGTGCAATTGGATTTTCCATTTGATCATTTCTTTTTTCGGCCACTTTTCAAAGTGAAGTCTAGGTGTCAGCATTCAATGTGCGAGCAGTCATTTCCATGAGACTCAATGCCATGAGATTGATGGTGCATCCAGATCCAGCAGTTTATCATCCTCTTCTTCAGATAACTCCTTGATGTGAGGTATATGCAATGTGATCATGTACTTCTTTATCTCTTTGCATGAGATGCATTGTGTTGTATAGATCCCGGTTTGATGTTTGATGTGGGATCTTGTTTTGTTCTTGATGTGAGATGTACTTATTGTCATGTTTTGATTGAGATCCCTTTGTCATCATGTTGACAGGATACTCATGTGTCACCATGTATGTTTGAATTGAGATCCCTTTGATGCCATGTTGGTGGGATGCTCATTATTAACATACGTGAAATTATGTCATGATGATAGGATTCCTTTTTTTTAATGAGAGTTCCTGCAGCAGAACATCTCTTGGAGCCACTCCTGCATGAGGACATATCCCTTGTATGATAGAGAAAACACATGCATGTACATCATTACTCTTTCTAGCACTTAATGCAGTGGCCTACACCATCTTGACACCGGGGCCTGGAGACGTAGTCCCTCCTGGACGAACTCCGTTATCAATGTCTTGTATCTTATGTTGTTGATTCTTGTCATGTTCCTTCTTCTTTACAACATGCATATATGTTCCTTTATTTTCTTTTAAATGCAATTCTAATCACATCACAAAAGCAAAAGATCTTGGTTAAATCCAGGAGTTGAGTCAACTCGGATCAAGTTTGGTATCGGAGCAGTCTTTGCGTGGATGTGAATTGAAAGCATGAACAATGGAATGTGCAGCGATGGAGGATGACAAAGTGATGTATGAGACCATGCTCAGAATTTCCCAAAAGGTGGAAATAATGTATGAATCTCTACAAAAAGAGACAAAGGAAAAGGAGCGATTGCAGCTTCAATTGTGAGCCACAGAAGAGGCCCTAGAAGAACTAAAGCACAACAACCAGAATATTCAAACAAAGAATGTTGAATTAAAGATGCTCCTACAAGACGAGAAAGAGGAGAAACATAGTCTGCTACGACAACTGAAAGCAAAGGACGAGGCCTTGGAAAAGCTACAGCGTGACCCATGTGAGGTAAAAAGTAGTTCTCCATCTTCATGTATGTGTCCTGATGATGATTTCACTGTTTTTGAAAATCATACCATAGGAATTGGCTCCAAAATGTTGAAGAGAATGGGGTATGAAGGAAAAGTCTTGGGCATTAATGGCCAAGGCATTGTCAACCCCATCAAAGTAGAGGAATTACCCTGTCGAACAGGACTTGGATATGTCAAAAAGGAAGTTGGGGAATGTGCCACGACTGCAAGCGAACCACCAACAATAGATGATGAGAAGCCCTCATCAGTTCTCTCCAACTCAACAGTGAAGGTAAAAGATGTTGATTTCCCTTCAGTTTCGTCTTCACATAGTATGATTTCTGTTGGAGATGTGGAGATACCAATTACAGGGAAAAACATGAGGCTCCTTACCAGGATGAGGTACAAGGAGGAAGAAGAACTTGGTGTTAATAACCAAGGCATAACTCAACCATTGGAGGTTGTGCAAAGACCTCAATTTGCAGGCTTAGGATACATCGAAGGAGAATGCTCGAAGGTGTCAGATTCTTCCGAGACATCTTCGAAATCGTCGAGGAAAGAGAATGGTGGGAACACATCCCCATCATCCCATGGCAGTGCCTATTGCAAGGAAAGAGCGGAGGCAATCTCTCATTGCCATAATGACACCAGAGGTAGCAAGGAAAGGTATAACCAGTCTTGATATTTGAATGTTCATTTCAACTATAATCATGTTGTTACTGATGGACATAAATCAAGGCATCAAAAAACATGTACCTTTTGTGGATTACATAACCATACATTTGTTGAGTGCTGGAAAAGAATAGCAGCACACAAAAGGAGGAGGCATGAAAGACCCTCTCAACAACAGGTAAAGAAACATGTTAAGTAGATCTGGAGGAAGAAGATGTACTGCAGTCATTGCAACAGAGGTGGCCATCAAAGAGCCACTTGTTGGAGGCTCCATCCAGAGCAGTGCCTTAAAGACAAAGTGTTAGTGCATGAACCAGATGAAATGGTTGTTCGACCAGCGAATGCACCACGAGGAAATGACCCATTCACATTGATAAGTGAGAAATGGTTCTTCTAGGCATGATAAAATGTCATGGTCTTATTTTTTTCCAATCATGTGTTGCATTTTAAAATGTAAAAGTGATGATGTGTTTTCCATCACTTGTTAAGAAACAATGATGTCTAATCTTATTTTGTGATTACATTTTACACTGTGAAAGTGATGTTGTGTTTCCATCACTTGTCAATGAAACAATAGTGTTTGGCCTTATTTTTGTAAATCATGTGTTGCAGTGATGATGCGTTGTCCATCACTTGTTGAAGCAACAATGATATGTTGGCCTTGTTTCCGTAGTTGGGATATTGTTTCCATTTTGATGTAAACATGACCACCGAGTATGTGTTATAAACACGTGGCAAGAATGGGATGCTTGGGTCATTAGTTGGTCATGTTGATAAGTATGTAATTTTAAAAACAACGTACTACAGGTTTACAAAGGTTTTTTTATTCATGATCCGGATTAACCACAGTTCTCAGTTCATTCTGCCAACGTTTCAAACCCCAAAGGGGGTCCATCATCAGGACAAATTTGAAAGAATAAGAATGAGAGATTATTGAGAGAGAAGAGAATGCGACCTGGAAATAAATACAAGAACCCCAAAGGTTGCAGGTTTGGCTTATCGCTTATGGCTCTAAAGGAAAAAGGTGAAGGAGAAGGAAGGGTGATTTATCAAACATTTGTAAGTGTAGACAAGGTACAAAGAAGTGGCATATTATTTTCATGCTTTTGGAGGACCAAAAGCTCCTCAGTGGGGAGGATTGATCTAGGTGGCTCCAAACACATGCAGAAGTCCTAGAGGACTCAGAAAGGGGTAAAATTCAACGTGGTTATATTTCTCCCAAACTAGCACCAAATCGAAGTGCTCATCGCCCTGATTCTGATGGTGCGAACGAAACTCAAATCTGAGCTCGTATGAGGGAGAACGAGCTAGTCAAAGTTTTGGTCAAAGTTGGGCACTGGGCCAGGTTTAAGTGTCCTACAATTTGACCGACCGGGCATGAAACCTAGCTCCCAAAAGTGGGTGAATTTGTTGGATCGTTAATTTGTCTAATATCCCCTATATTAGACAAAATCAAAACGATGGCCTTATTATAAAAAAAATATTATGTTGAGGTGGTGGACCATGACCACCGCCTCCCGTCCTCCCAAAAAAACGCAAAAATAATCAATTTTTTTTAAATTTAGGTCGACGGGCCATGACCCATGCCAACCATCCAACCACCCACCAAATATATGCGTAACATTGTTTTAACATGGGGTGGGCAGGCCACCTCCAGTGGACCCAGCCTACACCCCAAACACTGTTATATCGAATTTAATATGGGAGGTCGGCAGGTATCGAACACGCGCCAGCTACGTAGGTCATCCCACCACCATGTGGCAGCCCCATTTAACGGCCAACCAAAACTTAGGCATTACACCAACCCATGTACCAAAACTCCGCTCGTATTCCATTCAAAATGCAACGGTTATCCATTGTAATGGTTTACCAAAAAAATGTACAACAAACCAAAACAATTATGTGCCATTATGGGGATTCAAACCCTAATTTATGCCTTCCTAAATGCCTCCACCACTGTTAGACCACATGGCTCAACTTTGATAGCTCCACCCAAATTTAATACATAAACCCTCAATTCCTTTGCATGGAGGAGGCAGATTTCAGAACAAAGGTGTGGAATAGAGAATGGAACCATGACGCAGTTCCAAGAGGAAAAATGTGGCACGGAAATTAAGACAACATTTTTTAATTAATTTTTTTAGGTGGAACCATGATCTTGGAAAAGAGCAGGTGGAACCATGATTAAGCCAAATTTTCAAGAGGGTGAAGTTTTGCCAGTGTCCAAATTGGAAAAATCTTATGTCTGTCCTACACCTCTCAGCAACACGAACTTGATGGGGCAGACAGAAATTTGATTTGAGTAGAATATTTTCAAATGACTCGGAGGAGGAAATCTTTGAGGAATCTAAGGGGAATCTAAAAGATACATGTAGCCCAAGATTTTCACTTTCTCAGAATTCAGAAATTTGATAGTCGATTTTACACTATTCAATGCCACAAATCTAATGGTGCAACCAGAATTACCATTTGATCATTTCATTTTTCGGCCACTTTTCATAGTGGAGGGCAAGTGTCAGCGTTCAATATGCAAGAAATCATTTCCATGAGACTCGACACCATGAGATTGATGGTGCAGCCAGATCCAGCAGTTTATCATCCTCTTCTTCAGATAACTCCTTGATGTGAGGTATATGTAGTGTGATCATGTACTTCTTTATCTCTTTCCATGAGATGCATTGTGTTGTATAGATCCCAGTTTGATGTTTGATGTGGGATCTTGTTTTTTTCTTGATGTGAGATGTACTTATTGTCATGTTTTGATTGAGATCCCTTTGTCGTCATGTTGACGGGATACTCATGTGTCGCCATGTATGTTTGAATTGAGATCCCTTTGATGCCATGTTGGCGGGATTATCATTATTAACATAAGTGAAATTATGTCATGCTGATAGGAGTCCTTTTTTTAATGAGAGTTCCTGCAATGGAACATCTCTTGGAGCCACTCCTGTGTGAGGGCATATCCCTTGTATGATAGAGAAAACACATGAATGTAGATCATCACTCTTTCTATCACTTAATGCAATGGCCTACACCATCTTAACGCTGGGGCCTGGAGACGTAGTCCCTCCTGGATGAATTCCATTATCAACGTCTTGTATCTTATGTTGTTGATCATTTTCAGTTTCCTTATTCTTTACAGCATGCATATATGTTCCTTTATGTTCTTTTAAATGCAATTCTAATCACATCATGAAAGCAAAAGATCTTGGTTAAATCTGGGAGTTGAGTCAACTCAGATCAATAATCCAAGTACCATGCACTCCCTGTCACTGTGTTGTCCATGTGATGAGCCTAGGTATTGCAACAATAATGCTACAACTCCCAGGGCTACCAGATTTACTTATCAACCTAGGGTTTGTACAAAACGGAAGGTGAAAGTGCTATATGCACAAGTAGAAGTGAAGGTCCTGTTTGTTGTCACTGTTTATAGAGTCAAAAGAAACTTTAATTCTTTGATGGAAGGAGAGCAAACCTTATTCTAAGAGAGAGCTACTTCTATTGCAGTAATGAACAAAACATAATGAAAGGCTAAACTTGCACCATAACCTAACTTAATCAACCAAACAGCTATACTAAGCAGAATTGCTAATTTAACATTAACCTAAGGCTAATTGTCTATTTTTGTATAAGTAAAAACATAAAAACTAGACTAATGAGTAACAAAGAAACTTAGGCTAAGTCAGGTTGCAGGCTGAAAAATCGATCAGAGGTTAAAATTAGTGAAAGGAGGGTGTGAGGGAGCAACAGCGCATAAGAACCGTTGGATCAGTCGGGTGAAAGGTAATGAATAGTGGAGATTTGATCGTGGAAGGTTACGTAGGCAGATGGGTGAACAGGGTTGCTAACAGGATAGATAGTTAAGATCTTATCGTGACGGTTTTAAGCTAAGGGATGGACGAACGAGGTAGTAAAGGAGATGAATGGCTGAGATTTAATAGTGCGGGTGAGTCCAAGAGATGGACGGGTGAGGCTGACAGGAGCGATGAATGGCTAAGATCTTATCGTGCAGGTGAAGGGAAGAGATGGATGGATGAGGCTAGTCGACAAATGGGCAGTGGAGATTAGATCGAGGGAAAAAGAACGTGTCAAAATGTTGGAGTGGGTTTAGAGGATGGTAAGCTGTTTATCGCGCGCCCTCAACGTTGTAAGTGGTTTTCTCAAATTTTATGTGATTAGCCTCCCTGGGCGACACGTAGCACAGGGAAACCACCCATTTTGTGTGTTTTCGGGCAGATAACGGTCAGACAAAAATCCACAAGATATGGCGTGATAGCCTTTGGATGACGTGGGGCTTATCAATGGTGGAGATCAGCCAAGCTAGTTGGTGATCGGGTGAGGTGACAACCATTAGATCAGGCAAGGCAGATCGATGATGGGGACTTAAAGTTCATAAAGTGAATGGTGAACTCCATGCAAGGTGGCAGTTGAAGAAAATGGCGATTCGGACGGTGATTGTGAAGGGATGTTGGTGATCAGACGATGAGGAAGCAATGGAGGGAGAATGTTCTGAAGGCAGTTTCAAAGAAAAACAACAAAGAAAACAAGTGAGGTTATACAGCTAACTGCACTCAAACAACGAACTTCATAGCCTATGCGAGAACCAGAAATTATGTTTTTGCGGTTGCTAGCGGGTCTCTGCCTCAAGTCATGGTCCCAGAGGGAGGAGATGAGGCCGAGACACCTACACACAACCTGATAGTAATATTTTCCTCTAATCTGACCTCTGAATTAAAAAAACACAAATGACAGTAAACTACAACAAATGAAACTACTGAAATAGATGAACAGAAACAGGAAGCTATTCAAATAAATGAACATAACCAGAAAGTTGCTTAACCAAATGAATCAGAACCAAAACTTCTTGAGAAAATGCATCAACAAACCATGAAACTACTTAACAAATAAACAAAACAGAATTCTATGCTAGAATAACATAACAGTAAAGAGGAGTTATGGCTACTTGGGTCAGGCCCTAACCCAAGAGCTTCAGCCCTTGAAGTTTAACTCAGATTTGGCTTAAACAGAACTCATCTTTATTATAGAAACCATGGATTACAGAGCAAATTCACAAGTCTTTGTAGTTCAAAAATAAAACCAAGTTTTACAAATGAAGTATGAATTCTAGTGAGGCCCTAAGCCACTCTATTTATACATATGAAGTCTCCAATGACTTCCTCTCAAATTAGGGTGGTTTGGCTCCCAACTCAAAATAAACTGTTTTTTGCCCTTTTCACTTGCTTGGCTGTCTTTTAGTCCTCATGATGTGGTTGTCTGCACTCTGAGCTGGTGGAGGAATATTTAAATGGAGGGGTAGTAGATGAGGAGGATTAACCTCCTATAATTCTTCTACCTTGTCCTATTCAAGTCTTGACCAAGGTCTTTGCTATAGTTCTTTGCTTTTATGCTTTATACCTACATTTATCCTTGCTTTTATCTTTTATTCCTTCATTATATGTACATTAGACCACAAAGCCAAATATCCAACTCTAACTCATTTCATAAACAAGATATAATCAAAAGTATGCAATAAATTGTGAGAATATTTGGTTTGACTAAGCTAGGAGGTGAATTAAGGCCAATTAAGGCCCATATAATTACTCAATAATGAGGCCCATCGTCACCCCCCTACTGAAAGTGTTACTCATCCTCTAAGCAACTTAGTGGCTCTGGTAGCCTCTCTGACATCCCATGCTTCTGCTGTGGTCTCTTCTTCTTGTTCATAGAAGCCTTCTTTCCTTTCTGCTTCTTCACACTACCTCTTTTCCTCTTCTTCTTTTCTCTGATCTTCAAACTATGTGGCAGTGTGTTCTATTTTAGCAAGCATGTATATTATCATCTCTTAGCAGTTTAAATATATCCTCAAAATGCGAAATTGCTTGCCCTTGGGCAGCATCTAAGTGTCAGCTAAGGATCATTTGCAACTAGATTATGGGTGTTGAGTAGTGTAGAAATTCCCACTATAGATCACCTGATAATGCAATATACTAATGAAAAATACTTGATCTACTTCTACAATCAATTCAGCGGAAGCTTAATCAATTTGAGCAACATCAATAAGAACACATATAATTAATATGGGGAAATCAATCACACATAACACAGAAGAAATAACTCGAGGAAAGCCTCAGCCTAAAACCCCAACTCTGTATTATCATACAAGTGGAAATATAGTCTGGATTACACAAAGAATTAGCTCACAAACTATCCTTCTCTCTCTGCAATCCCTCTACTGCTCATAGACAATCAAAGGCTTCTCACAAACCTTCTCCTCTGCCCTCCAAGCCTCCTATTTCCTTGTGCAATTTTTCCTGGGGTCCAGTGCTTCCACACATGTGAATTCCCACCTCACACTGCTCACATGGAAAATAATTGCACAAATCTAAAGGAGATAAATCCTTCTCCATGGGTGAGTTCCCTTTATAGGAAAAATCCATCCAACTGATAGTACAATGTCCCTCCTTTGATCTCAACTGGGTCTCTGTCTCAACTAACATGCATGAGTTATTTATGAGAGAATATTCAGTTATCTAAAGTGCAGTAGTTATATGCAAGCATGCATTAACTAACTAAACTCACATTAATTTAAACAAACTGTTTAAATCAATCTAACTAGACTTGACTCAATTAACTGAGCCAACTAGTTACTACTCAAATTAGAACTCATCCTTATCTCTTTAACTAATGGATAAATTCCTCAATTAATAGAGAAACTATTGCATGTCCTCACATAGACTTCATGTTTGATTTTTCACAAATAATTAACTCATGGAGAATTAATTAATTTATTTTCAAACAGCTATTAAGTTCAAATTCGAATTTTACTTCCTATTTTTAGTCCACGGACTGACTAAAATAGGAATCCATCTCGAACTGCTAAAAATAGCAATTCTATTTTTAGCACTTCCATTTTTCATTCTCTGTTGCTCAATCTAGCACTAGTACCCAAATTGCTATTTATAGCAGTGCTATTTTTAGCACTTCTATTTTTAACATTTCTTGTTGCTATTTTCAACACTCCCTCTCAACAAGAAAGGCTTCAACTCAAACCCGATCCTGTACCTTTGGAATGTTCTGCATGCAACACTTCTACCAAGTGTGGTTGCTCCAGCAACTCTAGGAACAAAAAAAACTCCCAACTAACCTCTCTGTTGGGCTAGAAACATACTCTGATGCTGAAGCTCTACCTACTGCTGACAAGTGCTCCCTCTCTGACCTCTGAGCTGCTACAACACTCCATGCATCTCACACCATTGCACACCTCTCTATGCCATCCTGCACTGGTGCAACACTCATGTGCCTCTCGCATTGCTGCAGCCTACTAGCTCTACACAGTCCTGGGACTCCTGCATTGTAGCTCTCTTTGCCGCTCCATCTGCATCTATCTCTACCCAATCAACCAATCTTGCTACTCCTCATTGGGGCTCCTGTAGCAAAGTTGAATCAAAGAGGTTGGGTACCTCAAGGATCCTGCCCCTATTCCAACCTTCTTGGGATGATCACTCCACATTGCCCCACCTCCTACCTGGAGGTATGGATGCATGTGATCCCTCTACCCACTTGGCTCAAAATTTCCCCCTTATGGAGGTCTCTGCATGAGTGGATTCCTCCACTCTGTCTCCTCTCGGCTTCCCCAGTTGTGGCTGCTCCACAACCTCCTGAAGTTGCTTCACCAATCGTGGCTCCTCCACAATTGTCTGAGACTTCGTCTAGCGCTTCATGTTGAGAGTTAATTTACTCTCCCTCTCAACCACCAAGTATCTAACCTTTGCCACCAAGTATCTAACCTTTGTCTTGCTCCTCAAGGCTTTGGATGCATCTTGTACCTCAAGTGCATACAGGTTCTTGGCTAGCACACCAATATGTTTCATATTTCTTGCCATCATGAAATTTTCTAGAAAAAGAGCTGATTTTAAATCAGCGATATCTCCCTCATCCGAACTTCGATTCAACCGATTTTTTTATTTATTCTTATTTTGGGTATTTTTCCACAAAAAATCCAGATCTGCTATTTGTTTCTGAAAATTTTGCAAAAATTTTTTAGATCTTCTCTGAAAATTTGCGGCGTAAAACTCAAAACTTCGAAATCTCCTCTAGTATATTGTTCACCACTTTGATCACCTTTGCTCTGATACCATGTAGAAATTCCCACTGTAGATCACCTAATATACTAAAGCAAAATACTTGATCCACTTCTACAAACAATTATACGGAAGCTTAATCGAATTGAGAAGGATCAATTGAACACATATAACTTATAAGAAGAAATCAATCACACATAACACAGAAGAAATAACCCAGGGAAAGCCTCAGCCTAAAACCCCAACTCTATATTATCATACAAGTGGAAATATAGTCCAGATTACACAAAGAATCAACTCACAAGCTATCTTGCTCTCTCTGCAATCCCTCTGCTGCTCATAGACAGTCAAAGGCTTCTCATAAACCTTCTCCTATGCCCTCCAAGCCTCCTATTTCCTTGTGCAGTTTTTCTTGGGGTCCAGTGCTTCCACACATGTGAATTCCCACCCCACATTGCTCACTTGGCTAAAAAATAACTGCACAAACCTGAAGGAGATAAATCCCTCTCCATGGATGAGTTTCCTTTATACGAAAAATCCATCCAACTGATAATACATTGTCCCTCCTTTAATCTCAACTAGGTCTCTATATAAACTGACATGCACGAGTTATTCATGAGAGAATATTCAGTTATCTAAAGTGCAGCAGTTATATGCAAGCATGCATTAACTAACTGAACTCACATTAATTTAAACAAACTGTTTAAATCAATCTAACTGGACTTGACTCAGTTAACTGAGCCAACTAATTACTACTCAAATTAGAACTCATCCTTATCTCTTTAACTGATGGATAAATTCCTCAATTAATAGAGAAATTGTTGCATGTCCTCACATAGACTTCATGTTTGATTTTTCACAACTAATTAACTCTTGGAGAATTAATTAATTTATTTTCAAACAACTATTAAGTTCAAATTCGAATTCTACTTCCTATTTTTAGTCCAGGGACTGACTAAAATAGGAATCCATCCCGAACTGCTAAAAATAGCAATGCTATTTTTAGCACTTCCATTTTTCATTCCTTGAGCTAGCACTTCCATTTTTCATTCCCTGTTGCTCAATCCATCATTGGTACCCAAACTGCTATTTATAGCAATGTTCTTTTTAACACTTCTATTTTTAGCATTTCTTGTTGCTATTTTCAACAAGTATGGCCATGGGATTTTATCGTTCAGCTCTGATGAAAAGAGGTTCATTTTTCTCTCTGGCCAATATTCTTTCATCTTTGCAGCCCTTGACTTTTCATGGTTTAGCCATGATGCTAAAGCCATTAATTGTAGATCTCCTAGCTCTGCATTAGGATCCCAATTATTCATGTCTGTGAGGGCCATGTTATGCAAGTAAAACTTAGCCATTTTGGCCCCATCCTTTAGTGCACTTTGATCACAAAGATCAATAAATTGTCTACAGTCCTGAAATGGCATGGTACTCCTTTATGCTAGTGTCCTAATCTAAAATTGCAGCTATTTTTCTCTGAAGTAAAGTGCATAGGATTTAGCTGGTATCCTACACTGGATGGCCTCCAAGGAGAGGCTGGCCATACATGCTAGCTGGTTTTCCTTTTCCTCCTGCTGTCCTCTTTGTTTTTCTTATCTTCTTCCTTTTGCTATTCTTTCTCATCTCCATCAGTTTCTTCCTATGTTTTAGCATCATCCTCCTTGTGTTTCAGCATGGTCCTCTGTATTAGTTTCTTCTTTATTCATCTCATCCCATCTAGCTTTGTATCATCTTCTTGTTTTGCCTCCTCTTCACTAATAGAAGGACTAACATCATAGATGAGGGTTTTGATGTCATCCTCTGCTGGTAAGTCTCTGCAGACTGACCATTTCATAGGGATCCTGAGGTTTTTTTTGGAGGGCATCCTCAATGAGGATTCTGATCAAATCATGGTGAGCCAAATGTTGGGAATTCCCTTCCTTTACTTTGTTGCTAGAGTCTATGAGTGATTGCATCAAGAAAATAGGGTATGCTGAGTCTTTGGTGAACTGGTGTTTCTACCCCAAATCTTAATTCTTCAAACATTCTCAAATGGTTGCCATAACAATATTGTATCTATGGACTCTTGCATTCTCTTTTGACTTATTAAAGAATTTCCTTTTTGCCACCTTTTCACTTATAAACCAACTACCTCTTAACCTTTACAAATTTTTATAAAATGATAAATATGAGTGAGTGAGTAGGATACTTACCTATGGTCTTGATGCCATGCTGCAATTGTCAAAGACCAGAGGTGTTGTTGATGGTCTTTCTTCTTCCTCCTCTGTTGTCTGTTGATGGTTTATTAGCTTTAAATTGGAGGTGTTTGTAACTGAATATTTGATGTCGTTGTTGCTATTGTGGAGCTCTTGGATCTAATGTTGTTGTTGTTGTGGAGCTCTGGGATCTGATACTGTTGCTGCTATGGAGATCTTGGATCTAATGTTGCTATTGTTGTGGAGCTCTTGCATTTGATGTTGTTGCTGCTACGAAGCTCTTGGATCTGATGCTACTGCTAATGTGGAGCTCTTGGATTTCATTTTGCTGCTGTTGTGGAGCTCTTGGATTTGATGTTGTTGCTACTGTGGAGCTCTTTGATTACCACTTGGCAATGTTTGATGTCTTCCTTAGAATTCTTGATCATGTTGCTGGATGGTGCTATGAGGGCATTGTAATGAATGGACAGAGGGACTAGGAGTGTATGTGGATGCAGGGATGATGGTAATGGTTGAGGAAACACAATTTTAACCTGAATTGAAGCAATGAAGTGAAAAATAATATAATTGATGGAGGGATGCATTGGTAAGGAGTGGAGGAGATGAAATATATGTGAGGCAGGGTTTCCTTTGGATCATCCCTTTGCTCCTTAGTTGTCTTTCTCACCCACCTGCACATAACAATTATGTTTTTTCTTATATATATATATATAAACAAAACACCTAGGTTGCCTCAGAGAGGTTTTCACCCTAGATATCTGCCCTGGGCGCCTCAGGAAGGTTTTCACCAAGGGATCTTGTTATCCTTTTCATTTTTCTCATCCTTGGGCCACCTCATAGAGGTTTTCACCTAAATCCTTATTCTTTTTCCTTTTTCAGTACTTGGATGAGGAAGGAGCTGGAACTTGCTCCACCCTCATCACTGTCTTATTAATTTTGTCAATGAACTCTTGTCTTAATAAAGGCCTCTTGTACATTTTCAATATGTTTCCATTAACTATCAATAGAATGGCTTCTTCATCAATAGTCCTGATTTGCACTGAACCGTTGTCATGGCTTCTTTCCACCACATAAGGTCTGAACTATCTTTCTCTTAAATTTCCCTTAAAATATTTAAACTTGGAATCATATAATAATGCCCAGTCTCCTTCTTGAAATTGCTTCTCCTTGATGTGCCTGTCATGCCAGACCTTCCTCTGAAGCTAAACTATCTTTGCATGTAGGAGGGCCTGCATTCTGAATTAATCGAAGCCATTCAAATGCAACAACCTTTCTTTATATGCATGACTGAAATCTAAATCTAGTTGGGCTGCCATCCTCAATGTGTTATATTCAAATTCAATGGACAGCATAGCCTTTTTACCATAGACCAGCTCATAGGGTGTAAATCCAGTGGTGGTCTTCCATGTTGTATTATAGGCCCAGGTGGCCTCAACTAGTCTCTCTGCCCAATCCTTCTTACTGTTGCTCACCACCTTGGTTAATATGTTCTCCAGTGCCCTATTGGTCACCTCCACTTGCCCATTAGCTTGTGGATGATAAGGAGTGGAGGTCCTATGCTTGATTTTGTGGTGGCTGAGGAGTTCTTCAATTCTGCTGGAGGTAAACTTGTTTCCTTGGTCTGTGACTAGCTCTCTAGGGTACCCAAATTTGTAGAATATATTCTCCCTTAGGAACTCAGCCACCTTTTCTTCGTTGCTGCCTTAATTGCCTTGGTTTCAACCCATTTAGTCAAATAATCAGTGCACACAAAGAAGTGTTTTTTTTCTTTGAAGGAGGGTTGATCGACCCAATGAAGTCCATGCCCCACTTGTCAAATGGCTTGAAAGTCACTTGAGGTTGTAGGGGCATTTTATCTCTTGGAGTAGGATTTCCCATCCTCTGGCACCAATCACACTCACTAATGTACTTCTTTACATCTTGATGAAGAGTAGGCCAATAATAGCCTACTTGCAACACTTTGAATGTTGTCCTCTTTGCTGCAAAATTATAAGGCCCATTATGATAGGTCAGAAGGATGTCAAAGACTTCCTCTTCCCTTACACACCTTCTTAAGATTTGATCTAGGCCAAGTTTGAATAGATTACCCCCAATCCAGGTGAAGGGGGCACTCTTCTTAATTATCTTTCTCTTTTCTTTGGAGGGCAAGTTTGGTGGGAATTGTGATGATACCAGATAGTTTTCTATATCAGCAAAACATGGGGAGAGAAATGAAACAACAAACAAATGCTTATCTAGTAACTGGTCATCCACCATTCCTTCTTCACCTGCAAGCAGATTTATTCTAGTTAGAAAGTCAACAACAACATTTTCCTTACTAGGCTTATCAATAATGGTTAGATCAAACTGCTATAATAGAAGCAACCATCTTATAATTCTACCATTTATATCTAGTTTTTTCATTAAATATTTGATTGCAACATGATGAGTATGCACAAATGTTTGATAGCTTGTAATGTAATGCCTAAATTTGTTCAATGAATGCACTACAGCTAGGAGTTCTTTTTCAGTCACAGTATAGTTTAGCTCAGCCTTTGACAGGTTTTTACTGATAAAATAGATGGCATAAGGAAATTTCTCCTCTTCCTGACCTAAGGTTGCTCCTATGTCTTTCTGTGAGGCATAAACATGAATATGAAAGGGGAGGGCCTAGTTTGGGCCTCTAAGGATTGGTGCAGTAGTCAACTTACCCTTGAGAATGTCTAAGGCATCTTGATAGTTCTTTGACCATATAAATTCAAAATCTTTGGCTAATGATCCAAACAAAGGAGAGGCCAACTTGCTGAAGTCCTTTATGAACCTCCGGTAGTATCCAACCAATCCTAAGAAACTTCTGACATCTTTCTGCTTTTGTGGAGGTGGGACCCCTTGGATGATTGTTATTTTGTTTGGGTCCACCTACAGTCCTTTCTGAGATATTGAATGACCTAACATAGTCCCTTCAGTCATTAAGAATTCACACTTTTATGGACTGAGAGATAGATTCATTTCAATTCACTTGTGCAATACTTTGCCTAGGTTAGTCGAGGCTTCTTCGAAATCACAGCCATAAGGTGTAAAGTCATCCATATAGATTTCCACAGCATCATGTACTAATTCAACAAAGATACTCAAGACTGCTCTCTGGAAAGTGGCAGGAGCATTGCATAGGCTGAAAGGAAGGACCCTATAGGAAAAAATACCCCAAGGATAGGTGAATGTGGTCCTGTCCTAGTCTTCTAGGCAGATTTGGATTTGGTTATACCCACTGAATCCATCTAGGAAAGAAAATAATTTCTTCCTTGCCAGGCCATCTAGTACTTGGTCAATGAAGGGTAGGGTAAAATGATCCTTCTTGGTGGCTTTGTTCAACTCCCTATAATCCACACAAATCCTCCACTTACCATTTTTCTTGGGTACTAATACTAAAGGAGAGACCCACTCACTGTCTGAGATAGGGTAAATAAATCCTGCATCTAACAGTTTTTGCAGTTCTTCCTTGACTATCTCTTTAAGAGTTGGATTCATCCTCCTTTGTGGTTGCCTAACTAACTTGCAACCTTCTTGGATGTAGATGTGGTGATTACACACTGAGGGGTGTACTCCCTTCATTTCCTTATAGCTCCAAGCGAAGGCTTCTAGGTTCTCCCTCAGTAGGTTGCATAGATTTTCCTCTTCCAAAGCAGAAAGAGATGGATTAATTTGCAAAGCTTTCTCTGGGCCAAATTCTATGGTTTTGACATGGAGTGGGTTGGAATTGGCCAGGCATAAATCAATTGGATGTTTGTTCAGGGTTTCCCTTACTTCTTCTTCTAATGGCAGGGAACTAGGAGTTGGATTTTGGAGCAGGTGTTCAATTAAATCATCCTCATCTTGCTTTCCTCCTCCTATGATTGCTTCCAAAGTATAAAGTTGGGCAGAGTAACCCTCATCTTCTTCCTCCTCCTCTAACCATAAAGGTAAATCATGTTCTAGCGAAGGTTGAGCAGGAGGGTATAGGACTAATTGTTTGGACATATGCCCATTCTTGATGGTCATATTCCCAACTTTGCAGCTAATGTAAGTGTTAGTTGTGGCTAGCCATGGCCTCCCAAGGATGAGAGGGTAACCAGTAAGCTTAGCCTTAGGCTAGAGAACTAGGAAGTCTGCTCGGTATTCCCAGGAATCAATGGAGACCATCGCATCCTCCACAATTCCCTCAAGGGTGACTGTGGAATGGTATGCAAGTTGCAACACTATTGTGGTCTTTCTCAATGACCCTTAGAGGTTGAGTTTGAGCATGGTGTCCTTAGTCATCACATTAATGGAAGCCCAAGATCAATCAGATTATGTGGGACAATGGTGCCATTGATGTGTACATATATTACAAGGCTTCCAAGGTCCAAATACTTTAGATATATTACCTTCCCCAACATTAAGTCAGACAACTGCCCAATGACATTAATGGTAAGGGCATCCCTTTTTCTTTTTCCTGGATGCTTGAAACACTTCTCCTTAATCAATTTATTATAAATAGGAACATATTTGATTGCTTGGAGAAGGGGGATCTTTACACATAAATTCTTCAATTCTCCCAAAAGTTCAATTTCTTCTGGGGTAGGCTGGAGTGGTTGGGATAATCTCTGAGGAAAAGGTGGATTTACATTCAGGTTGGTTTCCTCTCTTTCTTCCTCAACCTCCCTATGTGGAGAGGGAGGTTGGTTATCAGGGAGAATTCTCCTAGATCTTAGGTTAATCTCCTAGATTTCTATAGCATAAGTTGGGTATGATGTCTCTCCACTGTATGCTTGTTGAGCTTGCCTATTGTTTGGGTTCGGATTTGGTTGGGAAGGCATCTAGGGTTGCTTGGGTGGAGCAGAGTGTAGGAGTTGTGGTTGTACAGGTGGTGGAGGCAATAGGACTGGAACATTGTTGAATTGGGGCCTCCACCCCTAGGGTGGGGCATTCCACTGATGTTGTGGCTGACCATAAGGTTGGAATGACTGGCTGGCTAGTTGAGATTGATACTGAGATGTATAGGACCAAGGAGGGGGTGTAGACCAGGAAGGATGAGCAGGGGGTCCCCAAGAAGGTATAGCGGTGGCTTGGTTGGGGTTGTAGTATGCATGGGATGGCCCTTGCATACCCTGCTAGTATGGTCTAGGCCCAGGAGGTCTCCTTTGGTTGATGTAGCAAAGCTGCTTAGTGACCCCTTCAGCTCCTTGATATACAACTTTGAGTCTAGGTAAAGAAGGGCACTTGTCTGTGGAGTCTGAATGCAATTTAATGGACATTCATTCCTAAGACGCCTCCTAGTGCATCTAGGACAAAAAATGGCCAAGGCTCTCTCTGCTTCCTCTTGCTTCATTTTGATGTTCATGGTGACCAATTGCAAGGCAAGGGTTTACATCATGTCACTCTTGAAAATTTCTTCCAACATATTACCAATCTCACCGTTGATGGATAAGTTGGAGGATGATGTACTGGCCATAGGTTGACTACCCCTACCCTTTTTCTTTGATGCCCTAAAATGGTTTCTAAAGACAGTCTTAATATCCTCATAGGGTAATTGGTAGACATCTCCTCCTGTAATCATATTTAAGGTATTCAGAAGATCTTCCTTTACTCCTCTAAGAAAGAACATCTTTAGTGACTCAGGGTCAAGTGTGCACTTGGCCCTTTTGTAACTAAGTTGGAATCTTTCTTCATAGTCTTCTAGGGATTCATCCTGGCCTATGGTCATCCTAAAAATCTCTTATTTAGTATCCTTTGACCTGCAGTAGTCCCTATATTTGTCGTTAAAAATTTGTTGCATCTGAGCCCAAGTTGTGATGCTATCTCTAGGTAAACCTATGAACCAGTGCAATGCTGCATCCTTGAGGGTAGATGGGAATAGTTTTAAATTTTTCTCATCATTTGTATGGTCATAGGTTCGGCATATAAAAGAAAATTAAAATAGGAAAGTGTCAGGGTCCTCTGTGGTCAAACCAAGGAAATGAGGTAGAGCAGAGGGGCTTATATTCTTCATCTTAGTGTCCCCATTGGTTTCCCTGATGGGGAAGGCACTCTCAATTCTCTCTCTATCTCTCCTGTCATTTTTGTTTTCATCCATTGTTTCAGTAGGAATGGGTTCTTCCTCTTCTTCTTCTTCTGTAGGTTCCCCAAATAGGTAAGTTTGCTCACCTAAAGGGTCTTCCAATTCACCTTCACTGAAGAAGATACAAGGTTGCATGTTGGATGCAGTGGGGGTATTTGACAAGAATCTTTCTAAATTGTACCTAGTCTTATGAGGCATGAAAGGAAATGTTTTTGGGTTGGTTTTTGTAAGATTTTGTTTTAAAGCTATAAAGTACTTGCAGAATGGAAAGGAAAGTAGCTAATGATAATTGAAAGAAAGAAAGAAACTAGATTACTTTTGCATAAATAAACTAATGGAAGAAAGTTTGAAGACAAGAAGCAGA
The DNA here is from genome assembly GCA_031772625.1 of Pinus tabuliformis. Classification (NCBI taxonomy): domain Eukaryota; kingdom Viridiplantae; phylum Streptophyta; class Pinopsida; order Pinales; family Pinaceae; genus Pinus; species Pinus tabuliformis. Next base: position 1,012,983,240 of record CM062811.1, read on the forward strand.
ATAAAATAAAGTAGGAAACTAGAAATAGAAGAAAGCAGTAATTACTTCTACTTAGGCACCTCCCCAGAAACGGCACCAAAAAGTGATGAGCCTAGGTATTGCAACAATAATGTTGCAACTCCCAGGGCTACCAGCTTTACTTATCAACCTGGGGTTCATACAAACTCGGAGGTGACAGTGTTATATGCACAAGTAGAAGTGAAGGTCCTGCCTATTGTCACTGTTTATAGAGTTAGAAGAAACTTTAATTCTTTGATGGAAGGAGAGAAAACCTTATTCTAAGAGAGAGCTACTTCTATTGCAGTAATGAAGAAAACAACATGAAAGGCTAAACTTGCACAATAACCTAACTTAATCAACCAAATGGCTATGCTAAGCAGAATTGATAATTTAACATTAACCTAAGGCTATTTATCTATGTTTGCAGAAGTAAAAACATAAAAACTAGACTAAGGAGTAATAAAGAAACTTACGCTAAGTCGGGTTCCAAGTGAAAAAAACGATCGGAGGTCAAAATTAGTGAAAGGAGGGTGTGAGGGAGAAACAACGCATAAGAATTGTTCGATCAGTCGAGTGAAAGGTAATGAACAATGGAGATTTGATCGTGGAAGGTTACATAGGCAGATGGGTGAACAGGATTGCTAACGGGATAGACGGTTAAGATCTTATCGCAAAGGTTTTAAGTGAAGAGAAGGGTGAACAAGGGAGCAAAGGAGATGAATGGTTGAGATTTAATCGCGTGGGTGAGGCCAAGAGATTGACAGGCGAGGCTGACAGGAGCGATGAACAGCTAAGATCTTATCACGTGGGTGAAGGCAAGAGATGGGCAGATGAGGCTAGTTGGTAGATGGGCAGTGGAGGTTAGATCATGGGAAAAATAACGTGTGGAAATGGTGGAGCGTGTTTAGAGGGCAATAAGTTGTTTATCGCACGCCCTGAAAGTTGTAAGTGTTTTTCTCAAATTTTATGCGATTAGCCTCCCTGGGTGAGATGTAGCATGGGGAAACCACCCATTTCGCGTCCTCTCATGCGGATAACAGTCGGATAGAAATCCATAAGATATGGTGCGATAGCCGTTGGATTAGGCAGGGCTTATCAGTGATGGAGATTAGCCAAGCTAGTTGTTAATCAATTGAAGTGACAACTGTCAGATCAGGCAAGGCAAATCAACAGCAGGGACTTAAAGTTCATAAAGTGAATGGTGGACTCCATGCGAGGCGACAGTTAAAGAAAATGATGCATCATATGGTGATTGTGAAGGGATGTTGGTGATCGGATGACGAGGAAGCAATGGAGGGAGAACGTGCTGGAGGCGGTTTCAAAGAAAAATAATAGAGAAAACCAGTGAGGGTATACAACTAACTGCATTCAAATAGTGAACTCCATAGCCTATGCGAGAACTAGAAACTATGTTTTTGGGGTTGCTGGCGGGTCTCTGCCTCAAGTCATGGTCCCAGAGGGAGGAGATGAGGCCGAGACACCTGCGCACAACCTGATAGTAATCTTTTCCTCTAATCTGACCTGTGAATTAAAAAACCACAAATGATAGTAAACTACAGCAAATGCAACTACTGAAATAGATGAATAGAAACAAGAAGTTATTCAAATAAATGAACAAAACTAGAAAGCTGCTTAACCAAATGAATCAGAACCAAAGCTTCTTGAGAAAATGCATCAGCAAACCATGAAACTACTTAACAAATAAACAAAACAGAATTATATGCTAGAATAACAGAACAACAAATAGGATATGTGGCTGCTTGGTTCAGGCCCTAACGCAAGAGCTTCAACCCTCAAAGTTTAACTCAGATTTGGCTTAAACAGAACTGATCTTTATTACATAAACCATGGATTACAGAGCAAATTCACAAGTCTTTGCAATTCAGAAATAAAATAGATTTTTACAAATTAATTCCAAATCCTAGTGAGATCCTAAGCCTCTCTATTTATACATATGAAGTCTCCAACAACTTCATGTCAAATTAGGGTGGTTTGGCTCCCAACTCAAAATAAACTATTTTCTATCCTTTTCACTTGCTTGGCTATCTTTTAGTCCTCATGATGTGGTTGTTTGCACTCCGAGCTAGTGGAGGAATATTTGAATGGAGGGGTAGTAGATGAGGAGGATTAACCTCCTATAATTACTCTACCCTATCCCATTCGAGTCTTGACCAAGGTCTTTTCTATAGTTCTTTGCTTTTATCCTTTATACCTGCATTTTTCCTTGCTTTTATCTTTTATTCCTGCATTATATGCACATTATACCACAAAGCCAAATATCCAACTCTAACTGATTTCATAAACAAAATATAATCAAAAGTATGCAACAAGTTGTGAGAGTAGTTGGTTTAACTAAGCTAGGAGGTGAATTAAGGGCAATTAAGGCCCATATAATTATTCAATAATGAGGCTCATCACCGTGCATGTGATAAGGGTGAAGTCAAGCTTGAACTTTGAAGCCAAAGCTTCACCTATTGCTCCTCCTAAGGTCTTATTGCTCGAATTTTTGTATGGACACTTGGTGGCATAGTGCCCAATTCATGGAACTTGAAGAATTTTATATTGGGCAAGTCTTTCTTCTTGCCCCCATGGTTGGATTCTGGTTTGGTTTGAGATTTATTCCCTTTCCACTTCTTTCTGTTTCCATCCAATGAAAATTTTTCTTCATCCTCACCCTTGAATGAGGTTCAATCTCTTGTATTCCACCTTGTCTCCTCTTGTACCAAATAATACCATAAGTGTTCCCAATTCTATAATTTATCCCTCCCGTTCACCAAGCCCTCATAGCTATGACATCTTTTGGGAAGGCCTAGGAGAGCTAGGCTTACCAAGTCATCCTCTACAACATTAATACCAACCCAAACAAGTTCATCACGAACTTGTGTAAATCTGCTAAGATACTGCGAGATAGTGTCATTCTTCTGCATCTTGATATTTCGAAGTTTATCCTTGAATGCCGACTTCCTATGGTCACTAATATTCTCGAACAATTATGTCACTGATTTCCACATTGCGAATAGAGTTTCTTTCCCATGGATATTTGAGAAAATATGGTCTCATACTACCTCCAATATCATTCTGCTCATCTTGGCTACATCTTTCTTCCATTGGGCTAGGTTCTGTGCATTAGATTCTGCTAGTTTTGGAACATCTTTCTTGATGTATTGTAGAAATCCATTGTCATCAAGAATTGCCTCCATGCAATGAAATTAGAGTTTCCTTCCAATGCATGCTCTAGTCTCATCCCACTGAAGGTCATCTTCCCAACTCTGGAGAGATCCTGCTACACTGAACTACAAATTCAACCCTCCTGAGAAACAACTTCAAAATTTCTATTCTAATGTGAATCCTACTTTGATACCATGTAGAAATTATGGTGTATAATTGTAACTTCTCATGAAATATTAATCTAAATCACAAGAAACAATCCTACTCTATTGCTCTATGAAACACAATTTAGAACATCAATCACAAACATGCAAAGATAAGTACCACACATGCACACAATATTTTCCCAGGGGAAGGAAATTTGCTAAAAATCCCTTTGCCCACTTGCAGTAATAAGATGAATAGATATGTATTACAATTACTTGCTTGGATTGAGCACAACTTGTAAGGGAATAACCTATCTCTCTGCTCACAAAGAAGATTTGACCCAGACTTAGTCAATTTCTGACTCTACTTGCACCCCTATTTCCTTGTGCAAGTCCTGAGGAAATTAGGCCCTGATTATTTAAGAATTTCCCCCAAAATGATTACGCAATTCCCAAGTTTGATCATCTGATTACATGCAACACTTGTACACTCAAGACTAGTTTACAACTGATGTTACACTACCTTGGAATCTCCACCATAGTCGGGGAACTCGAATTATCTTCATGCACTAGCTATTTTTGGTTGATTGATCAGTTAACTAGATGATCACTAAGTTAGGCTGAAGTCTCACTACACAATTGACCTTCCACTAGTTCCTCCAACAGTTAGAACTAGTTTAACTGAAAAAAAAAAAAAAAAAAAAAAAAAAAAACTTGAAATAACTGACCTTGATTGCTACAAATTAGAAATCACACATGCTTAATTGAAATCCAACTCCTCTAACTTGAATTTACTTAGCTAATTGAGTGACAAGAGCCATGTCACCTCAGTTAACTGCATCCAAGTTGTCTACTGATGTGGAAATTTGAATTTTCTCAATTTGATCAAGGAAAAATCAAATTGAGACTTTCTTGTTGCATTTTTCAACAACTAAAGCCTTAAACTCAAGAAAATGAGAAAACACTTCAAACTTCTCTTCCAAAAAAATACACCCATGTCTTCCTAGAATAATGCACCTTTCCAAAAGACACAACCTCTATTGGTCCACACAAATTTGAATGCATCAATGCTAGACATTCTCTAGTCTTCCTTGTTCTATTTGAAAAAGTGTCCTTGTGTTGTTTCCAAAAAATACACCATTCACATACTTTATCATCCAACTTGCTATAAGGAAGATCATTCACCATGCTCTGCTTTCTTAGCAACACCAAACTTTGAAAATTCAAATGTCCCATCCTTAAGTGCCAAAGTTTACTATTTGATTCCTCTATGACTTTCAAACTCTATGAATTACTTGAATCAAAAGAGATCTTGAAAATTTTATCTTCACTCATCTCACCTCTTGCAACAATTGCATTTTGATTCAACTTATCAATGATTAAGCACACTTTATTATCCAACACTAACTTGTAGTTTTGCTCCAGCATTTGTCCTATAGAAAGTAGGTTCTTCTTTAATGTTGGTGTTAACTTCTTCTTTCCATGCAATGTTGGTCTTGCAATTATGCCTTTCCCTTTCACTTCAAAAACACTATCATCACCAAAGATGACTTTACCAGAATAATTGTCATTAATTTTTTTTAAAAACTCCTCTTGAGATGTCATATGACTTGAATATTGTTGATTCCCAATTTTGCTCATTTTTTTATATTTATAAGGCCTTAACGCCCTTATTTTGAACCCTTCTTATCTTTAAAAACCCTCTTTTATTATATTTTGTGTGTTTTGACCAAGAGGGTGCTGTGAACTTGAAAGAATGCAAATTATTTCAAAATATATCATTTTACTTTAATTCCTAAGTATTTTCAAAGTTAAACATTATCTAATAAAATCACCTACAATGTCAAAGCAGTTGACCACATATTGTGCAGATCAACCATTTTCTGAAGCAGTTCCAATATTCCTTCAACTACTCTGCAATTTCCTGCAATCATCGATTTCCTGTAGATGCAGAGATTTCCTGTCGTCGCCAATTTCCTGTTGATGCGGAGATTTCCTGCAGTTCACCAATTTCCTATATATGCAGAGATTTCTTGTAACCACCCCTATTTCCTGTAGCTACTCCACAATTTCCTGCAATTTCGTCAATTTCTTGTAGACATGGAGGTTTCCTGTAACTGCCCTGATTTCCTGCAGCGATTTCCATGATTGAGCATGTTCTGGTCAGCCTCGAGGAGAATGAAGATATGGGTTTTGTTGAGAAAGTCAGTAATATGGATGCTATCCTATTGGTCGCCTTAGAACTGCCATTGAAACTGCCCAAACCTTCATTCCTTTTTCAAGTGGCTGTATTAAGAGGCAGTTCCTGCAGCTTCACAAAATTTGTTTGATCCATGCTTTCAGTCATGGATCAAACTCATCATGCTTATTTATGCTATCTTTGTCATATATTGTTAGTCAGCAGTTGTAGGATGTTATATTTTCTAATTTGAGGCAGATTATGCCCATGTATTTGTATAAAAGACCTTTATGTTTATTAGGAGAGGAGGGGAGGATCTGGAGAGAAGAAGGACAAATTGAATATATCAGACCTGTATGACTATATATTTTCCAAATTAATATAATACTTGATGTTCTGCTAAATTTCATTGAGTAACTCATTTTGTAGTTGAAGGGGTTGTAAGGGAGGGACCCCTTTACTCACAACTCCTGTAGCTGCAGATTTGTTTTATTTCCATTTATTTTTGTCATGCATTACTAGAATTAGTACATAGTTTGCAGTTCTCTTTTCTAATTTGTAACATCTTGTGAATGATGGTTAAATGTGAGCTCATTTGATGAATGATTTGGAATTGTTGAATATGATTTCATTTATGTTATGCAAAGTGTGAATTGAGTTAATTGTTGTTGTTTGGGTTTGTATCTTTTCTGGATCTGCATCAGTAATTCTATGTGTTGTAGAGAGATGAATTATCTACTCCATAGCCTTTGCTGCTAAGTGTTGATGAGGAAAAGAGTTCTTGAAACTGTGTGTGTGTGTGATTTTATTTGGAACAACACTTATGGTATTAGCTTACATATATCTTGTGCAGCATCTCACAATCTTACCTACCCCCTAGTCGATAATTTATGTCTGTCAAATTAAAAGTCTAAAATTTTCCCGCATTAATAGAATTAATACACAATTTGCAGTTCTCTTTTCTAATTTGTAACAACTTGTGAATGATGGTTAGATGTGAGCTAATTTGATGATTGATTTTGAATTTTTGAATATGCTTTCATTTATGTTATGCAAAGTGTGAATTGGGTTAATTTTTGCTGTTTGGATTTGTATCTTTTCTGGATCTGCATCAGCAATTCTAAGTGTTGTAGAGAGATATATTATCTACTCCATAGCCTTTGCTATTAAGTGTTGATGAGGAAAAGAGTTCTTGAAGCTGTGTGTGTGTGTATTTTTATTTGGAACAACACTTACAGTATTATCCTGCATATATTTTGCGCAACATCTCACAAGATCACCTACCCCTGGTCGATAATTTATGTTTGTCAAATTATAAGTTTATAATTTGCCCCAACATTTTGGTGTCATTGTCGGTGAGGTGTTAAGGGATGATACTCGAAGTGTTTTAGTATGATTTCTTTTGTTTGAATTTTTCAGGACTAGGGGAGTCGAAGTGGTAAGACGTGGGGTAAGGCCTACGCACCTATAGAGATCAGAATTCAACAAAGTCGTGTCCTGATTGTTTGGTAAGTAGAAGTTTTTAAATTTTCTGCATAATATATGAATAGGGTCCAATATTTTCAAATATTTTTAGTGGTGATGTGAGCACCACTTCATCCACTAATAAAATGGTAAGGGAGAGGAAGTTCGTAAAGAACAAGGAAACAGAGGAATCCAACAGGAGGTTTACAACAAGGTTTGATAGTTGATCCTAAGTGGACTAATGATCCCACAACAACTTCTTCTGCCAGAAAATCCTCTGTTGCTGCTCATTCATAATTTGTAATGGCACCTCAAAGGCCATGGCAACCATGTCCTACAGGTATGTTACAACAACATTTTCAATTTCCTTATGCCTAGAATCAGATGTGGAACATTCCAATGCCTTAGCAGCGCTAGCCTTGGCAAGGGAATTTCCCTTACCCTGTTACACCAAATTATTCCCCTCAAAACTTTTATGTACAACAAACGGTATAGCAACAAGTTCATGCCCAGCCAGTATCCAATCTCAACAATAAATCCATCCAATCTACTCACAATACTAGAATGGCCATTTATCCTACTTGTCCTACCGATTACATTGCACCTCAGCCTCTGCAAGAAATTTTTGTACCTTTGCTGCAAGAGTTTCCTGCATCTCTGCAGGAAATTAAACTAAGGTTAGGAAAAGTGGTGACCCAACCAAAAAAGATTGAAGAGATTACAGAGTGAGAAACCCCTAATACACCTGAAATAGAAAGTGTATAAGAAACAACAGAACAAAACATTCTAAGATCATAAGAACCTTCCTTATCTCAAATGTCTAGCCTCCTTTTCTTGAGAGGTTGGGGGTGGAAGAAATGACAAAACAACTTGAATTTGATCTAGTATCCAAGTTAAGAAATTTATGCATCAAGTTTCCTTTACTGCAAGCGATTAGGGATATCTCAATCTATGCTAAAATATTTAGGGAACTATGTATCAAAAAGTTGGGGAGAAAAAGGAAAGAACCCTCTACAATTCAAGTAGGTGGGAAAATTGCAAGCCTTATGTCTACCAGATTTGCCACTGAAAAATATGCAGACCCTGGAATTCTTGTGGTTACCACCTTCATCAATGGATATCCAATAATAAATACTTTAATTGATTTAGGTGCATCCATTAATATAATGACAATTGAAACACTGTCTCATATAGGATTCTTTGATTTGCCTCCTACCCCTATTGCAGTAGAATTAACAGATAGATCTAAGGTCAAGCCAGAGGTGTTTTGCAAGACATTGTCATTTCATTAGATTCCTAGGAATATCCTGTAGATTTTTATGTTCTTGAGCCTAAGGCAAATTGAGGGAGGCACCCTTTGATCTTGATGATACCTTGGTTAGCCACAACAGATGCCTTCATGAGGTGTAGCTCAGGGAACATGATCATCACTCATGAGGCTAAAATTAAGCACATCAATCTATATCCCCTTGCTAAACCCCTCTTGAATTCAAAAAAGATTCATTGGGCCGAGGAAGAACTTAATTCAGAAATTATTCAACCAGTGTTGACCATAGCTCAAGCTATGGGCCTTAAAGAAAGCATTGGGGATAATTTAATTAATTTCTCTATTTCAAACCCTGATTTTTCCCCGCAGTTAGAGGGGTAATCAAGTCATGAGATAGATGTAATTGTTGAGCATAACTTCCAATACCATAGTACAATAGCTGAATTAGATTCATCCCTCCTATCTGTATTTCCTGCAGAATCAACAACTGAAGGTGGAAGCAAGGTAATTGAGATCTTTCCTGGAAAAACTTTAATTATCAATTCTGCCCTAACTTATGAACAGGAAAATCGATTAACTCAGATATTGAAAGATTTTTCAGACTCATTTTCTTGGGAATATACAAATGTAGATATGATACTTGGTATCTTCTCTGATCTTTTATATGATTGCATAAAGGTTTATATGGATCATTTTATGGTGGTGGGTGATACTTTTGAAGAGGTTTTACTTAATCTTAGGAAGGTTTTGCAAATATGTAGAGAGACTAATATTTCATTAAGCAGTGAAAAATGTTTTATAATCATGACTCAAGGCATTGTCTTGGATCATCATGCTTCCGCTGAAGGAATTAAAGTTGACCCAACAAAAAAGGAAGTGATATTGAAAAAGAAAGAGCTAGAAATGGTGGGAAAGGGGATCATTCCTTTCACTATCTCTTCTTGATTTTCTGTTGCAATAAACTGATCTTACTTTGTTCCTTCTTGTGCTCATTAAACAATGAGAGGAATGTCCGTTGGGTATATGTTTATTCCTTTTTCTGAGTCCAATGGACTAATTACAAAAAATGAGCCCCCTTGGAGTCTTCTTTTTCAATATTTCAAACTCTCTAAAATTGAAATCTGTCAAGCATAGACTATCCTGGGCTCGTTAAAATAATAGGTTAGTGGACCCTTACAATAAATTTCATTTTTCAAACAATTTTTGGTTTTCTCGTGTTGGACTGATGTGGAATTTCTTCAGGCCCTCCTTCCAACAATCTTGGCTCATCGACATCAACAAATTATCTGCGTTTCAAGATTAGAGACTAGCGATGCCTTGAAGCATGTATACCTTAAAGACAGGCTATCTCGTCAGCAACAATGGGGATTCATTATGGCTCCTTGACTATTGGATCCTACAAGGGGTTCGATAACAGCTCATACATTAACATCTGATAGGAAGCATCAGATGTACCTTGGTCCTCACTCTCATCATTGGTGACGGAACTCACGTTGGTTAACAATTGACCTTAATGGCTGGTAATCTAGTGAGTTCACTGTCCATTCGACCTCAGCCATGCAGTGAATTGTACAAGAGGGGGAGAGTATGGTTTCTTGTAGATGTAATTCCTACAGAACATTCCAACCGTAGCATTTCCATAGCAAAAACAATTATTTCCTGAAGAATGAATTTCAAGCAGAGAGTATTCTACAGAATATGGAAAGTACCTATTATCATCATTGTTATTTGAGGCCATGTAGCTATATGATCTTTCATCTAATATGATTTCAAAGTGGTTCATAATTTCAAGGTAAGTACAGGCATCATCAAATGTATTGATAGTTGTAAGGTAAGATCGAAGGAACGTTTTGATGTTAGAATACTTGGGGTAGAAAAGTAATGGTACTAAACTTTTTAAATTTACATGAATTTAAGTCATGGCTACCTTCACAGAAAAGACAGCCTTGACCATTGGTATCTTACACAAATTCCCATTCCCAACTATTATTCCGATTTGCACGATGTTATCTTCCCAATGTTTATCTGGCAGAATGGATCACGATGACAATCATGATCACGTTCCCCCATAACTCAAAGTTGCCCATTACACCCGAGTCTTTCTGAATCAAACCTTCTTGTTTTCATTGGGTTTGAATTATTTCCGCCTAGTTTTAGTAACAAGGGAAACTGTTGGGTGAAACTTGAAGCTGAAAGGGCGCCCTTGTGCCTGCTAAATGCTTTACTAGGATCCAAGCTGTAAAGTTGGTGATTAAAGAGCCTGCAGAGGGCACAACCCATCAAGACTGAGGAACCAAGTCTACCATAGTCCTCCTAGGGACAATGCGATGATGAGGGGACCTCTAAGGAATTAATGAGCTCACCATTTCTCAATGGGTGCTCCAGACAAAAAAATAAAAAACTTGAAGGAGAATAGCTTGCAATTGTAGAAATATGTGGAAGAATGGAAAGTAGAAACATCAGAAGGCTCACTGTATTATGAAGAAATATCAAGTTCAGATTAGTCATTTGCAAAAGAAGAATGAAAAGTATTGGAACTCGGTATAGAAAGCATAATCTAGCAGGGCACACCTAGATCATCTTGCTGCAGTAGTTGCGGTCCAGAACAAGGACTACATTTTATTCCTGGGGGAACATTTTTGCTTGCATAAGGGACACGCAAGAATCTAGGTGTGGGGGAGATGTTGAGTCCCAATTTTGCTCATTTTTTATAATATTTATGAGGCCTTAACCCCCTTATTTTGAACCCTTTTTATCTTTAAAAACCCTCTTTTATTATATTTTGTGTGTTTTGACCAAAAAGGTGTTGTGAACTTGAAAAAATGCAAATTATTTCAAAATATATCATTTTACTTTAATTCCTAAGTATTTATGATCCATTTCTCTCTCTCAAACTTCTTTCAAAGCCAAAGACTATGAATGTTGTTGTTATTCACCATGTATTTATAATCATAGTAACCTATGTGAGAAAACTGTAATGCAATAAGAAAATTTAGAGAAAAGATAAAATGGCGGTGTATTGACTTTTTCAGTGAAATCACGCTGGTGAAGGAAGTGGTGGAAAATGTTCAAAAACTTGTGGTAGAAAATGTTCAAAATCTTAATTGGAATTTTGTGTCATTCACATAAATGCAATTCTACAGGATCAGAGAAGCAAGACAGAGGGAGAAATGGACTGTTGATTTGGGAAAGGAAAAAATGGTTGTAGTGGAAAATCATTCGAACTTTATTGAAATTTTGTACGCTGCATACCTAGACCAAAAAACAAATCAGAGAAAAATGGACCTATTGATATTGAATCAGAAAAAGGAGAATGGAGACCTAAAAATCTTATAGAAAACAAATCAGAGAAAAATGGGCCTATTGATATTGAATCAGAAAAAGGAGAATGGAGACCTAAAAATCTTATAGAAAACAAATCAGAGAAAAATGGGCCTATTGATATTGAATCAGAAAAAGGAGAATGGAGACCTAAAAATCTTCTAGATATTGATAGAAATTTAATCGTGTAGACACGCAAGCATCTTGACTCAGAAAATGAATACCGGAAACCGAAAAATGTTTCATATATTGATAGAAATTCAACTGTGTAGATATCCCAAGGAAAAATAGAGAGAAATGGATGTATTGATTGATTTTATTTTGGATTAAAAAAATTGGGAAATTGGAAAATGGGGCAATCGATTTTGATAGGGTAAAATATTCGAAATGTCAAAGGAAATTTTGTGTAGTTGATAGAAATTTAATGATGTAGATATGAAAAAATAGTTGGAAAATTGTAATGCAAAGAGAAAATTCAAGGAAAGGGTAAATGACAGTGTATGAACTTTCCGCAATGGAGTGAGGAAAGTGGCCAAAGATCTCTCTGGGAAATGAGCGTCTCAACTTGACCGGAAAAAGAGAGAGTTAACACTGAGCGTCTCAACTTGACCGGAAAAAGAGAGAGTTAACATTGATTGCGGAACTTCACAGATACGGCGGAAAATTCAACCGTTTGAGTTTTGTTTAGTTGATATAAATTCATTCAGAGAGTAAAACGAGAGAAAAAGTGTGGAAATTACTTTGAGAAATTTGCATGTTTCCTTTGTAATTTTATATTAAAAATTATCTTAAATTTTGTATATTTTTCTTAATATCAGTATAAATCTATTTTAATTTTGGATTTATCAAGAGTTAAGATAGATTAAATCTCTTTTCATTTTAAAAATATTTGCATATAAAATATTTGATCTCTCTTTATGTTTGGTAAATCTAGAGTTAAGATGGATCTAAATGTGTTATTCTATAACTAGTACAACCACATTAAAAATAATAATGTGGTTGATCTAGCCAAAGGCTTCATAAATATAACAAAAAAACTATTGCAACACAAATAATGTCTTACCAGTGCACAAATTTCCCTGATTAACCATGTAGAAAAAGGTTATGGGTCAACTTTAACTTGAGAGAAAAAAGAATTACACATCTTATTGTAAAATGGATCATTTTGCTAAATAAAATTTGCTTATATATTAATTTCCCCGTCTAATTAGAATATAAACTTATTAAAACTGAAATAATCTCAAATCTCTAGAAAATTGGTGGGCGTGGCAAGAATCTAATTTAATTTGAGGAAAATAAAAGGAATTATAGATCTTATTGTAAAATGGATCATTTTGATCAATAAAATTTTCTTATACATTAACTTCCCCGTCTAATTAGAATATAAACCTATTAGAATTGGAATACTCTCGAATCCCTAGGAAATTGGTGGGCATGGAGCCACATGGCATGAATATAATTTTTTTTAATTTATTAAAAATTAATGCAACCTAAAAAAACCCTGTAACAATGAAATATGAACTTATTAGAATTGAAATACTCTTAAATCCCTAGGAAATTGGTGGGCATAGAGCCACATGGCATGAATATAATTCTTTTAATTTATTAAAAATTAATTCAACCTAAAAAACTCTGTAACAACGATAAACATTCAGACGAAGCATATGCTGAGCATATTCCTTTAAGAATCAATCTAGGTCATCAATTAAAAAAAAATGTCAACAAATCCCCATCCACCTTAAGTTGAAATAGGAAGACTTCAACAAACATTTACACCACTACAATATCTCTCCATACCTTTTTGGTTTTAGATTTAGTTTAAAAAATTGTTATAAAATAAAATTAAAATTAAACTATTTTGATTTTGAAACAGTCGTGGTTTTTGGGCAAGTGGTTTTGAGAAGCCCATGATATTGTAACAAAGCCTATTAAGTTAATAATATCATGATAAAATGGGGGTGAATATCTATGGTTAAGAACCTTGTTATATGGTAAGTTTATTGTAACTAGTAATTGCCCCTAAAGGTGCTAAAGTACACTGAAGGAATAGAAGATTTTGGAAGATCATCCGGTGATGCACAACAATGCAAGCATCATTAATCATTTCTATGGGTGGAGCAAGATTGCTTCTCAATAAGAATATGTAGTTAACATATATGTAAAACTACTCAGAGACGTTAGAAAGGGGCATACAAATATCTGAACAAGACTCCACCTATTAGATTTTAAGAACCGATGAGCAGAATTACGCTGAGAAGGCATTTTCAATATTCAGAAAGAAGTCAGCATCAATTCCTCTGGTACAGTCTAGAGCGAGAGAAAGAGGAATGGGAATGACAACAAATGTGGAACTGGAGTAGAGTGGTGTTCTTTTAGACGTGGAAAGAGGGGTTCTCTTTTAGGAAAAGAAATCTAACATAGCTAATCATTTTATCGTTAAGTTCATTTATGTGCTAATTTGGAACTTCCAAGTTCTTATTTTTGTAAATATGAGAACTGTGATAATATAAAATTCCTTTTAGAAGGAAAAAAAGAAATTCAAGTGAAATAAGTAACACATCTCCCATGTGGTGAAATAACTAGGTTCTAATAACTGTTGTTCTAGATATGGCTACTTATCTAGGGAATTAGTATTCAAGTCATGAAACTGTCTGGGAAGGAGGCATTCAAAAGGTTGACTTGTTTAGGGCATGTAGCAACTGAAATTAGGGTTTGATGAGCCCTAAAACACTAATATGGATGATGGGAGTGATATGCCCAAATGGATCTGTAACAACTGCCCCCTAAAGCATGAAGTCAAAAAATGTAAATGTCGAATGAAATGCTTTACGATGTGATGAGGAGGTTTCGAAGTGGAAGGTGACCTGCATCAATTACAATACATATATCATGATATTTTGATTTTTTCATGAATCGTTGAGGGAAGGCATACCCATGCTCAGCATATAAACTTTCATTACATGTACATAGACAGTCGTCTACAGATATAGACCCATGAATGGATGACCATCAGTGTAAGGCCATTGTACATATGATTTAGTACTCCTAAAATCACAACCTAAATGGATGAAACTAGATCTGGGGGTCTTCTATCTCATTCAATTGTTTGCTCAAGTATGAGTTTAACCATGTGAATATGTGATCTGAAGTCGAACATGGGAATACATCATCTGGATACCAGCCAATGATGTAAGTTGTTAACATACGCGAGAGAAATCACCGATAATGATAATGATCCTCAGGGTACTGAAGTACATTCTGCATGGTGTGAATGGATGTTTTGATGTTGAACACCATACAAAGTCTTTTGGTCGAAGTCTAGTGATGTCAACCTATCACCGGAAGCGAGAAACTTGCCATTGATGGATGCAAGTCTCAAGGTACTGGAAGGGTGTTTCGAAGTCAACTTCTTGGATAATGTGTTGATGTCGACAAGAAGTGACTCATCGTAGGAGGGCCTTGATGTATCCCACATCAATGACATGAAACGAGTGTAATGATTTTGGAGACGGAATTTGACTGACGACATAAGGTTCAAGAATGGTGGTCATGAAAATTAAGGTTTATGGTATTGCAAAGGATGAATTTTAAGTAGATGACTTCTATTGAACATGTCAGTGACACTGAAATGAATTGATAGCATTGACCCAAAACAAAGTGATGGATGGTATGATAGACCAACAATATGATAACCATCAAGCTGATAAACCAACTCATGTACTCACAGTGATGAAGTGAAAGTGTCATGTTCAAGAGCGACCTACTGCCATAAGGTGGTTTACCCTTTTTTCCATTTCTCCCAGTCATCGCTGACCAATACCTCTTTATTTTTTATCAAGGTTGAGGAGGATAACATATTTTTGTTGTAAAATTCCACCCTCCGAGTGAATCCATCACTATGTGATGTTTTAACAAGTCTAGTGAAGGTGAAACTCAATCTTGTCATGATCAACAAGTTTGTCGCTATTTTATGTTTTAACAAGTTTAAAGACAAAGATAACTCGATCCTTTTCATGTTTATAGAGTTTTAAAAGGGACGAAAAGAAAACTCCACAAGTTATTTTACGTATATTTGTCTCTCAAACCTGAAAAAGCGTAAAACAATGCGAGAGAGAACCTATTGACCATGTTCGGTCAACGTATTCCTTCTTCGTAAATAATCTATCTCAGTCTAGAAAAGGGTTAAACTTATACTGATTAGATGTCATTTCCAATTCGTTAACGTGCTGAAAAGGATAAGCGCTCGGCAATATTTTCATATTTAGAGAGTCTGGAAAGAGCTTAAAGAGAACTCCACTTTGAGGAATGAGTGGTGTCTAGGATAGAAACTGGTTCTAGTGATGTTGGAACTTCTCAAAACATGTTGATTTATGTGAAGAGGCTGGCTAATAAGACCACTCATTGCAACTATTCCTCAAAAAGGGTAAAGCAACCAAATGAAAGCGTATGATCGGCCAAGCAGATAGTGATGATGGAAGGAGAAAAACCAAGGCTCATCTAAAGGAAAAGGCTAATAGAATTGATCAGGTGTTCATGTCCTAGTGTCGTAAAAATGCTCAAAATTAAAAGTGCTCAGAACTGGTTCAAAGTAGAACGACTGCAAAGCGCTCGTCCTCCCGATTCCGGCGCCGCAAACGGTTCGAAAAACGGTCGCCGTATGAGGAAGATATGGCCAAAAGAATATTTTGCCCAAAACATTAGAAAATTGAATTTTTTTTTTTTTAAATTTAAAAAAAAATATTCCGTAGAATATTCCTTGAAATATTCCAGGGAATATTCCCTCTGCAGCAGCCAATCACAAGCCGCCACGTGGCAGGCCCGGAGGGCGCCACGTGGCCCCATGATGACGTCAGCAAAGGTTGGTTTGGGCGGATTTAATCAAAACTTTTTGTGGTCGGATGGGGAATCGAACCCCTAACCTATGGTGTAATAGCCCTCCGCCTTACCATTACGCCATGCTGTTGGTTCTTGTTATGGGAATAAAAAAAACATTAAATAAAGTTTAAATATTGTTTTGGGCGGGAATGAAGGGGGCCAGACCCTAAGGACCAGCCCCGCTTCCATATGACCAGCGTGCAGGACCGTGGGCTAAACCCAACCGCCACACAAAATGCTGGCACGAAATCCGAGGCATCCCTTACCTAACATTCAATGTAACAGCAGTCAGATGGCATTTTAGTTGGCGGTGGCACCAAATTTGGCGGACCCGCCATAATTGGCGGGCTTAACTGGACCTTCACTAAAGTTAGCTGGAGTTCTTTTAGGCCAAACTGGCAGTCAGGAGTAAATGGCCATAACTTTGGCCCAGAAAGTCGGTTTTGGATGAATTTTTTTTTGATTTTGAATAATTTCGACCTTCTGAAGCCATTGGTGCAGGTCTTACAGCCATCAGAGGTCATTTGCATACGTTTTTGGAGCCGTGAAAGTTCTAGGAGCCACTAGGGGCCAGTATTGGGAAGACTGTACAGGGTTGCAGGTATCCATTGGAGGCGATCCAATAGTCAATCCTGAAGGATTCATGTGTTCTGAATCCATTTCTACCATCTATTTCTCCTGTAGATGCTTCTATTCAGCTGTATTTTCAATTTGAGCATTTAATAAAAACAAGGACAAGCCCATTTGGAGGCTTTGGACCCAGCAGACGTAGCCCTGGAGGGGGTGAACTGCTTTATCAACTTCTAGTGCATATGTGGTTGGTTTATTTTGCAGAACAAATTCGTTTTTATGTGTTAAACAGTAAAAGGAAATAATTCTGCTATGCTTAAATGGGTTGTAATCAGCTGAAAAGTTCATGTGTTTCATTTCTGCAAGACATGGGAAGCTTTTAAATATGTTTATTTCTGAATTGAATACCTTGCAAATAAATTTCAAGTAGTTTCAAATTCAGATCAAGTTGGTATCAGAGCTCAGGGTTTTTGTGCAAAGATCTTCTAATTGTCTTGCAAGTATTGATGCTTACTAGGTTGAAACTTAAAAGAGGGGAAGGACAGTTGACTAGAGAACGAGAGAATCCTCAGTCAAGGAGGGCCAGAGAGCCATCACCTCCACCTTCAATTTCACCCTCAAGAGTCTCAGCAGAAGCTTCAAGGATGTCTGAACATGGAGGAGAAATTCCTCTAGAGACAGATCCAAGAGAAGAAGAAAGAGTCTTCAGAAAGGCTTTCTTAGATCTCACTAAAATGGTGAGGATATTGTACCAAGAAAGAAATGAGAAATTGGCTGGAGAAGGGTCCAAACATCCACATGAAGGAGAGGGCTCTTCAGGAGGTAAGAAGGATGATGATCATTCCAAGAAAGGACATGGAGGAAATGGTGATCCACCACCCCCATCTTCACCTTCTTCCTCTTCATCCTCGTCTTCTTCTGTTCATAAGCATAGATCCTCTGGAAAAAGTCCTTTTTTAAAGCTTGATGTAAAATTCGAATTACCTATGTTTAATGGTGAAGTGAATGCAGAAAAGCTTGACAACTGGATTAGGCAGTTGGAAGTTTACTTGAGGATCCAAAATATGCATGATGATGCCACAAAGATTCAGTTGGCTTCTTTGAGAATGGATGGAGCAGCCTTAGTCTGGTGGGAAGCCAAGACTAAAGAGGAGATCAAGAAATTTGGTAAGGTTACCTTAACATGGCCTGAATTTCTGTTAGTCATTAAAAAACAATTTTATCCTCTTGCTCACATGCAGAAAGCCATTATGAACTGGCAAAATTTCAGACAACTTAAGGGTCAGAGTGTCCAAGACTACACCCAAGAATTCAGGAGAAGAGCTCTCTTGTTAGGGGTAGATTTACAGTCCCAAGACACCTTGCTGAAATACATTGGTGGTTTGCATAGCTACCTTAGACACACCATCTTGATGTTTAACCCTACTAGCCTGGACGAGGTTTGTGTCCAAGCTACCCATTTAGAGGCAAGGGGAAAAAACACATTTGAAGAGGGTAGAAACAAGCCCCCCAAGGGGAAAAGCAAAGAGAAAACCTCCAAGGGAAAGGGTAAAAAGAATGCATCTGTCAAGCAGGAGAGTGAGAAAGTGATCTGTAAACACTGTTCTAAACCAGGCCATGAGGAGAAAAACTGTTGGAAATTATATCCTGAAAAAAGACCTCAATTTAACAAATCCAAAGGGAAACAAAAAACTGCTGCTACTACATCTACACCACAAGATTTAGGGGAAGATTCAGGTGATGAAACCAAAATTGCAGCCATGGGTTTGAAAAACTTGAAGGGAAAAGAAATTGAAACTCAAGCCAGCACTAGTACCTCAAACTGCCATGTACAAGCTCCTAAGGAGGAAGAAAGAATTGAATTGTTTCATGTGAGGGTGATTTCAAAACATACTAAAATTGACACACTTTTTGATAGTGGGTCACAATCAAATCTTATATCAGAGGACTTGGTCAAGCAGCTTAAACTTGAGACCGTTCCACATCCGAAGCCATATCCACTTGGATGGATTTGCAAGGATACAAATTTACAAGTTTCAAGAAAGTGCACATTGCGCTTTGCAATTACTGCACATTTTATTGATACAGTTGAACTTGATGTTGTACCTTTTGATATAGCAGGAATTGTTTTGGGAAGTCCTTACTTGTTTGACAGGAAAGCTATCTTTCATCGCCATGAAAACAAATATCATCTGTTCAAAGATGGCAAGGAGTTCATTGTTAGAGCTCATCGCAAGAAGACAAATATAGCGATGGTGAATGCAGGACAGGTAAAAAGGCTGGTCAATTCAAGTAAGAATTTTGTTCTTCTTATGATTAAGCCCAAGGTTGATGTGAATCATGAGTCATTTGACAATTGTGATCCAAAACTTAAATCAGATCTGTATGATGTAGTTGATGCATATCATGAGATGTTTCAGGAGCCAACAGGTTTGCCTCCTAAGAGGGAGATTTAGCATGAAATCCATTTGCATCCAGATTGTCCTCTTCCAAATGTAGGCATGTACCGCATGTCTATTATGGAGAATGCTGAAATAAAGAAGCAAATCAAGGACTTGTTGGACAAGGGTTTCATAAGGCCAAGTACTTCGCCATGTGGGTCACCGATTGTATTGATTCCAAAGAAAGATGGCACTTGGCGTATGTGTGTTGATTTCAGGGCCTTGAACAAGATAACGGTAAAGAATCGTTACCCACTCCCAAGGATAGATGATTTGCTAGACCAGCTGAAAGATGCTCGATATTTCACTAAGTTAGACTTGCGTAGTGGATATCATCAAGTAAGAATTGAAGAAAGTGACATATGGAAGACAGCCTTTAAAACCAAACAAGGACTCTTTGAGTGGCTTGTGATGCCGTTTGGTTTGTGCAATGCACCTGCAACTTTCATGCGGGTAATGGATGATGTCTTGCGTCCTTTTCTTGATGATTTCGTTATTGTCTACTTAGATGATATCTTAATTTTCAGCAAGTCTAGAGAAGATCATGTCATGCATGTTAGAAAAGTACTTGATGTTTTGAAGAAGAATCAGTTATTTCTTAAAATGTCAAAGTGTGAATTTGGAAAGACTTCTTTGGTTTATTTGGGACACATAGTAGGAGGAGGTGCTTTGAGAATTGATCCTGCTAAGATTGAGGCTATTGTGAAGTGGCCTACTCCCAAATCCATAACAGAGGTAAGAAGTTTTTTGGGTGCAGCTCAATATTGGAGGAAGTTTATCTCTAACTTCTCTTCTATAGCAGCTCCTATGCATGCAGTGACAAGTGTGAAGCATGCTTTCCAATGGGGAGGCAAGTAGCAAAAAGCTTTCGAATTTTTGAAAGAGAAGATTAGTTCAGCTCCAGTCCTTGCATTACCGGATTTGAGACAGCCATTTGAGATACAAACTGATGCTAGTGATTATGCTATGGGTGCATTTCTTCTACAGCATGGTAAGCCTATTGCATTTCATTCTGAAACTTTTAATGGCGCTGTTGTAAATTATCCTACATATGATAAGGAGTTGTATGCGTTGGTACAAAGCGTTAAAAAGTGGAAACACTATTTGATGGGCAAAGAAACTATTATACATACCGACCATCAGCCCTTACAGTACCTGCAATCACAAAGCAAGTTACAACAGTCACGACACTTCAGATGGATGGGCTTCTTGCAACAGTTCCATTTGGTAATAAGGTACAAGAAAGGTACTTTGAATAAGGTTGCTGATATGCTTTCAAGGCCTATTATTGGTGCTGTTACTTTACTTAAGAATGATTCCATTGTACATGATAGTTACATAGAACAATATGCATCTGATGATGACTTTAAAGATGTGTATGCTAACTTGAGTAAAGGGAATCATGTAGAGGAAAATGATTATCACATGCATAACAATTTGCTGTTTCATTTGGGCAAGTTGTGTATACCACAGGGGGAGAGGATAAATGTCATAAGAGAAGCTCATTCTTCTCTTATTGCTGGCCATTTTGGTGTGAGCAAAATAGTTGCACATCTACAGAGGTATTGCTATTGGCCTCGCATGGTAGATTCGGTTTCAAGGTTCATAAGAGGTTGTTCATTATGTGCTACAAGCAAGCCTAGCAATAGGAAGCTTGGTTTGTATACTCCTTTGCCGGTACCTTCTAGACCATGGGAGAGCATCTCTATGGATTTTGTAGGAGGTTTGCCAAAATCTAGAAAGCAGCATGATTATTTATATGTAGTAGTTGATCATTTCAGCAAAATGTGTATACTTATGCCTTGTAAGAAAACTATAACTGCTGAACAAACTGCTGAATTGTTTTTTCATCATGTATGGATTCACTTTGGTTTGCCTACTTCCATTATTAGTGACAGGGATTCCAGATTTGTGGGCAATTTTTGGTCCAACCTATGGGAGATGATGGACACAAAGTTGAAGAAAAATATTGCTTTCCATCCGCAAACAGATGGACAAACCGAAGTTGTGAACAGAACCATTGTGCACCTCTTGAGAGGTTATTGCAGCAAGCATCCCAAGCTTTGGGATGAACATTTACACTACATACAACATGCTTACAACCGTGCCAAGCACTCTTCCACAAACACCTCACTGTTTGAAGCTTGTTTTGGTTACTTGCCAAAATCACCTCTTGATTTCATTCTTGAGAAAGATGTCGCCATTGAGGGACATAGTGATATTGACAAAGCTCGGTCATTCGTTGAAAGAATTCAACAAATACATCAGCAAATTCAAGAACAGCTTGAGAAGAGTCAAAGTAAGTACAAGGAAAGACACGACAAGCATAGAGTCGATCACAAGTTTCAAGAAGGGGATGAGGTATGGCTGTACATTAGTAAGGAAAGGATGCAAGGAGAAGGTAAAAAGCTGAAGCCTATTCGTTATGGTCCATTCAAAATCCTCAAGAAGGTTGGAAATAATGCTTTTCAATTATATTTGCCTTCCTACATGCAAATGTATTCTGTTGTCAATGTGGAGAACTTACGTTTGTATGAACCTCCTTTGATTGCTGATCATGAAAGTGTTGTTCAGCTGCCATCTATAGAAGATTTCTCGCCAGAATTCTTAGATGAGCTGAAAGAAGATACAATCCTTGACAGAAGGACACGCACTTCAAGGAGGGGCAGTGTAGATTATGTTCGGGTTGGTTTCAAAGGCAGCAAACCGAACAAGGCAAAGTGGATGGAGGTGGACAGAGTGAGGGAGCTGTACCCTCACCTCTTTAACAGGTAGTTGAAGGCTTTTGGGGTCCAAAAGCTTCCCAATGGGGAGGCGTGATCAGGTGTTCATGTCCTAGTGTCGTAAAAATGCTCAAAATTCAAAGTGCTCAGAACTGGTTCAAAGTTGAACGACTGCAAAGCGCTCGTCCTCCCGATTCCAGCGCCGCAAACGGTTCGAAAAACGGTCGCCGTATGAGGAAGATATGGCCAAAAGAATATTTTGCCCAAAACATTAGAAAATTGAATTTTTAAAAAAAAAAAATTAAAAAAGAATATTCCGTAGAATATTCCAGGGAATATTCCCTCTGCAGCAGCCAATCACAAGCCGCCACGTGGCCCCATGATGACGTCAGCAAAGGTTGGTTTGGGCGGATTTAATCAAAACATTTTGTGGTCGGATGGGGAATTGAACCCCTAACCTATGGTGTAAGAGCCCTCCGCCTTACCACTACGCCATGCTGTTGGTTCTTGTTATGGGAATAAAAAAAACGTTAAATAAAGTTTAAATATTGTTTTGGGCGGGAATGAAGGGGGCCAGCCCCTAAGGACCAGCCCCGCTTCCATATGACCAGCGTGCAGGACCGTGGGCTAAACCCAACCGCCACACAAAATGCTGGCACGAAATCCGAGGCGGCCCTTACCAAACATTTAATGTAACAGCAGTCAGCTGGCAGTTTAGTTGGCGGTGGCGCCAAATTTGGCGGACCCGCCATAATTGGCGGGCTTAACTGGACCTTCACTAAAGTTAGCTGGAGTTCTTTTAGGCCAAACTGGCAGTCAGGAGTAAATGGCCATAACTTTGGCCCAGAAAGTCGGTTTTGGACGAATTTTTTTTTGATTTTGGATAATTTCGACCTTATGAAGCCATTGGTGCAGGTCTTACAGCCATCAGAGGTCATTTGCATACGTTTTTGGAGCCGTGAAAGTTCTAGGAGCCACTAGGGGCCAGTATTGGGAAGACTGTACAGGGTTGCAGGTATCCATTGGAGGCGATCCAATAGTCAATCCTGAAGGATTCATGTGTTCTGAATCCATTTCTACCATCTATTTCTCCTGTAGATGCTTTTATTCAGCTGTATTTTCAATTTGAGCATTTAATAAAAACAAGGACAAGCCCATTTGGAGGCTTTGGACCCAGCAGACGTAGCCCTGGAGGGGGTGAACTGCTTTATCAACTTCTAGTGCATATGTGGTTGGTTTATTTTTCAAAACAAATTCGTTTTTATGTGTTAAACAGTAAAAGGAAATAATTCTGCTATGCTTAAATGGGTTGTAATCAACTGAAAAGTTCATGTGTTTCATTTCTGCAAGACATGGGAAGCTTTTAAATATGTTTATTTCTGAATTGAATACCTTGCAAATAAATTTCAAGTAGTTTCAAATTCAGATCAAGAATGGTAGTCACGAGGGTTAAAATGGAGATGGGTTCATTTTTACACAAACTTGAACCATAGGGAACTATTCTTGGATTTAGTTTCATGTTTACACAAGCTTGAAATGAAAAACTATGCTTGGATTCAGTTCCTTGTTTACACAAGCTTGAAATGAAAAACTATGCTTGAATTCAGTTTCATTTTTACACAAGCTTGAAACGAGAAACTATGCTTGAGATTGGTTTACATGCCCCCAACATGATGACTCAAAACTAGGTGCATGCCCCCCAAGCTTCATTCCATTCACCTAAGTAGACTACTCATGGCTATCAGATGGATGGAATGAAGGTTCATTTACGAGATCAGGTGAAAGACTTGATTGGGATTTTACGAGATCTAATCAAAGACTCAAATTGGAACTTTGCTCCAAGGGACCTTGTTTCATTTTTTAATGAGCTTGTCACAAGAAAAGGAACTCTGCTCAAATTCCTTGTTTCATTTTTTAATGAGCTTGACACAAGACAAGGAACTATGCTCTGGGACATGTTTCATTTTTTAAAAAGGTCAACACATTAAAATAACTATCCTCATATTCCTTGTTTCATTTTTTAACGAGATTGACACAAGACAATGAACTATCCTCGTATTCCTTGTTTCATTTTTTAACAAGCTTGACACAAGACAAGGAACTATCCTCGTACCCTTTGTTTCATTTTTGAACAAGGTTGACACAAGACTAGGAACTATCCTCATGCCCTTTGTTTCATTTTTTAATGAGGTTGACACAAGACCAAGAACCATCCTCATGCCCTTTGATCACAACTCATAAGAGGTCATGACTTCGAAGTGGTTCTCATCAGATGGGAGAACAATGCTCTGGAAGGGATCTGTAGCAAGGAATCCATTAGAGAGATTTGGTTCCAATGCTCCCAATATGTAATTTACAACATCGCTGAATTTATCATCAGTTGATGTAGGCATGGAATGGGTTGCCACATAATTAACCCGTGGCGAGGATGTTACCATTGGTACAAAAGGACCAATTAGGGAAGATGGTTGACTGGAAGCCATATTTGGACTAGGAAATGAAAGTTGGTCAACAGTGATAATTCAACCTTCATGTGGGAAACAAATCACTCGAAAGAGTGTTGAAACAACAGCTCCCACGTCATAAACATAGTTGCGCCCAAGAAGTAAATTGTAATCTAAAGGGCTTGGGATTACCATCACATTGAGGTAAACTTTTTTTCCTCCCAAAGTAATAGGCAACTGAGGAAGGATCCCTAATGGTTGACTGGTTCCTCTGTTAAAAGCCAATAGATTCTGGGTAACAGGCACAAGTGGCGGCGAACTGAGCGCTTGCCAAGCAGTGGAGGAAAGGATACTCACAGATGCACCTTCATCTATAATAGTACTAGGTACAATCATATTACAAACCTGTATTATGATCTGGAAAGACACATAAGAAGGAAGACAACATCCTACCAGTAGATTGCAATCGAAGGAAGTGAGCAGACTACTTGGAGGGGGTACTATAGAAATGGGAGAATTAACCCCTTGAGTTATGAGACCGGGAGGATTTTCCTCCTGTCTTGATGGAACAAGAGGATTTCCTCCAAGATCATTGGAATCTGAAGAAATGGAAAGAACCAGAGTGGTATCGTATTCACTCTCTTTGGGAAAGGTATGATTAACTGAAGGTGAAATCAGGTCAACTGTTTCCTTGACCTATGATTGGTTAGGTATAGACAAATGGGATTCACATTCAGAGAGAGTGGGTTTGACCGACGGTTGATTTGGGTTAGTCACTTTATCAACTAGTGAAGGATTAAGTGATAGTCTCCTGTAACCAGATGGAAGTCACTACGGTGAGGCAGGATGGTTATCCAACACTTTTTTGGCTTCATCCAGATAGGGACAAAGGTGAATGGGGTGATTCCCTTCACATAACCTACATGGAAGCTTAATTTTACCCTTCTTTCCATGAACTTTATTACCACTAGTTGATGGTGTGTCACCAGCATGATCTCCAAAAGTTGATGACATAGGATGATGTGAATGAGAAGGCCATTCTTCTATGGTCTGAGGAATATCAGGAAAATTTTGAAGAAGATGGTCTCTCGTACAAATTTTTCATGGACATCAAACTTTGTGAGGCTTGACAGATGGTTTCTCATCGGATGTTGCATTCAAAGCAATGGTTGCTTAGTTTCCCCTCTGTTGAATTTGCTTCTTCTTCTTCTTCTTCTTCCCTTTCTTCTTCTTTTTAGCCACCTAGTTACTAGTACCAATACTTTCACTAGGTGAAGAGGAAGAAGGGGAGGAAGAAACAACTGAGGAAGAAGGCAAAGGGTCAACTTTAGAATCAACTGGAGGTTGATTTTGTCCAGTTGGAGGAGTACTCAATTTCAGAGAAATCATGACATTTTGAACCAAGGAGGTTGAAAACAACCATACTGGCAAGCCAATGGTAAGTCCTGGAAGGGACAATGTAGCCATATAAGGAGCACCAATATTTCCAAAAGGAGAAAAAGGACTAGGATTCCCATCAAAAGGAATTCCTTGATCGATGGACTCTGGATTTGTTGCTATATGTCTCAACCTAAGATCAACTAAGGAGTGAGAGTGGAGGATGTTATCCACGGTCAATTAATTTTATTTTAATCAAAGTAACATAACAAAAAAGAAGAGGGATAATCTAGGAAAAAGGTTTACCAAGCAACTGTGAACTGCAAAATACCTCCCAGCGAACCGAGAAGTATGGGCAAATAATCTCCCCGAATGTTGTGTTCTATGTATCACAGTGTACAAGGTGGCCGACTCGGTTACCTAAGGATGGATAGCGACCTAGTGTTGTCCTTCCATATATACCCAAAAGTACGTGGAAGCCCAATCTGTATTAGCGTTGTCTAATGCAAAATCACATAGTGAGAGCATTCCCATATACTTTACATACTGTAACACTACCCTATATACCCAAAGGTACATGGATGAGCTATGATATACTCACGTATGTGGAATGAGGTATCAGTGCACTCGAGATGTATTGCAGAAAAGTTAGCGATAGTTGCTATGTTTTACGACATTGGAACATGTCTCTAGCCTAGACCTCTAAATGTTTTTCGTTAAGTGACAATGCTCCATTAGGAAAATTGAGGTTAATTTTAAGTTGATCTTGCTTAGGAATTTTCCCTTCAAGTTTACCACGCGATGTATTCTGAAATACCTAGGGCGGCAACTATTATGATAAGGATTCTTTCCATTCAATATAACAATGAAAATCTTAGCTAATAGGGATAAAGTAATCATATTTCTTTTGATCAAAGAGCAAAGAGCACAATCTAATGCAATTTCCCTGAACTATTCCTATGAGCACACACAAACTTTTTTAATGGAAAATGCATGTATTTCTTTTCGATTTCCTTAATGTGAATATGAACAACAAGAAACTAATGCACATACAATCAATAAACCTTTTTTTCAAGAACGAAGACTTTATGACAGTTCTTTCGAAGCAAAAGAAGACTTTTATGACACTTTCTTTCGAACAAAGATTAATCGACTATAATATAACTTTGACTATAGATTGATAATGTCAAAGAAAACATTTAAGAAACATTAATCAACCAAGTCAAAGTAGGGCTAGAAAAGGAGATAAAAACTTGTTTTCTGAGACATGACATTCATTGACCAATCAACAAGCAATCAAATAGAAGAAATTTGGCAAAAAACTCAATCCAAAGGTGGGAAACTGACCCTAGGAGGATCAGCGCAGCCCTGAATGGGACACAGTGCACTTCAGAGCAATGTCCCTAAGCCAAGGGTTCTCTTGGTGTAGGGTAAAGACCCGCACATACCCACAGTATGCATTTATCAATAATGCATCCACAACTGTCCTAGGTGTCTGACTCTACAATGGAGTCAAACCTTCAAACCATAAATGGTAAAGTGGCCCTCTTATACAGTTCCTTTGTAACGGAACTTCAATCACCCCACCTAAAACATCTATCGGGACTATATGAACCCTTCAGAACTTTAGTTCAAGCCTTTAGCTATATATATATATATATATAACCAGTCCTCTCAACCTTTGGTTAAAATATATATTATCGCTTAAATGCTCTATTGGCACTCTTCCTTATAAAATCCCTGTATAAAGGGAAAATGCTCAAAACACAAATTTCTCTGCCACTATACGAGTTCTGCATAGAGCTTGAGGCTAAAACCTCATCGCAATTGGCCTTCGCATAGTTCCACGGTCCTACCACTTATACACCATCCCCTTCTCCGACCCTGATCTCTGACTATCCGAGGGACAACATATGCTTTTGCATTAAAAGGTCGCACCATATAAACTATTAGAAATATTAAATGCTTGGGAATACAAAGGAAATTCCCCTCCAAGTAGCATACAGAGACCTCAAATACTATAGACCCGTGACTGTGATTGTCGTTGGGTCTAGTCACTACTTACTCCATGCTTCCAGTGCACCAAACTCTGATGGGTCGGAGCTCTAATATTCTGATAATCACCATCGGATATCACTCATACACCCATATATGACTCCTTCCGCTCTAAACCTCCGACTACCCATTCACCGATTAGGTTTGTCAGTGATATCGCCACATCGCTCGTCGGAGTATCGTTGGGTTTATTATCGTCGTCCCTTGGCACCTCTGAATGCGATTGTGATTTCAATAGTAGTCGTTGATATTTGAAGATCCAACGATTGTTGAGTATCAATTCTGGACTTCTTCGCTCGTCCCTTTTACTTGGAATGTTACACTGTTTTCTTCAATTTCTCGGTGATTTGACTTCTTTAAAGGTTCTGATCTTTCACTGATTCTGCTACACCACTCTGATGCTCCAATTGGATTCGATAATCCCTTAGATTCTCCTGAATCGTTCTCCTTTCTCTATGTTCCACTTGGGTTCTATCTCATCCAATTTCACTTCGTTGTTCTGCTCGAACAGTCTTCAATGTCTCCTCTGTGTGTTCTGCAAAACTCTTTCTGTAAACCCCTGTCATAGAGCCTATGAGTTCATATACAAAACAACACTTAAACATGCCTTCAACTATTTTGAGACATTCAAAAATAACTCTGTATACATATTAATGTAAAACAAAGATTACATTCAAGACTCCTCGATCTCACTCACACACACATACATAGGCCAGATTCTATTATTGGTGGCCTCTCTCTGTTGCCCATAGGCTTACATATATTTATATGGAAACATTGGATCGGATCATTGAAGCGTCTGATCAATCCTCTAACAAAATCCTAAAGCTCTACATGCATGCATATGTGGTAGATAAGTCTCCTTGAGACTTTATCCATTCCATCTTTTCCTCTGTTTTAAAATAGAAAAGTCTTCTTATCAGCTTCCCATTTAATGCCTAAAAGCTCTCTCTTGTTCCTAGAATCATGGAACTGTTTAAGAGTTGGACTTGACTTCTACCACTCATGTTCTCATTTATTTATTTTGAGAGCATTTATATATTCTCCCACTATCTAATTAAATCACTTAAAAACCTAAATATTGCATTGACTTGAGACTCAAGAAAACTATTCCTAAAATGCATGACCCCCCTATGTTTACTATTTACAATGATTTTCCTTGGGCTGAATGCTCCTGCATCAGACTCCCAAAGTAGAAAATATTCATGATCTCCTAATCATGTGTCTTCTGATCTTTGTCTTCCTGGATCCCACACTTTGTTCTGTAATTGTTTAGCTGCTTTGTTCCCTTGTTGCTGCTGCAGTTTTGCTATCTTCTTCTTCTTGTCAATCAAATTCAAACTCTGATTGATCTTGCTTGTTGTTGTTACCATTTTCCTCCATTTGGACTGCTTCATCATCAGCTCCAGCATTTCTTCAATTTCTATGTCCAGCATATCTTTGGGCTGGTCCATCTTCTGCTTCATATTTCTTTCTCTTTCTTTGTGTTCCAGGTTGTTGTTGTTGTCTTCTATGCTAGCTTTTCTTGCTGCCACTGTATACATTGCTATAGAATTTGCCTCCACTTTTGCTTGGTTTGCTTTACTGACTCTTGCTTTACTTGCTTCATTCGTTGGTTTACTTGCTGCCTCCCTATCATTCTTACCCTCTTTCATGATTGGATCATGACTATTCAACACTTTTTCCAGCAAATTAACTTCTCTATTCCATGGATTGATTTCTTCCATAGAATTATCTTCTTCTCTCATCTTTACTTGGCTGTTCACTTGTGCCAAATCTCCCCCAGTACTTGCAACAAAACCTGCACTCACAAAACACTTGTTAAAATTAAAAACATAAGGCTATTGTGCCTTATCTTCCTTTGGCAAAAATTCAAGTTGTTGCTCTATTTTCTCCTTCTCCTTTGTCAGCGCATTAGTATGACGACTCAAATTCTCAGCAGAATTCATGAGACTGTCCATTAGTCTCTCTTCCACACCATCTGTTCTAATGATGTCTTCCTGCTTGGGTTCACAGTAGTGAACTTCTCCTTCTTTAACCTATTGCTGGTTATCTTCACTTTGAAATTGTTTGATTCCTACTGCCTCTTTACCATCTTCAAACAATCTCTGCTCAATCTCTTTGATCACATACTCATACTCATTCATGCTTTTTAATGAACCTGCAAACAAATTATTGCATCTTCCTGTCTCCATGGCTACTTGAGACACATCTTCTTCTTCAGAAAATGTAACTACAACTTCTGTTCTACCGTCAGGTTCTCTCATTAGTTTCTCCAGTAGTTTAATCTCCTCTTCACACTTAGCAAGCACTTCATCACAATGCTCTCTTCTTCTAGCTTCATCCTTCACATGCTATGTTACAGTATTAAAATATTGTCTTCCTTTGACCCTTGTAATATCAACGTCTTTCTGCTGTAGCAAATCACTACTTCCCTCATTCAAGAGGTATTCTTCATCATACTTTTTTCTCCTAGATTACTCCTCTAGACTTTCAACATCTTCAAAAGACTGTCCATCCTCTTCAAAACACTCCTTTGTTAGTGTTCCTTTTTCCAAGGTTAAATCCCTTGCATATAGTTCCTCCTTCTTAACATCTTTCAGTAGATGTCCTTCTTCACTAATGTCTGTCTCAACAGCTTCCATGGCTATCTCCACTGTGCCTATCATCATAGTGAATCGATGATCCTTTACTATGTTTTTAGCTAATATAGTCTCTTGTTGTTTATCTTCTCTTCTAAATATATCTTCAAATGATTTCTTTTCTCCTGCAATATCTGCCATCATACACAAACTATCAGTTTTAAAAATATAAGACCCTATGGTCTCACTTGATGGTTCAACCATCATATCTCCTTGTTGTTCTAAATCATTCATATGATTTAGAAATTCCTTGATAGTCTCTTCTTCAATCTCCTCAAGCCCTTCACTTGGTTGCTTGTCATTTTTCTCTAGTTGTATATGAGATCTATCTATATCATCTTTTTCCAAAACAGAATTTAGATTCTGCTGGTCTTCTTCCTTCTTCATGACAATATCAACCAATTGTCCTTCACCTGCAAACAAACACAAATTGTTAGATTTAAAATCATCAAACCTTTTGGTCTCACTTGAAGTTTCAGTCTTCAAGTATTCATCTTCAGTCAACATCTTCTCATGCTATTTTGAACTATCCCAATAGTCCATGAGATCTTCACTTGATCCCCATTCTTTAGCTTTAGTGTAGTCTTCACTTTCTCCCATAATTTCTCCTTGTTTTGGTTCATAAATGGATTCTTCCATTTCTAACTCAACTTCCTTGAGTTATTCCTTCAACCACCTTACTTGTTTTTGTTGTAGCCTTCTCTGCATCTCATGCCATTCCACTGGCTTCTTCCTCAAGACCTATCTAGTCTCTAGCTTTCCTCAAGCATTCCCCTTAATGCATTGAGTTGTTCTTTTAATTCAGCAACTTCTTTGTCAATTTCCTCTTGAATCATCCTCTTGCCATTTGCTTTGGAATCCTCTTTCTTATATCTTCTATTTTGGCTTCTCTCTAAACCTCTGCTATGCCTATCAGTAGTCATCTTCTTCTCTTCTTTCTTCATGAGCTCCTTTGCAACAAGCCTCTGCAATAACTAGTCCTCCTGGTTGCAATCTTACCTCACTAAGATGTCCTCACTCAGTCTTTTGGTAAGCACGGGTCCTCTGTCTGGAACCTCCCCTTAAGCAACACCTTTTCTCCTTCTAGGCTTCTACAATCTCTCACACTCTCTTGAGAACACTTCAGCTATCGTCTCTATCCAATTT
The DNA here is from genome assembly GCA_031772625.1 of Pinus tabuliformis. Lineage (NCBI taxonomy): Eukaryota > Viridiplantae > Streptophyta > Pinopsida > Pinales > Pinaceae > Pinus > Pinus tabuliformis. Next base: position 1,013,015,058 of record CM062811.1, read on the forward strand.
CTTATTGGATTCTTTAGGTTCACTACCACTTCTCTTTTAGAGTATTCTCCTTACTCTGTCTTCAAGAACACATCTAGTTCTTCTCTTACAGTTTCTCTTGTTGTCCTTTGTTGAGATGCTTCATTTGCAACTAACAATCTTCAATTTAACTTTGACATAAAATACATTGTCTTACCTCCAATATCTATGCATGATCTTTTTCTCCCATTCTTCTATACTTTGAATGGCTTATCCGTTGGTTAGTTTCCAAGTCCTTTTTCCTTTAGAACTTTCATTAAGCAATTTTGCTTTCTCTTTCCTTCAAGGAATCCTCTGTTCTTGTTTACTCCAAGCCTCTATTGGAACTTCTACAGTCTTCCAAGAACATCAAAGTTCCCCTTACAGATTACAAATTTGCTCTAATACAAACTTCTGCTTTGAAACCACTAATGGTGCAGGGTGAAAACCCGCACATACCCACAATATGCATTTATCAATAATGCATCCATAATTGTCGCAGGTGTCTGACTCTACAATGGAGTCAAACATTCAGACCATAAATTATCAAGTGGCCCTCTTATACAGTTCCTGTGTAACAGAACTTCAATCACCTCACCTGAAACCTATATCGGGACTATATGAACCCTTCAGAACTTTAGTTCAAGCCTTTAGCCATATATATATATATATATATATATAACCAGTCCTCTTAACCTTTGGTTAAAATATATATTATCACTTAAATTCTCTATTGGCGCTCTTCCTCATAAAATCCCTGTATAAAGGGAAAATTCTCAGCCACTACACGGGTTCTGCACAGAACTCGAGGCTAAAACCTCATTGCAATCGGCCTTCGCACAGTTCCACGGTCTTACCACTTATACACCATCCCCCTTCTCCAACCTCAATCTCTGACTATCCGAGCGATAACATATGCTTTTGCATTAAAAGGCCGCACCATATAAACTATTGGAAATATTAAATACTTGGGAATACAAAGGAAATTCCCCTCCGAGCAGCATACACGGACCTCAAATACTATAGACCCATGACTATGATTGTCATCGGGTCCAGTCACTACTTACTCCATGCTTCCACTGCGCCGAACTCCGATGGGTCCAAGCTCCGATATTCTGATAATTTCTATTGGATATCACTCATCCACCCATATTTGACTCCTTCCACTCTAAACCTCTGACTACCCGATCACCGATCAGGTTTGTCGGCGATATCGCCACATCACTCGTCAGAGTATCACTGGGTTTATTATCACCATCCCTTGGCACCTCTGAAATGCGATTGTGATTTCAATCGTAGCCGTTGATCTTTGAAGATCCAACAATTGCTGAGTATCAATTCTAGACTTCTCCGCTCATCCCTTTTACTTGGAATGTTACACTCTTTTCTTCAATTTCTTGGTGATTTGGCTTCTTTAAAGGTTCTGATTCTTCACTGATTCTGCTATGCCACTCTGATGCTCCAATTGGATTTGATGATCCCTTAGATTCTCCTGAATCATTCTCCTTTCTCTGCGTTCCACTTGGGTTCTGTCTTGTCCAATTTCATTTCGTTGTTCTCCTTGAACAATCTTCAATGTCTCCTCTGTGTTTTCAGTAGGACTCTATCTGTAAACCCTTGTCACAGAGCCTACGAGTTCATATACAAATCAACACTTAAACACACATTCAACTCTTTTGAGACATTCAAAAATAACTCTGTATACACATTAATGTAAAACACAGATTACATTCGAGACTCCTCAGTCTCGCTCACACACACAGACATAGGCCAGATTCTACTATTGATGGCCTCTCCCTATTGCCCGTAGGCTTACATATATTTATATGGAAACATTGGATCAGATTATTGAAGGGTCCGATCAATCCTTTAACAAAAGCCTAAAGCTCTACATGCATGCATATGTGGCAGATCAGTCTCCTTGAGACTTTATCCATTCCATCTTTTCCTCTATTTTAAAACATAAAAGTCTTCTTATCAGCTTCCCATTTAGTGCCTAAAATCTCTCTCTTGTTCCTAGAATCATGGAATTTTTTAAGAGTTGGACTTGACTTCTACCACTCATGTTCTCATTTATTTATTTTGAGAGCACTTACATGTTCTCCCACTATCTAATTAAATCACTTAAAAGCCTAAATATTGCATTGACTTGAGACGTAGGAAAGCTATTTCCTAAAATGCATGAGCCCCCTATGTCTACTATTTACAACGATTTTCCTTGGGCTGAATGATCTGGCATCAACTCTGCAGTGCACTGTGTCTCTCACAAGCCTACGCTGGTGGCAATAAGCCATTTCAAGAGGCAAATTGACACAATTTTTGACCAAAATTCAATGCAATAGAGCTGAAATACAATCAATGAAAACAAGTAGGGTTTTCAAGAGTGTCCTAGGAGGTGGATAAGCTACTAGGAAGGATGATCTTCCCCAGTGGAGTAGCCAATTTATTTTGGAGAATTTGGTATCTACATATAAATACTAATTCCCTAGATAAGTATCCATATCTAGAACAACAATTTAAAGCACTTTAGCCTTTTCCTATAAGCAATAGATAAGATAAAGAGGATAAGAAGACCTACTTGTAGTTTTGCTTTCCTCTTCTCTCCTTTGTATTGGTCTTGTTGCTCCTTCCCATACTTAACACGCTTGAGAAGTACCTGTAAACATCAACAGAAGACAAAGAACCAATCAAAGAAAAAGATCTATTGATTACAAGTAAATGGAATCAGATACTTTCACACATATAAGCATCATATAACAAGATAAGCATATGGAAAAAGGTTTAAATAGTTTATTGAATAGAAGGTAGAATTACAACCATGAAGTCTGATTCGAATTTACTCCTCTAGCTTTGATCCCATCCACATCACATCAAAAGCATGACACTCCAGCAACATAACAATGCTTGTCTCATAGTCAATTCTCATAGCAACAGTATCTACTTACAATTCATCAAAGTCCAGCTCCTGATCACTTAGATGAGTGCTCAATTTATAGGAAGATGGAGGAGGTTATGTCATAAATGGGGGTATTGAATGGCCTTCCATACTTAGAGCTAGTTCCATGGAGGAAAGAATGAGAGGATAGGATGCATCTTAACTCATTCCTCATCCATTTTCGAGCTTATAGTATTTGATAAGTGAGGGAAACTTCTAGAAGACTCCAAGAGATAAGAATATTCCCCAAACCCTATGTGAATTTTGCTCAATCTCGCCTAGTGCAGGTCAAAGAGGGCCTAAGTGCTCTGCAGAGCACCCTGGCATGGACTTAACTACTCTGCAGCACACCCTTACATGGGCCTACTTGTGCTGGTCCCTTTAGAGATCATTTTAGGATGTCTTCAAGTCATGAAACTATCTAGGAAGGAGGCATTCAAAAGGTTGACTTGTTTAGGGCATGTAGCAACTGAAATTAGGGTTTGATGAGCCCTAAAATATTGATCTGGATGATGGGAGTGATATGCCCAAATGGATCTGTAACAATCACTCTATGTTGGTAGAGGGTCTAGTCTTTTGTAAATCAAGTTGTCATGGTGATAGGCTTATGGAGTCATTTTGTAGCCACATGTATGGGCTAATGATGATGTAATAGTCATGATGTATTATGTATTTCAATCATTGGTCCATAGGAGTTTATCATAGGAGCCATGTATTTATTGATATATCTATGTAAAATGCTCATGGAGCCATGTATGTATGTCGTACTATCATTGGGTTATTTAGTCATGAGTCATGTGGTCATGTTATGGTCATATATTGGTCATGTATGAGGTATTTGTATTGTTGCTACAACCATGTATATATATTGTAATATGTCATCAGTCATGGTCATGTGGACTCTTGGTCCACATTGTGCTTCTTTCCATGGGCAAGGAAGCAATGTTGCAGTGGGAATAGTTCACTTTAGTATGGAGATGATGTTAGAGATAGCATGTGTTCAGGGGGATCATCTATTTTCTCTTCTTTATTTCATCCATTCATTATTATACATCATGGTCCACTTAGAGGTGTTCATGGTGTGCCTCATACTATGCTATGAAAGTTGGAGTTTTTGACCTCATGTTTTGAATAGAGAGGTTGATTGATGTTGTTGCTTTGTGGTTGTTATGTAGAGTTTTGGTTGATACTCATGTGCACATTGTTGCATGTTGTTTATCATTATGATGCTTCTAATTGATGATTGTATGGTTGCCTTATGTTGGCATATTGTTGCTTACTACTAGAGGTTGTTGGTTGGTATGTTTCTCTGGATGATGGTTGGTGATGTGTTGCTTGTTGCTGATGTGGAGAGTATGGTCATTGGTTGATATGCACTACTTTTTAGAAATGTAGAGGTTTATTGCTCCAATATTTGTGCTTCAGTTCTTGTTGCCTTACCAAATGGAGTTGACCCTTTTCCATTGATGTCAAAGTGGGAGTGATAGAGGAGATTGGTCCGGAGTTTGTGTATGGTTGCCATTAATGCTAAAGGGGGAGATTGTTGGCATTATGGTCCACATGGATCCAGCTAGCTGATGTTGGCATTGGTTCATGGTTGCAGCTAGCTCATTTTGGCATTGATGTCAACCCTTGTAGAATAGTTGATGTTTGGATGCCTTCATTGTAGCATGGTTGCAACTAGTTGAGTTGGCATTGAGATGAATGTGTTGGCATTGATGTCAACCTTGTGATGTATTGATGGACAAATGATAGAATTGTTATGATTGATGATGAGTTGGCACACTAGCTGAGTTGGAAACTAGGTCTTCATGCTTATACTCATGGCGATGAATTTTTGTAGTGTGGTGGCCTTATGTTGATGATGGAGATGTGCTACAGTGTATTGCAAGTCTATTAGAGGTGTTGCAGCTTGTGCAGATGTTTTTTGGAGAGTGGAGGACTTGTTGGCACTCTTTCCAACCTTGTTTGTTGGCCTTTTAAGTCAACCTGGTAGTGACACTTGGGAGACTTGTTTATCTACTTGTAGAGGTGTTACTGAGCTTAGCAAAGGTTTGGAGGTGAGTTCAAATGTTGAAGAAGAGGATCCAAATGGTGGTAGAGGTTTTGAGATGAGGGCTTGTGGTTTTTCCTTATGCTCTGCCCCAGTCGCTCCCATGGAGGCTTATCCATGTGAATGAAAGGTTCTAGTCACTAGGAAACATGCATGTGCAAGCAACTAAAGGCTACAATCAAGTTTAGGTAGTGTTGTGCATGCGACTGATGTAGGTTTTAACTCTGTATAGAAATTACCTGCATATGAATTATAAAACACAGAAAATAAACAATGCAATAACATAAAACATAAAACACATATACACAGAAATTTTCCCCTGGATGCCAAAACTGGGACTACCAGCTTGATTTTTCATTATGTTCCTTTCAATGTTATAATACATATTTATACATGCCGAAGCATCCAATACCATGGACCGAAAACCATCGCGTCGAATACCATGGACCAAAAAACCATCACGTCCAAAAACATGTGCAAAAATCATGCACAAAACCATAGATGGGTCTGCCCAACCTAACATAGGGTCCAAAACCAAAGTTTTCTAGGGTGCTACCCCAGACCCCATAAAGTTGGGTTATGGGTACACCTCAAACCCCCTGTGACCCCCCCCCGCTACACAATCGGTGCATCGAAGGGGGGATCCAGCCCCCCCTCTAACCCCCCGGTTAACTACGTGAGCGAGTCGTGGAAAGAATATAACACAACCCAACATTCTTCCACTTGTTGTTTTCTTTCCACAGGGGGCCACAAGAGAGCTTAGTCATTTTTCCAGCCCTGAAATGCCAATTGTCTCTCTACACCAGGATAACTTCTCAGAGCTCACAGATTTTGTCAATGCATCTGCAGTATTCTTCAAAGTGTCCACCTTTACCAACAACACCTTTTGGTTTTCTATCATATCCCTCACAAAGTGATACTAAACATCAATGTGCTTTGTCTTTGAATGGTAAGCAGGGTTCTTTGCCAAGAAAATTGCACTTTGGCTGTCACATTCTATCCTTATATCTCCCTGTACTAACCCCATACTTGAACACAATCTCTGAAACGAAACTTCTTCCTTGCTTGCATGAGTTGCTACCATGTATTATGCCTCTGTAGTTGATAGTGCCACTACAGATTATTTCTTACTCATCCAACTGACTGCACCTCCAAATAGGTTAAACACATACCCACTTGTAGATCTTCTCTGATCCAAATCTCCAGCCCAATCTTCATCAACAAAGCCATGAATATCCAACACTCTATCCAATCCTAGTCTTCCTTGGTGGCACAAACCATAATCACTAGTGCCACCCAAATACATGAAAATCCGCTTCATTGTTGTCCAATGCTCCTTCCCTAGTTTTGACATAAACCTACTCAATACTCCCACTGCATGTGCAATGTCTAGTCTAGTATAGACCATTGCATACATCAAGCTACCGACTACACTTGCATATGGAACGTGGGACATATCCTCTTCCTCTTCTTGTGTCTTGGGACATTGTTTAGCAGATAACTTTACACCTATAGGAATAGGAACCTTCACCGGTTTACTATCCTGCATATTAAACCTCTACAGTATTGTCTCAACATACTTCCTCTAGTTTAACCAAACCTTCCTCTTTGCCCGATCTCTTTTAATTTCCATGCCCAAAATATAGTTTGCAGCACCAATATCTTTCATGTCGAATTTGGAGGACAATTGGGTCTTCAAATCCTGGATAATTTCTTTGTCATTTCCAACCAGCAACATATCATCCACATACAAGACCAGATAAATAACACGGTCACCAATTAATTTAAAATACACACAGTGATCTGCTTTGCTTCTGGTGAAGCCAAGTCCCCGTATAAATGTATCAAATTTCTAATACCACATCCTTGGTCACTGTTTTAACCCATACAGAGACTTCTTTAACTTGCATACCAGTTCTTTCTTACCCTTTACCACAAAGCCTTTAGGTTGCTTCATGTAGATCTCCTCTTCCAGATCCCCGTGAAGAAATGTTGTCTTCACATCCATCTGTTCTACCTCAAAATCAAAAGTAGCAGCAACAAATAAAAATAACCTAATATAAGTTACCTTGGCAATAGGAGAAAAAATATCACCAAAATCAATTCCTAGCACCTGGGAATAACTTTTGCTACCAACCGAGCTTTGTATTTCTCTACCTTTCCTTCTGCATCTGTCTTCTTCTTGAACACCCATTTGTTGCAAATGGGTTTCCTTCTAGCCGGTAAGTCCACCAAATCCCAAGCCTCATTTTTGTGCAAAGATTCCATTTCATCAATCATGGCCTCTTTCCAGAGTTTGCCATCCTTTGAATCTACTACTTCCTTCACAGTTTTGGGATCATCGTTAGTAATAGATAAAGCAAAATTTGAAAAGAAAGCAAATGGACTATACCTTTCTGGCTGCCTTCTTTCTCGAGCCGATCTTCTCACACCCAGAGTTTGTGGCCCTTCATCTTTTGATTCCTCCTCTGTTGTAGAGTCTGATTCTTCCTCCTTTAGCTCAAACTCTATCTTCTCAAGTTCCTTTGGTTGGACTTCATGTTTAATAACATCTTTCACCTCTCTGAACACCACACCTCTGTTGTACACAACCTTCCTTGTTACTGGGTTCCAAAGCTTATAACCCTTTAAACCATCATTATACCCAATAAAGATGCACTTTTCAGATTTGCTATCCAACTTGGTTCGTTTCTCCTTTGGAACATGTACATATGCATCACATCCAAATACCCTCATATGTGAAAGAGAGGGTTTCTTACCAGTCCATACCTCTTGTGGAGTCTTTTCCTCCAACACTGATGAAGGTGACCTATTGACAAAGTAACATGTAGTATCCACCGCCTCTGCCCAGATTTTATTCCTAAACCGACACCATTGAGCATGCTTCTTGCCCTTTCCATCAACTTCCTATTCATTCTTTCTGCAACTCCATTTTTCTGAGGTGTATATGGAGTAGTCTTCTATCGTGCTATACCACATTTCTTACAGAATTCTTCAAATTCCTTGCTGCAAAACTCTCCACCATTATCTGTCCTCAACACATTTATCTTCTTCTCTGTCTGATTTTCCACAAGAGCATTAAATTCTTTAAACTTGTCAAAGGCTTCAGATTTCTTCTTAAGGAAATATATCCATGTATTTCTTGAGAAGTCATCTATAAATGATACATAGTACACAGACTTACCCAGTGATGGAACCTTCACAGGTCCAAACACATCACTGTGCACAAGTTCTAATATCTGTTTCACCTTTTACTACCAGAGGGGAAACTCACCCGATTCTGCTTCCCATATACACAATTTTCACAGAAAACAAAATCCAGAGAGCTATTACTCATACCTTCTACTATACCTTTACCATGAAGTATTCGAAGGCCCTTCTCTCGAATATGTCCAAGCTTTTGATGCCACAACATGGTCTTATCTCCAGAGACCACTAGATTTTTTGCTCCACTTTCAGGAACCATAGAACTATTGCACCCATTAATAGCAGTGCTACCTTGTGGCTTGTACAAAGTTCCAATTCGAACTCCCCGCATCAATAGCAGTGCTCCCCGAACCATTTTGCAGGTATCCTTCTCGAACACTGTTTTTACACTTGCAACATCCATCTTGCTTACAGAAATCAGATTTCTAGCCAATGCAGGAATATGCAGAACACCCAGAAGAGTTCTAACCCTTCCACCTTGCAACTTCAACTTTACTTTTCCATGACCAATGATTCTAGCCTTCCTATCATCCCCTAAGAAGACATCACCACCATTGTATTTCTCATACTCACAGAACCACTCTCTATAGGGAGTGAAGTGAAAGGATGCACCTGAGTCAATCAACCATGCCTCATGATCTACATGTGTACTTAAAGAAGCCAAGTACACATCCCCACCTTCATCTGAGGTGGTTTTCGCCTCTGCAGAAGGAGCATCATCAGATCCCTTTCCTTTATCAGGAGCTTTAGATTTACAGTCCCTTTTGTAGTGCCCTTCCTTTCTACATTTCTAGCACACCACCTTTACAGGTTTTCCTGGAGATTTAGATCTCCCTCTAGATTTAGATCTCCCACTCGATGACTTATTTTTGTTTCTGTTCTGGGACCGTCCTCATATAGACAAGGCATCACCATTCTGCCTCTCCATATTTTTCCGTCTCATCTCCTCTGTCAACAAGGATGAGACTATTTCATCAAACTGCAAGGTAGTTGCATTGCTACCTATTGCAATAACCAGACTATCCCACGAATCTGGTAGAGAACACAACAAACTGATGCACTTATCTTCATCTGAAATTTTAATATCAACATATGCTAACTAACTTACCACAATATTAAATGTGTTTAGATGCTCTGTCACTGAGTCTCCATCTTTCATTCTCAGGTTATACAGCTTTTTCTGTAGGAACAGTTTATTCACCAGAGACTTAGATTGGTACAAAGTCCCTAACTTGTCCCACAAAGCCTTCGCCATAGCTTCCCCTAATACATTCAGCAATACTGAATCTGAGACACATAATCGTATTGTGCTCTTTGCCTTCTGATCCAACTTATTCCATTATTCATTGGACACTCCCATTGGTTTAGTACCCGGATCTACCATGATCCACTGATCTTTATTCACCAACAAATCCTCCATCTTGAGTTTCCACAGCTCAAAACTCTGACCATTAAATTTATCGATCTCTATCTTTCCGCTGCTCACCATCTTCTTTCACCACCAGAATCGATCTCGCAGATCTCCCACTGAACAGGGTCTACCACAGGCTCGAGCGAACCCCTTAGCAACAAAGGCATCCCTTTGAAGCCAAAACAACTACGATACCAAATGTAGGTTTTAACCCCGTACAGAAATTACCTGCATATGAATTCTAAAACACAGAGAATAAACAATGCGAGAACATAACACATAAAATACATATACACAGAGATTTTCCCCTGGATCCCAAAACTGGGACTACTAGCTTGATTTTTCATTATGTTCCTTTCAATATTATAATACATATTTATACATGTCGAAGCATCCAATACCATGGATCGAAAACCATCGCATCTAATACCATGGACCAAAAAACCATCGCGTCCAAAAACATGTGCGAAAATCATGCACAAAACCATAGGTGGGTCCGCCCAACCTAACATAGGGTCCAAAACCAAAATTTTTTGGGGTGCTGCCCCAGACCCCATAATGTAGGGTTACGGGTACACCTCAAACCCCTTGTGACCCCCCCCCCCCCCCCCCTCACTACACAATCAGCGCAATGAAGGGGGGGCTACGCCCTCCCTCTAATTCCCCAATTAACTACGTGGGCTAGTCGTAGACTTCTAGAATAAGTTTCAATTGTTGGGAATGGTTTGAAAAGGTCCTCCAATGATGTTAACACCTTTAATGCATAAGTAGTGATGTTAGTGTATTGATTTAGTCCAACTTGTGCGCCCTTGATCCCATGTCTAAGATGAATTTTGACCAACACTTTTTATATACATCACTTTAGAGTTGAGTATTGTTTGGTTGACTATGAGAGTGAGTTAGAGAAGGATGCATTGTGTGGGTATGCTTCAGGGTCATAGTGAGCCTAATTGCTTTAGTGTATGAGCTCTAATGGAAGCAATATGAGTAGATCTATTTCGTGAAGCATAACATTGATTCAGATCTCCATATTTCAAATCTGTGATGCATAGAATTGTAGCAGAGTTTGGTATTGATGGAGCTCCATATTAGCAACTCTCACATTTATTTTTGCAAGATCTGCTGACGCATTTGGTACATAGCCATAGTGTCTTATGTTGTTGATTGTATTATGCAACATTCATATTTTGGTATGAGGGTTTTTTATGAGTTTTGTTTTAGCTGCTAGTGATATTATTCAGTTTTTGTTGGATGGATTGTGGCCACTATTTTTCTAGAGTGGAGAGCATATATTTGTGGTGTTTTTTATTATGATTTGCAGAGAGTCTTGTTGCTAAGAGCATACTTGTAAAGCTGAAATATTGTTGAGCAGAGTGTCTTGGATCCAATTGGAGAATTTACGAAATGAGGTCCACATAGTGTTGAGGAGAAGTAACCTCATGAAAGAGGAGCAGTGATTTTGAAGCTTTGATGAAAGGAACAGTTTCTCCATCCAACCAGAGTTGGAAAGTCCAATTGAAGTTGGGCAAATATCGTTGATTGTGGTGGCCTTTAGCAGATGGTAGTCTATAGATCCGTGTGAGAATAGATTCTTCTAAGATGATTAGTAGAATAAAGTCTCTTGACTTATTGGTGTTAGCCTATTATGTATGAGGTCGAGACTCCATGCCGATGGGAGTCAACAAATCTATGTAAAAGACAATTTTTCTTAATAAAAGATTCAGAGAAACACAATAGCAATAAGGTTTGTTTTTTCCTGGTGAAGGGTTTTCCACTATATATCTAGTGTTTCTTGTGTGGATGTGTTTTGATGTGATTTTTATTGTTGCACTCAGGGTTACTTTGTTTTAGTTGCTTATATGATTTTATGTTCATGAGCTAATCTATTGTGTTGCTGGTGAATATATGTGTAATTCAGTTAAAGTTTAAATTGGTAAAATTATTAAAAAGATCAAACTACTGATTCACCTCACTCCCCTCCTCAACCCTCTTAGTAGTGCTCAAAGGTTTGCAAGTGTAAATTACAATTTAACCTTTCTTGAAATTAAAGCGAAATAGAAATTATTTTATATGTATTGAACATCTCTAGAGAGAAAAAGCATAAATTGTCATTCGATGAAAAAATAAATGACATAAAGACAAAATATTGTAGGGATAGATTGATTTGTATAAATGACCTTTAGAATAACAATTATTCTTCTAAAACCTACCAAACTAGACAATCATCTTGGGAGAAAATAAGAATCAAACAAAAAATAATCATGAAAATCCTCACTACCCTAGGGTACAACTTATTGAATATGCTTTTGACTCTAAATTAATTTAGATTGACAAAAAAAAATTAACAACATTTTATAAAGTTTACATTAAAAATCATTTTAATTTATTTTTCAAATATTTTAATTTTGTTTCTTTCTCCACTTTGATTGAGTATGGTTTTTATGCTCTTATTAGGTATTAGGTAATGATGACGTTACTGGCTCTGATACCAATTTCTAGCAGGGGCTCCTGTCACGAGCTTGCTCTTGTTGTGTCTCTTCGTATTTCTCTAATAACCAACTCCTGATGAACCAGTGGTGAACCTACTCGGAGCTTTCACACTCTGATGGCCTCAACAATTGCTTCCACACCTTCAAACGACCTTGGTGTCCCTTCGATCCTTTGGCGAACTTCCTGTGAACTTCGGATGAAAGCACAGAGAAAACTACTACCACAACAGACTTTTATAAATGCACAGAGATACTCAATAGCGGAATGGCATACTCATTTTATTTCAGAATGGATAAATTTTTTTCAGAATGCTTGAATCTTGTACAGAGAATGATTCTTTACAGAGATTGACTATTCTCGCATTTACCGGACTGTCTACCGTTCATAAAGAACAAGTAATACCGGAGGCTTCCTGGCGAGGAATAGACTCTGCCTCAGAATATGACTTCACACAGACACAAACTATGGACAATACTCTAATGGTTCGGCCACTTCAGGTTCTCACCAGTGTTGAGCACACTGATGCATAGGCTCCCAAGCCACCTAAGACTTTGAATGACTTCTCGTGTTGCAAGCAAATCAGACAGATCGTCCGCAGATGCAGAGTAGGAGAACACTCGACTCAAGAACACACACAAGACTCTCTAAATGTCGATGCCAAACAAATGAGCCTTGCCCTCCCTATATAGGAAGAGAGGGGGGACAAACATTATTGTTCGTTGGAACAGAGAAGAGCCTTAAAGCTAAAGTAATCATTGCTTTTTAGCCTTTACCAGAGCGACATCCGCACAAATATTCGGGTCTTTAGAATGGACCAAATAATTGCTTTCGGGTAATGCTAAGATATTGTCTATAAAGTATATTCTTATACCTAAAGCAAATCTGACAGACATCATGACTCTCTACACATTGGATGCTTTTGTACTAAAAGCCCATGAGAAAAGACTGATTACATAGTGAATGCTTTGGAACAGCAAAGCTCACGAGAAACTAGCCACAATTAAGCCCTTGTGACTGGTACAAATCAAAATACGGTCAGATCAGGGAATCGGCCTCTTTTATAAAGTATATCATCACAGGCTTTGGTGTATATCCTGCGGACTATCATCGGCTTCCCTAGGATAATTTGATGTTGAACTTTGGTTAAGATGTACCATTCTAGGTGCTCTCTCATATACTCTTGGAGTGAATAATTTATTTTATGAAATGGATCCCACTCCTTGGTTGTCATCTCTTTGACTGTTTTATAGATGCTATGAAAACATTCCCCAATATTATTTTCAAAACATTTATCACAGTATTTTCTTTCATAATTTTCATGATATACTGGGTCCATAGCGGTCCTGCTTACTCCGTAATCTGTCCACCAATTCTGAAACCACTGACATTGTTGATTTCATTGAGATGCTGCTAGCGTACTAAATTTCAGCTTTGTATAATGGGTCTCTTCTTTATCATCAACATTTAGGAAGTCCCACCATAGCTTTTTGTAGCCTGCAAAATCATAAACTGTGTCAGGAAACATTACCTTGGGATCATTTCTGGGCCACCGGGCACATGGTTGGACAGGAAATTGTCCTGGTTCATTCCACAAATCTCTGGTTCGATAGATACAATAGTAGCTTTCATAAATTCCTGTGCTGTGACCTCCATGGTACCAAATGCCGGCAATATCATGAAAATTTTGTTCTAGGACCCGACGATCAATCCCAACGTCTGCTTTTGCTTTGTCATATATCATATCATGGATCCATTTTCTGCCCTTAGGGTAGACTTTTATTTCAGGTACATAGTGCTGGAGGTCAGTGTGAGGTTGCAGATTGGCATCAAGCACTTTTTTATTCCTTAGTTGCCACGTGGGTCTCCAATTATTTTTGTATGTTTCCCAGTCTTGATCATCTGGGATGGTCCTCAAGACTTCTTGCTTCTGCTGCTGGTCCCATTCAGTAATAATCATCATAACATGTGCTTCTTTTTTATCAATGTATTCTCGACTAAGGAAGTCAGGAAGACTGTTATATTTACCTTTGATATGTTCTACTAAAAAATCAAAATTTGCAAAGAGTGCTTGCCATCTAGCAAACTTTGCTTCTCCATCTTTTTTGATATCTTTAGATAAAACTTTTTGCATTGCTGAAGCATCTGTTCTAAGAAGAAAAAGTTTTTTTATCAAATAGACTTCAAATTTGCTTATACAATTCCATGCTGCTTTTACCTCTCTTTCAATAACAGAGTAGTTCTGCTCTGCTGGATTCCAAACTCCTGAAGCAAATTGTACAACCTGTTCTTCTTTTCCAATTCTTTGTTTCAAGATTCCTCCCCATCCAATATTACTGGCGTCAGATTCAACTATCTTAAAAGCTTGGTCATTAGCTACATACAATATAGGTAAGGATTTTACCTTGGCTTTAATTTCTTGGACTGCTCTAGTGTGGAGATCTGACCATTCAGGGGGGTTTTTGCCCAGCCGTTTGTTAAGCACCTTCCTGTCACTAGCGCAATCCTGGTAGAAACTGCTGACATAGTTGAGGCATCCCAGAAATCTTTGCAATTGTGTCTTGTCTTTCAACACGTCTAGGAACTTGTCTGCAAATTCAATGGCATGTTGTTGCAGAGAAATTTGTCCATCACAAATTTTGTGTCCTAAGAATTTTATAGAAGTCTGGAATACTTCTATTTTCTTTTTGCTAAGCACAAGTCCATTTTTCTAAACCAACTTCATGAAAATATTTACATGTCTGAAATGGTCATCAATGTTCTTGGAGAAAATTAAAACATCATCAATATAAACAATTAGCCAATCAAAATATGGCTTGAAGATATCATCCATGAATTTCTGAAACTTTGAAGGAGCATTTTTTAGGCCGAATGGCATGACATTCGATTCATAATGCCCTGCAGGGATACTAAATGCAGTCTTGAATTTATCTTCTTCATCAATGGCAACTTGCCAAAATCCTACTTTTAAATCAAATTTTGAAAATATCTTAGCTCCTGGAATTCTCCTGATCAAGTCTCCCTTGTGTGGAATAGGGTAGGTGTCATCGGCCAAGACTGAATTTAGAGGTTTATAATTTATTACAAGTCTAGGAATACCTCTAATATGTTTATCTCTCTTGTTTACATAGAATCCATAGCAATTCCAGGGGCTATTGGATTCCCTGATTAGTTTTCTGTTAAGCAATTGCTGGATTTCTTCTTGGAAAATTTCTCTATATTATTTGCTCATTGGGATGGCTCTGCTTTTACAGGGTTTTCCTGTATATCCTTCTTTGTAGGGCAGCTTGATAGTATGTTGTTTCTGATGCCAGAAGGCATTTGGTTCTTCTGAACAGCATGTTTCCTCCAATTTTTCCTTCAGATCCTGGATTTTTCTTTTGACTTGAGGCAATTTTAGCTGTTCTTCAATCCTCAATGTGCCTTTCAGATCCTTGAGATCTGACAATAGAGATTCTGCTTTGTCCAATTTTTGCATAGCTTGGACCATTGTTGAAATCCTTGGGCTTGAGACATAAGGAAGTTCAATTCTTTTTCTTCTACCTTTTGATGTGGGTACAGAAATGAAATAGCCAGCTCTTCTTCCTTTTAGCCTGGCTGAGCCATGGGGTTCTACTGCAGCTAAAAATACATTTCCTAATATACAATCAACAGGGATGTCTGCTATGGCAAACTTCATATATACACAGTGGGTGTCAAAACATAATGAAGCTCTAGGAATTTCATATTTGAGTTTTTTGTTTCCTAGGCCTACCACTTCTCTTTCAGCTGAAACCCAATATTTGGCTGGAACATTCTTGATGTTAAGAATATTAATATCTGCACCAGAGTCTAATAATGCAGTCATGTAAAAGATTTGCCCTTGAATACAAATTTTTACCTTAACATGATGTTGCTGGTAGGTGATAGTGAACAACCTCATATCCTTGAAACCAAAATGTGGGTCTTGCATCCCTTCAGCGACTTGCATTTCTTGATGATATGCTGTAGGGTTCCAGGAATCTTCTTCTTTCTCTTCTGCATTGCTTTTTCCTTTTTGTATTTCTGCAATTTGAGTTTTAATTGCAGAAATTTCGGCTTTGAGGTGGTGGATTTCACCACTTACTTCTCCCAGAGTCAAGGATCTTACTTTTCCTGGCTTTTGATGATGCATTTGGAATGATTTAGTGTTTCTCTCATAGGATGCATCAATAAATAAAGGTTTCTTACCTGATTCTTTTGAAGCTTTGGTCTTGAGCTGGTCAGTGAATGCTTCAATCAGGCGATTCTTCATGTCTCCTTCCTCCATTTCTCTTATCTGAGATAAGATCTTCATTTCTTCTTCTTCTTCTGTGGATGCCATTAGAATTTTTTCTTTAGGAGGCTTAGGCCTTTATTCTTCACTGGAGCTAGTATAATATTCAGAATCATCTTCATATAAAATATGACAAGCACATTCTTCTGAATCTGAACATAAACACTCTGATGAGTCTGATTTAGAATATTGACCCATATTGACTTGGAATTCTTCTTCTGATGTAGTACTAAAAGAATCAAGAGAAGATTCTTCTAGTTGGTGCTGCTGGGCTGTGTCTCTGATAGAAAGGTTTGGGCACCTTTCTGTAACATGTGTCTTTGATTTGCATCTAAGACAAAATACAGGCCCTGAGAGCTCTTGCTTGACTTGTTTAGACTTCTGAGCATAAATAGCTGTTTTCTTCCCTTTATTAAGCTTTGATTCTTCACCTTGGGGACATCTTGAAGCTGTATGTCCATTCTGTCTGCACAACCAACAAGTGACTTTATTCCATTTGTCTTGTTTGGTTGAGTGCAAATGAATATCAGAGGGGTTATAATAATGCGTTTTTGGAACATACTTATAATAACCCTTCTTCCTCTATATCTGCTTTTTATCTTTTGTGGGATATCTCCTTTTATCCCTTGGATAATTTTTCTTATTTCTGGATAAAGTCTCTTTGAATTCTCTTTTGGCTCTTTTCCTGGACTTTCTCTTTTTCACCAATGGATCATCTACTGTAAGTCCATATTTGCTGCAGATGGACTTTTTGTCTGGTAATCTTGACAATTTTTCTAGAGATTTGTTAACCTTTGAACTAGTACAAAGACTCACCAATGTCTTTGTAATATGAGAATAAATCTCACCCCATGTGTAAGATTCAAAAGGTAACTGAAAAATCTCTTGCATTCTGATATAATCAACAAATCTAGAAGGTAGAGCAGCAAGGTATACCTGTTTCCATAGCAAGTTTTTGGAATCTTTTACCTCATAGATCCGCTGCATCCAATCCCTGTGGAAATCATCAAACTGTGACATTTTATGGCACTTGAGGTTCATGAGAATCACCTCATGTTTATTGGCTATCTCTGTTTCACTTCCACACCAATGCTCCAGAATCATTGATGTGAGTGTGCCAATCATATTACTGATGACAGTGCCATCTGGATTGTGAATGACATCTCCTTTCTCATCTTTAAGAACTTCTGCTTCCATAGTTTCAATTAGTTTAGGAGATGATTCCGTTTCCCACCATCTGAGAAGAGTACCTGTAAAACACTGAATGATAGTTCTACAAGCATCTACTTCTGATTTGCCTCTGGGACACATGAGTTTGTATTATGTATATATTAAATCTATCATTTGGTGAATTTGGCCAATGCTTATGTTGTCTATGTTCCATTCTCTGTGGGAATCATGGAAGAAAGTGTGAGCTTCAGGCATTTTCCCTTTCCCTTCAATGTCAGGAGCAGAATATCTAGAAAATCTATGTTCTAGAGGTTCATAGATTGGGAGTATCTGTGTCTTTGGTGGTTTCTGCTCGTTTTCTTCTTCCTCTGTGTCCTTAAATAATGAAGCAATATTTATATGTTCTGATTCATCAGCTCCTGATGATGAGGCAGTTTCTTTGGGGAACAATAGAGGAAATTTTTGAACATTTCTCACAGGATTTTCAATTTTTTTATTTCTCTTTACCAGGAAAGAATTTGGAACTGGCTTTTCAACTTTTGTCAACTGCATTTTTTCTATTTTTGTATTTAAGCCAGTAAGGAGAGCCTTAGTTACATTAATATGTCCAACTAAGTTTTCTCCTACTTCTTCTATCTTGCTCAATGATTCTCTGGTATAAGAGCGAGTCATGCTGGAATCAAACTGCAAATTATTCAAACAATTATTTGCACTACTCAATGAAGACTCTACAACATCTATTTGTTTTTTTACATCTTTTGTTTTGCTACATTCATTTCTAAGCCTTTGATAGCAGTATTGGTCCAATTTATTTGTTCACTAGCTTTTTGAATTCTCCCATCAATGCCCAAGGCATTTTCATCTTTTTGGACCAATGGAATGGCTTTGGCTGCATTTGTATGTTCTCCCAAAATAATCCCTTTATAAGGAGGGAATGTAGTAGGAGTTTCTACCTTTGACCCATCAAGTGCAGTCCATCCATGTTTATCAGTTGCACTGCTAGAGGTAGCACCAGTAAAAACATTGATAGGAGCAATCTTATCCTTCCATGAAAAGAAAGATATCCAAGTATTATTTGCCTCCATATAATGTTTCCAATCAGTTGCTAATTGTTTCTTTTGTTTAGGAGTGTATGCTTGGTCAAACTCTTCTGCCTAAGGATTTGTATACAAATCCCAATTCAACATATCATTTATCCATTTGGCACTAATTTCTGACTTCAAACATCCATCCATGAGTGCAAAGAAATTATGCATTTCCATAACTGCAGGCTTTTTGCAGTTAGAAGGAATTTGTTTAAATCTGCATTCTGGTATCAGTTGTGATTGCTCAAGTTTTCCTAGCCCATATCTTGGTTTTGCTGGTCTCATCAAGCAAATCATCTCAGTAAGCCTAGGGTCTTCTTCTTCAACTGTACCATCATATATTGATAAATGACAAACTGATGTCAGTCACATTAAATTGGTTTGTGAGGTTTAAATATTATCTTGACGCGAGCAGGTATATAGCATTAGGAAAGTCTTTGGCTACCAAATTATTTAGCGTTTTGGCTAAAAATTAAAAATCTAAATCTAAAGTAAACATTACACAAACAAAATATTTATTTTTTAAAATACATTATTTTGTATTTTCTTAATTTTATTGGTCTTCATCTTATTTGACAATGATTTCAGCCTGTCATATCACTACTGACATTACTGAAACAAATTTCTCCTTCAAATAGAATTGAGTATCGCCTGCATGGCACTTACAATGAGAATTAAAAAGCATCAACTTATAAATTTAAAACGAATCTCTCCTTAAATAGAATTAAAATGCACTTACATTTGCAAATTCGAGCTTTTTACAAAATGACACATGAATTCGTGCATTTGATTTTCAGTATATTTTAGTTACTTATTTGTCTCCTTAGTGTTTAATTAGATTTGATTTACTTTCCAACACACTTAATTTTATTAAGAGAAGAGAACTGTAAGATGATAATTTGAAGAATAAAGTGCAATTTTAAAACAGTGTGCTTTATATTATATTAATATATTTGTGGTTTAACCATAATTATTTATAATTACATGTAAATTAAATTGATTTGTATGAGTTTAATTTTTATTATTATCCCTCAAATTATTTATTCATTTAATAAAAAATTTTAAAATATTTTGTTTTGTATTTTTTGAATTTTATTGTCTTTATCTTATTTCGCAATGATTTCACTAAGTATCATACCAATACTTAGAGTGGTGAACATCGCTGGCACAAATCACATCTAGTAGTGACAACAATGAAGTACCAGCATGGAGGATGTGGAGCGCGTAATTTTAAAATAAATTGGTAATCTTAAATAAATTGGTTGTGATGATAGTGGTAGATTCATACGTTATGCTCCAGTTTTTATTCGACCATTATCGCATTGAGCATGGTAGCAATATAAAGTGATACGTTCTCATGCTGGAGAATCACATCCCATAGTTTGTGCTAAAAGAAATGTTTGACAAGGTGAAGGCAGCTAAAATGTTTGACAAGGTGAAGGAAACTTTAGTCCCGGCACTAGCAAACATTAATTTGTGCGAAAATCCAGTTAATTACTTGTGTCCATTCAACATAATTATTGACACGTTCATTGATTATAAGCTTAGCAAGATACCTGACACCTGACACGTTCATTGATTATAAGCTTAGCAAGAAGGCATCCAAGACTACACATCCACATCTGCTAGGTTGCATGCAAGCAATAGTAACGTTCTAGGGAAGACGACAAGAAATTGTATGAATTTTAAATATATTTGAATCATAGTATTTATTCTCAATATGACCCAAAAATTTCAAATAAAGTAAGTATTGTTGATAATGATAATAGGTTTTACTATTTTCAAAAACCTACATAATATGAAAAGTAAGTTTAAAAAAAATTGATTAAAATTTAAATTAATTTATATTATTTTACGTTATTACAATTACAATAAAGTTTAGTAATTTAAAAAACTTTATTATATATTCAAAATTTGATTAAATATGATATTGAAAATTATAATTTTTATTAAAAAAAATAAAATATCAGATCAAGTTACTATGTTTTGTTTTTAAGAAAATTATAAAAAGAAAAAAAGAAAAAATTAAAATAAACTTGAATAATTTAGAAAATGTTACATTATATATACATATATTAGGATATAAATTATAATTTTTATGCAAAATAATATAAATAAAAAACACATTAATTGAAGTGTTTCAAAGAAATCCACACCATAAATATTACTTTATTCATGTATATGGTACATTTCACTGCAAATGAGATTTTTTTGGCAAAATCCAATTTTCATTATATTTTTATTGTTTTTCACTTTAATTTAAGTATATTTAAAGTAAGCCCTTGCTATAATCTGAAACTTCATTCATGTTTTTGAAAATTCAATAATTAAACTAAACTGCAGGAACCCTAATTATACAGCATTGTTTTAATATAAGGTTTTCGTAGAATTTAAAAAACTTAAATGTCACCCATTCCACACATGGTTCAAGTGAATTTCACGATCACATATCCCCATAGACCTTCAAATCTGACGCACATGACCTCGATTTTCTTAGACAACTTGATAACCCTATGTACAAACAAAGGGTCAATACACACGGGCGAAAACAGGTAATAATATATCAGATTATTAAATAATATATAATAATATACCAGGGTTAATTTATAATATATTAAATCATTTAAATCATTTATATTTAATCTAATATTTTTAATGGTTTTTTTAATAGTAAGATAGAATTACATTTTAAGAATTTATCAATATTTTTATTATTTTAAAATGGGTAAAATTTTTTGAATCAAAATATCCTAATTTGTCAAAAAATAATTTATAAGGAAAAATTAATTTTATTTATTTATTAATTTGTTTAGTAAAATAAAATTTAATCAATTTTACAATTTCATTTATTGATAAAAATATTATTGATAAATAACTATAAAGGTTAAACACCTAATTTCCATCTCTAACATATTAAATATATTACAATTCAGTTTAACTTGTTATAGTGATGAAATCTTTTATTAATAGATATACATATTTATTCAAACACACACGATACATTGCTTGGAGAATGAAAAACACATTTTTTCTAATTGAAATGGATCTTAAACCAAAACATTAGACTCACAATCAAATGTAAAAATTGGTTCATATCTTTCAATGTTCAATAATTAAATTAAGCAACACTAAACTATGAGACTTTGTTAAATAAATATTATGAAAATCAAACTACACTAGTAATAAAAAATTTTCAATAAAATATATTTGCAAACCATTGCACTTTTATTTTTCATTTGGCCTTTCCACATCAAATGACGGCTCCCTCTTTATCTTCATTATGATAGAAATTTTGTGAGATGGGTGTCTGCTATTTTTTATTTGTGCACATGCGTCCAATTTATTTAAATTTATTTGGTCATTAAGGTTTTGATTATGACATATTTTATTTATAGTAAATGAACACTGATTGATTGATTAATTAAATAATTAATATTATATATATTTATTTATTTATTTTTCACTTAGAATATATAGTTTTTGGTTTTATTATCATTTAATCATATTAATGTCCAATTTTTAATATAACTTTTAAAATTTCATATTCAGATTGTTGAATAGTCAAGGGCTCCATCTAATTTTGAAAATGTGAAGTGATAAAACTACCACGCATTCAATTTCCATGGGTACGGAGAAACAAACATGTTCCAATTCATATCTAAAACAGTCACGTGAAACCCTTGATATCAAATTTCATATCTCTACCTATTGAGTGATTCAGGGTGGTAAGCAGTGGTAGTCACGCTAGTGTAGTGTTGTTATTGATCATGGACTTAGTCACGCTAGTGTTATTATTGATCATGGACTTAGATTGGTCATACATGTAAGGGATCTCAACAATTGAATATAGAGTCATATTAATCTTATTTAATTTGGTAGCGAGTGAAAACTATGTTACTATCGTTATTGATCATGGACTTAGATTGGCTAGACATGTAATGGATTTCAATGTTGGGTTAAAATATAGGGTCATATCTTTGCCTATTCAATGATAAAAAAATTATAAAAATACTTTGCTAATACAAAGAAATATTAACTAAAAATAATAATGAGAATTTTTATTTATACAGATGACAATTAATCATATAATAATACAATAATAAAGCTAGAAATGTGAAATGTATTTCAAAAAACATGATTTTGATGTTCTACATTAAAGGAATTGTAATGACCCCAGACTAAGTAAATGTGAAAAGTTACTGTGGTAAAAGACAGTAATACAGTTGTTGTTATGTTTTAAAAACAAAACTGTGATAAACTATTTTATTAAAGTAATTTAAATATTTTCTTGAAATGCTGGCAGCCTCTAGGAGGTGGATTTAAAAGAAAGAGATCAGTTATAATAACTGGTAGAAACTACCCTCCCAAAAACAGGAAAAGTCCTGGCTGTAGGGAGGAAGTTCTGTGCTGTGTGGACAGACAGAAGAGACCTTTTCCAAGAGGAAAAAGAAAGAGAAAACTGGTTAAGTCTGGTTAGGACCAGATAACCAGGCACAAAAAGTGCACAAATCTTGTTGAGGGCTTGTGGCCTGCAAGATGGCTCGGGGGGAGAATTCCGTCTGAGGGATGGATCTCATGGCTGGGTGGAAGAGCAGAATCAAGCACAGGTGACTTGTTTGAGAACCCATTACCGACTCTGGTGAACCAGGTACGGTTTCAAACTGCAGAGTCCCTGATTGATTATGAATATACAGTGAATTTACAGTAGACAGACAGGAACTAAGTTTTATTTTCCTTGATACTGTCATAATAATAATGTAACTGCATAGATGTAGTTAAATTAAGGGACCGCTTGTCATTCACTAGACATGGTCTGAACTAAACCCACTGTAAATCAAGTTACATAAATATATTTAGTTAAAGACTGGTTCTTGGGCAAGGGGAGGTTATTAAAGAACCTGATTATTGAATAACAGACATAACATAACTCTGTTAGAAGACGAAGGCACTGTCTAGGAAAAGAAAAGTTAACAGTGGAATAACCTGTGTTGAATACTTGATATTAAACAAGTAGACAATATAATATGTCTGCGGAAACGAGGTGAGAACCTCTGAGCCTGGGTAGACGGCACCGACTGTAGTCGGATTTGGTCTCATTGACAGAAGAGATAAACCAATAAACCTACAGTATTTAGCATAAAAGACTGTTGAACTGTGGAAAAAAAAGAATAAATAAGCTATACCAAACAAATAGAGTCTACTCTGTAAACGGCGCAAAACAGAGAGCGAGAATCATATGGTACTCCGTCATTTACGCTGTTAAGACTCAGTACTTACGAACACAATATTAGAGGACCCAGTTCGTTACGAGTGGTAAGGAACGAGTTATGTATACACCGCAAAAGAAACCCTGTGCAGGTACATAAAAGCTTTGGCATGTGTATATTCGAAATAAGAAAAAGCTTCAGATTTATAAACATTCAAAAAAGAGAAGCTTCAGGAATATATATATATATACTCGAAAGAAGGAAAAGCTTCAGGCACGCATGTATAATCGAAAACAATAGGAAGCTTCAGGCATATATGTATTCGACATTCCTATGCATAAGAAGAAACTAGTATTGCCGTCTACTTAACCGGAACCAGCCTGTACAAGCATTAGCGAGAACAAAAGAAAACACGTATAGTGAAAACCAGAGCAAATGGCTCGGAACATTAATCATAGTCTGAGTGCAATAATAAGAATGTCGTCGTGGAGGACGAGCAGAACTAGCCATAACAAAGATAACCCATGCACCATTACAGTTGAATACACAGTATAGATGTTCTGACACTGTTGAATGTACGAAATAGAAGCTCTGTTACTATTGAACACACGATATAGAATCATATAAGATGCACAGCATGAGTTTCCCTGAGGGCTTAGACAGAGTCGTAGATTCATGTACATAAACATAAAATAAATACCAGATGGTGAATCCCTGGAAGAATAAAACTGTACATACATTGACAAGAGATAACCCTCAAACAGAGCCGAATTCCATTAACTCAGACCTGTGCCATACGGCCAGATCCGAAGCCAAAAGTCTGGTAACTCAAAATCCGGCGATATAAACACAATAAATCCATAAACATGTGTAAAAGAAAACTCAGAAGCTCCGCCGTGGACAATCATCTAACAGGCGAGTTAATAACATGACCAGACTACCAACAAATTGTAACACCATGAGGGTTCTCTGCAGAGAGTACCTCAGCATTTGTAGCATGGAAACTTGCTTGGGAATGGCGGTCTGCACCAAACCATAACAACCACATTTCAAGACCCAAGAACTTAGAGCTCTCGTATGTGGAACAGAGCAACCAGGAATTGATAGCTTACCTGTGACCGCCGTAAGAATTCGGAACGCCGTGTATAGCCTCCTTGGCTCCGTCAGAGGGGAGGGTTGAAAAACCCAGCTGCATGCCTAACAAGAAAGAGGAATAAGTCAGTATGAATCATACAAACAACCAGAACTGTAAACGTAAGCCGTAGATTTAGGAGCCGAAGGATATTACCGGTGGTGGCTTGAAGGCAGCACTTCACAGCTTCCGGAGCAAGCGCAGGGTGAAGAGATAGTGCTAGTGACAGGGAGCCAGAGATTGAACACTAGAACGGAGCCGGAAAGGCCAAACAAACAAATAAACCCGGAGACTGCTCGGAGATGAATATGTGAGGATTAAACCCATGAATGATTCTCAGCCCTACGATCCACGGGTGAGATCCCAACCGTTCAAGCAAGGCGGGAACCAGAAGCGAAAGGGCCGAGAACGTCATAACCGAGGCGTCACATGGCCAAAGGAGCCAGATCACGCCACCTGCCTCGAGAAGGACTGGAACCATTAAGGCAAGGGTGAGTTGGCACCTGCAGAGGCTGCGGCAGGACCACCAAAGCCCGCGCCACATTAAATACTCACAGTGAACTAGTAGACTTATAGCTGGCTTCCATCGTGAAGTCAAGCTTACATTAAAACCCATATGACAGCATAAACCAAGCCACGTAGCATATGTAAATAAGGGTTAGACAATAATTAAACATAGAACTATTCCGCTGTAGATACGTGGCATAATGTATAAGAATATTTGATATGAATCATATGTGTGCACATAGATAAGGATGAATCATGTAGTATATAGTTAGTTCCATATCTGTGGTAATTAGTAAAAATAAAAGTCTTTTTTTTATGAGCATGTGAACAAAGGTGTGACAAATTGGTATCAGAGCCCAGTTTCAACATTGTGGCCTCAAGAAAAACATATTTCACTGTGCAGAAGCGTGCACCATGCATACATATGTAAGTGAATAATTTACTTAACTGTTGTTCTGTCTATTTAGGGGTGAAACACAGAATTACAACAGCTAACAGTTAAGCCAGAAAGGAGACAAAATGCAAGGAACCGGCAGTAACCCTCGAGAGAACCCAGAGCTGTGGGTACAGTTGGGTGAGGAAACACGAAGTACCAACCTTGCAATCCTGGAAATTGTTCAGGAGTTGAAAAATGAGATGGCAAGGTTGCGAGAGGATAACGCGCGTTTGACAGTTGAACAAGAAAGAATTCTGAAGAGTTTGTCGGACAGGCAAAATCCACCTCTATCTAACCCCAGCGCGGAATAGCAAAGGATGACAGAAGAACAAGACTATCAAATTGAACCTGAAAATTCAGATGGCAAAGAGGATCACTCTGATAATGCACCACAGCAGCAAACCTCAAAACGTCAGAAAATGGAGCTGCAGGGAGAATTCTGGAAGATTAAACCCCCACATTTCGATGGAGAACAGGAAGAGGCAGCAGAAGCATGGTTAATAAATATGAATAAATATTTTCAGTTGTATGAGTATGATCACAATTTGAAGGCGAGACTGGCTATTTTCCAGCTACAAGGTAAGGCAACCTTGTGGTGGGAGGAAATCAAGATCATCAAGGGGGTAAGTGAACGGACCATTACATGGAAGAACTTTCAGAAATACTTCAAATAAAGGTACCTAACTGAGCGCTTCTACGATGAAAAAGCGAGGGAGTTCCATGATTTAAGGCTGGGGCAGCAGACTATGGACGAGTTCATTAATCGTTTTACCTCTCTGCTACGTTATGTACCTTATATCAAAGAGGAGAAAGCCAAGGTCCAAAGGTTTGTGAGCAGCTTACCTTCATATATAAGAGAGAGGATTGAGTTTGACAATCCTAGGACCATGGATGAGGCTATTCGTAAAGCAAGGATCTGCTACTAGCAGAATAAACAGAAGGGGGATACTTCGAATAAAAGATGGAATGAGAAAAGGAGCAGTCGGTTGGTTGGAAGCAACAAGGGAGGTTGTAGCAATGGAAGTAAGGGAGCTGGCAAAGGATTGAACAGTAGATCTGTAACAAGAAGTGCGCCTCGAGCTAGGCCAGTGATTGAAACCAGAGTACGTGAGCAGCCTGTTAGGCCAGAAGGTGAGGGGATGACCAGACCTCCAATTCAACGCTGGGGCTATGGAGGACCTCACTATGTTAAAAACTGCCCACAGCGAAAGGGAACATACCAGATATCCAAAATTCATGAGGCATCGACCGTTGGGGACGTGGCACGTAGTGTACCCAGAATTAATGCAGCTTTGGAGGACCGCCAAGCAGAGTACCAGCCATCTATGGTTGAATTTGAAGGTAAAATTTCAAACCTTTCTATAGCTGTTCTTATTGATCCAGGAGCTACTTTAAGTTATGTTAGCCCAAAGATAGTAGAACAGTGTAAGTTACAATCTGAAAAGTTTAAAAATCCGTGGCTGGTCCAATTAGCTACAGGAGCTAAGAGACGGGTCTTGGCCAAAATAAATAATTGCACTTTAACCATAGCAGGGCAGCCAATAGTGGCAGACCTAAACATATTACCTTTGGGTTCATATGACATTCTGATTGGGATGGATTGGCTGGAGAAACACTGGTCTTTGGTAAATTGCAAGACAAAAACCATTTATTATAAGGATGACCGTGGAGAGCAGCAGGAGTTACAAGGAATCAAGCATCCCGTACAGATTCGACCCATTACAACATCTCAGTTAGCTAAATGCATCAGGAAGAAATGTCAAATTTATGCTATTCAGGTGGGTTACGCGAACCAGAAGGATAAAACTGCTAGGATAGGCAACATTCCGGTGGTACAAGAATTTACAGATGTTTTTCCTGAGGAGGTACCAGGACTACCACCTAAAAGAGATGTGGACTTCACCATTGAATTGATTCCGGGAGCAGCACCCGTGTCACGGGCACCATACCGAATGAGCGTACCAGAACTAACAGAATTGAAAATGCAACTGCAGGAGCTGTTAGACAAGAATTACATCCGACCCAGCGTATCACCCTCGGGAGCCCCAGTGTTATTTGTCAAAAAGAAAGATGGGACTTTCCGGATGTGTATTGATTATCGTCAGCTGAATAAGCTCACGATCAAAAATAAATATCCTTTGCCTCGGATCGACGAACTTTTTGATCAGGTGAAGGGAGCGACGGTATTCTCTAAGATCGATCTGCGATCTGGATATCATCAGATCAGAATTAAAGAGGAGGATATCGCTAAGACAACTTTCAGAACGCGGTATGGACATTATGAATTCGTGGTGCTACCTTTTGTTCTGACCAATGCACCTGCTACCTTCATGTGTTTGATGAACAGTGTGTTTCACAGGTTCTTAGACAAATTTGTGTTGATATTCATAGATGACATTCTGATTTACTCCCGATCAAGAAAGGAGCATGAGGAACACCTTAGATTGGTGTTGCAAACTTTGCAAGAACATCAATTATATGCAAAGTTTAGTAAGTGTGATTTCTTCAAGGAGGAGATACAATACTTAGGCCATGTAATCACAAAGGAAGGAATTGCAGTAGACCTTGAGAAAATCAGAACTATAATGGAGTGGCCCATACCAAAGGACGTGGTAGATATTAGGTCCTTTATGGGGCTAGCGGGTTACTACAGAAGATTTGTGGAGGGCTTCTCAAGGGTAGCATACCCTATCACCTCCTTACAAAAGAAGGGAAAGGTATTTAAGTGGACCTCGGAATGTCAGCAGAGCTTTGAACAGCTCAAGCACTTACTCACCACCGCTCCCATATTGAGTATAGCTGATCCTAACAAGGATTACGTGGTCTGCACTGACGCAAGTAAAGAAGGCGTGGGAGGAGTGCTGATGCAAGAAGGAAGAGTCATTGCATACGAATCGAGGAAACTAAAGGAACACGAGCAGAAATACTCTGCTTACGACTTGGAGCTGGCAGCTGTTATCCATGCACTGAAAATGTGGCGACACTACCTTTTGGGAAGAAAATTTCTGTTGTTAACAGACCACCACAGCTTAACAAACTACTTCAGCCAACCCACCTTAAATACGAGACAAGCTCGTTGGGCTGACTTCTTAAGCGGGTTTGATTTTGAAATTAAGCATTTAAAGGGGAAGGAGAACCGAGTAGCTGATGCATTGAGTCGAAAGGTACAATGCGTGTGCAATATTTCGGTCAGTAAATGGCAGAGTACCCTACTTGAAAGGATAAAAACAGCGGCTGATCAAGATGCTGTTTACCAGCAAATTAAACAGCAAGTACAACAACTTTCTGGTAAGGAAATACAAAAAGGTTATGAGCTAGATGATGCCGGAATGTTGTATTTTAATAAAAAGTTGTATGTACCCAATGAAGAAAGTCTTAGGAAATTGATTTTGGACGAATTTCATATCAGCCATTACACCGGGCACCCAGGGTACCAGAAAATGATTACCGCTCTTCGAAAAGAATATTACTGGCCAAAAATGAAGAAGGAGGTAGCCGAGTATCTAGCGCGATGTCTAGAATGTCAACAGATTAAGGCGGAGCATTTGCATCCAGCAGGGCTGTTACAACCTTTACCCATTCCGGAATGGAAATGGGAGATTATTTCCATGGACTTTATAACCGGATTGCCTCGAACGAAGAAAAATAATGATTCCATTATGGTGATAGTGGATAAGTTAAGTAAGGCAGCACACTTCATACCTGTGCAATCAACGTATAGGGCCGTGCAAATTGCTCATATTTTCATGCAAAATGTGTTCAGATTGCATGGACTTCCGAAGGTAATTATCTCTGATCGTGATGTTAAGTTCACATCAACCTTTTGGAGGACATTGTTTGCTGAACTGGGAACACAGCTGAACTTTAGCACAGCTTATCATCCCCAGACCGATGGCCAAACGGAACGGGTAAATCAGGTAGTGGAGGACATGCTGAGGGCATGTGTTATGATGAAACCAACTCAATGGGAGGAATACCTCCACCTGGTCGAGTTTGCATATAACAATGGGTATCATTCCTCAACACAGCTGAGTCCGTTTGAGGTTCTGTATGGGCGGAAGTGCCGCACACCCTCAAGTTGGAGTGGACCTGAGGATAGGTTACGAGTTGGTCCTGAAATGCTCAAGGAAATGGAAGACACGGTAAAAAAGGTGCGTACCAACTTAAAAGCCGCTCAGGACAGACAGAAAAGTTTTGCTGATCGAAAGAGAAGGTTCAAAGAATTCCAAGTTGGAGACCATGTGTTTGTTAAAATTCAACCCAGAAGGAGTACTTTGCAGTGGAGCGGATGTGCCAAACTGGCACCTCGCTATTTTGGACCTTTTCAAATCTTGGCAAGGGTGGGGCCGGTGGCCTATCAACTCGCCCTACCAAGCCATATTAGGATCCACAATGTTTTTCACGTTTCCGTATTAAAACAATACGTCTACGATCCTAAACATGTAATTCAATGGCAGAATTTTCGGGTAAGAATTAATCTGGTCATTCTAGATAAGCTTTGTTCCTAAACAAGAAAATAACTAAATCTGTTGCTGATTGCAGGTCGAGCCGGAAGGTGAGGTTCTGGTCGAACCATTGACCATTCTCGACCGGAGAGAAGTGCGGCTGCGGAAACGGGTTATTTTCCAAGCTAAGGTGCAGTGGCAGCACTATGGGCCTGAAGAGGCCACTTGGGAGGATGAGAAACTCCTTAGGGAAGCTTACCCGAATTTGTTTAAGGGAGACAGACATCGGGACGATGTCCAATCACAGGAGGGGGAGATGTAATGACCCCAGACTAAGTAAATGTGAAATGTTACTGTGGTAAAAGACAGTAATACAGTTGTTGTTATGTTTTAAAGACAAAACTGTGATAAACTATTTTATTAAAGTAATTTAAATATTTTCTTGAAATGCTGGCAGCCTCTAGGAAGTGGATTTAAAAGAAAGAAATCAGTTATAATAACTGGTAGAAACTACCCTCCCAAAAACAGGAAAAGCCTTGGCTATAGGGAGGAAGTTCTGTGCTGTGTGGACAGACAGAAGAGACCTTTTCCAAGAGGAAAAAGGAAAGAGGAAACTGGTTAAGTCTGGTTAGGACCAGATAACCAGGCACACAAAGTGCACAAATCTTGTTGAGGGCTTGTGGCCTGCAAGATGGCTCGGGGGGAGAATTTCGTCTGAGGGATGGATCTCATGGCTGGGTGGAAGAGCAGAATCAAGCACAGGTGACTTGTTTGAGAACCCATTACCGACTCTGGTGAACCAGGTACGGCTTCAAACTGCAGAGTCCCTGATTGATTATGAATATACAGTGAATTTACAGTAGACAGACATGAACTAAGTTTTATTTTCCTTGATACTGTCATAATGATAATGTAACTGCATAGATGTAGTTAAATTAAGGGACCGCTTGTCATTCACTAGACATGGTCTGAACTAAACCCACTGTAAATCAAGTTACATAAATATATTTAGTTAAAGACTGGTTCTTGGGCAAGGGGAGGTTATTCAAGAACCTGATTATCGAGTAACAGACATAACATAACTCTGTTAGAAGACGGAGGCACTGTCTAGGAGAAGAAAAGTTAACAGTGGAATAAATTGTGTTGAATACTTGATATTAATCAAGTAGACAATATAACGTGTCAGCGGAAACGAGGTGAGAACCTCTGAGTCTGGGTGGAAGGCACCGACTGTAGTCGGATTTGGTCTCATCGACAGAAGAGATAAACCAATAAACCTACAGTATTTAGCATAAAAGACTGTTGAACTGTGGAAAAAAAAAGAATAAATAAGCTATACCAGACAAATAGAGTCTACTCTGTAAACGGCGCAAAACAGAGAGCGAGAATCATATGGTACTCCGTCATCTACGCTATTAAGTCACAGTACTTACAAACACAATATTAGAGGACCCAGTTCGTTACGAGTGGTAAGGAACGAGTTATGTATACACCACAAAAGAAACCCTGTGCAAGTACATAAAAGCTTTGGCATGTGTATATTCGAAATAAGAAAAAGCTTCAGATTTATAAACATTCAAAAAAGAGAAGCTTCAGGAATATATATATATATATATATATATATATATATATATATATATATATATATATATACTCGAAAGAAGGAAAAGCTTCAGGCACACATGTATAATCGAAAACAATAGGAAGCTTCAGGCATATATGTATTCAACATTCCTATGCATAAGAAGAAACTAGTACTGCCGTCTACTTAACCGGAACCAGCCTGTACAAGCATTAGCAAGAACAAAAGAAAACACGTATACTGAAAACCAGAGCAAATGGCTCGGAACATTAATCATAGTCTGAGTGCAATAATAAGAATGTCGTCGTGGAGGACGAGCAGAATTAGCCATAACAAAGATAACCCATGTACCATTACAATTGAATACACAGTATAGATGTTCTGACACTGTTGAATGTACGAAATAGAAGCTCTGTTACTATTGAACACACAATATAAAATCATATAAGATGCACAGCATGAGTTGCCTTGAGGGCTTAGACAGAGTCGTAGATTCATGTACATAAACATAAAATAAATACCAGATGGTGAATCCCTGGAAGAATAAAACTGTGCATACATTGACAAGAGATAACCCTCAAACAGAGCCGAATTCCATTAACTCAGACCTGTGCCATACGGCTAGATCCGAAGCCAAAAGTCTGGTAACTCAAATCCAGCGATATAAACACAATAAATCCATAAACATGTGTAAAAGAAAACTCAGAAGCTCCACCGTGGACAATCATCTAACAGGCGAGTTAATAACATGACCAGACTACCAACAAATTGTAACACCATGAGGGTTCTCTGCAGAGAGTACCTCAGCATTTGTAGCATGGAAACCCGCTTGGGAATGGCGGTCTGCACCAAACCATAACAACCACATTTCAAGACCCAAGAACTTAGAGCTCTCGTATGTGGAACAGAGCAACCAGGAATTGATAGCTTACCTGTGACCGCCGTAAGAATTCGGAACGCCGTGTATAGCCTCCTTGGCTCTGTCAGAGGGGAGGGTTGAAAAACCCAGCTGCATGCCTATCAAGAAGGAGGAGTAAGTCAGTATGAATCATACAAACAACCAGAACTGTAAACGTAAGCCGTAGATTTAGGAGCCGAAGGATATTACCGGTGATGGCTTGAAGGCAGCACTTCACAGCTTCCAGAGCAAGCGCAGGGTGAAGAGATAGTGCTAGTGACAGGGAGCCAGAGATTGAACACCAGAACGGAGCCGGAAAGGCCAGGCAAACAAATGAACCCGGAGACTGCTCGGAGATGAATATGTGAGGATTAAACCCATGAATGATTCTCGACCCTACGATCCACGGGTGAGATCCCAACCGTTCAAGCAAGGCGGGAACCAGAAGTGAAAGGGCCGAGAACGTCATAATCGAGGCGTCACATGGCCAAAGGAGCCAGATCACGCCACCTGCCTCGAGAAGGACTGGAACCATTAAGGCAAGGGTGAGTTGGCACCTGCAGAGAATGCGGCAGGACCACCAAAGCCGCGCCACAATAAATACTCACAGTGAACTAGTAGACTTATAGCTGGCTTCCATCGTGAAGTCAAGCTTACATTAAAACCCATATGACAGCATAAACAAGCCACGTAGCATATGTAAATAAGGGTTAGACAATAATTAAACATAGAACTATTCCGCTGTAGATACGTGGCATAATGTATAAGAATATTGATATGAATCATATGTGCGCACATAGATAAGGATGAATCATGTAGTGTATAGTTAGTTCCATATCTGTGGTAATTAGTAAAAATAAAAGTCTTTTTTTTATGAGCATGTGAACAGAGGTGTGACAGGAATGAATTCTATGTTTATGGATCAATCCAATGGGTTTGGGGAAATATGTTGTAATCAAGTATTGTATTTTGAAGTAGACTATTTTATCTAATTTTTTATTGTGTTGGAAGATATTCACCTCGAGAAACCTGTATATGTTTAGTATTGGGATAATAATTTTATTTCATGAATTTGTAGATGATACTAAAGATGGAAGAAAATAATAATGTAACTCCCAATATAACTATAATCGGACCATAAATTTTACAATTAATATAAATATTTTCATATATATATATTATATATAATTTATTAAAATTTATATTTAAAAAAAAAAACATATTTTATATATTTGATGAAAAAAAATTCAAATTTGATTAAATTTTTTATATAAATAATAAATACTATAATTTAATATCAATTTTGCTATTAGTAATTATAATATAATATAACTCCCAATATACCCATAAAAAATACCACAAAATCTGTTTTATATATATTTATTTATTAAAAATTATATTAAAAAAATATATTTAAAAAAAAAAAATCAAATTTAATTAAATTTTTTTGTATAAATAATAAATGCTATAATTTTGCCCACGGGGGTTTGGATTGACGGTGAATGGGTGCGCTGCTAAGGCACTCCTTGCGATAGGTCACCGGTTCAAATCTCTTGTGGGTACGTAGGTTAGTCTTAATATAGAAAAAAAAAAAAAATGCTATAATTTTAAAATCAATTTTGCTACTTTTAATTAAAATATCGCCTTCTTCCTTAACCCTTCACTTCACTTTGCTCGGACTAAAAAAATATAAAATGAACAGAAAATTTGGGTTAACGAATATAAATATAGCCTTGCATGTTTATGGCAAAAACATGGTGAATCACCAACCCTTTGCCTCTTGTTTTCACGGGATAATTTTTTATTTTTTTTCGTTTAATGATAGAATTGATATATTACTTATATTTTTAAATAATAAAAAAACAAAATGTAATGTATATAAAATATTTTTTTTATTTAATTGTTTTTATGTTAATTTTTTTTTAATAATTGTAATGGTAGTGGGAAATGTCTCTCATTTTATAAGAAATAAATTTAATTATCAAATTCATGGTTAAAGAAATAAAAAGTAATAACAAATATTTTTTTAACATAAAAAAATAATAATTTTTTTATTTTTATTTTTATTTTTTTTATTTTTTAATTTTAAAAACAAAAATATTTTAAATATAATAATTTCATTTAATACATTTCATAATAAGGAAAATTTGTCAAAACCAGAGGGTAGAGTATGTATGCTTTAGTAGATTTAGGAGTCAAATCGTTGCCCGGAGGTGGGTCCATTGTCCACAAACAAGGGGGTCTCATACACCAATTTGGTGTTTGGCTTGGTTGTGACCTTAAAAATAGATATTATTATTATAATAATAAAAAAGATAGCTAAAGAATTGTGCTTTTTATTTTTTAATTATTATTAAATATGTGAAAAATAATAATATTTTATATTAAAATGAATATATATTCATAAAAATAGATAATTAAGTTGTGAATATATTTATTATTTTTTTCTAAAATATATTATTTTATATAAAATAATATTTATGTCATTTGATTAAAAAGTAATTAAAAGTGATAAAAAATGAATAAGAGATATAAATAATTTAAAAATGCAAAAACTTTATATGTGAGAAGATAATACAACTTGAGTGGGCCTAATGGTTAAGAGCATGTGTTTCCTCCTAAGAGGTCACAGGTTCAAAACCAAAGGGGGGTAGAGTATGTATGCCTTTGTAGAATTAGCAGTCAAATCGCTGCGCGGAGGTGGGTCCCTTGTCCCACAAACAAGGGGGTCTCATACACCAATTTGATGTTTGGCTTGGCCGTGACCTTAAAAATGGATATTATTATTATTATTACATCATAAATATTATTTAGCATTTACATGGCAATTTAATTCACCACATAATAGAGCCAACAACAATTGTTTGGATCTCTATGTAGGGAATCGATACAATCCATAGAAGAGTTGTGGTCTATTAGGTGGTAGACCCAACACCCACAGTTTGGCTCTCTTGCAAAAGATGAACACACTAACTACTCCCCAAATTCCAATTCCAAATCCAATTCCCAATGCCATTAATGACATCTTGTCATATAGATGCTCCAACCACCCCACTTTAATATGGCCACTGCTGCTATTATTGTGAGCTTCTCTCCCTTGGTTTTCCTTTCCATTACATGAATCCAAAGGACACCCATATATGCATTTATTCCTTTGAAATGATGTTGCACTAAATGTGGAAAATTGTGTTCCTCCAGGGATTGGCCCACAAAGGTTATTAGATGAAACATCGAGAACAGCCAAACTATATAGTTTAGAGAGCTCTTCAGGAATGTGTCCACTCAGATTATTCTTGCTCAAGTCTAACTGTTCCAAGGTAGATATGTTACTAAGAGATGATGGCATTGGCCCTTCCAACTGGTTGCTAGATAAATTTAGCAATTGCAAGCCACTCAAAGTTCCTATGCTTGGAGGTATTTGTCCTATAAGATTATTGTTGGAAAAATCAAGTATTGTGTTTTTATTTGATAGGTGTGATAGAGTATATTCACTTATTTTGATGTCAACTGGCATTTCTTGACCTGCATCAGTATTAATATCAGGTAATGAATTGTTGTTTACAAATCTTGCAAGTCTTTCAAAATGTAATGGCATTCTTCCAGCGAATTTATTATTGGATAAATCCAAGATAGACAAATGGGTGAAATTTGTTACCCATTCAGGAATGTCACCATGGAAATTATTGTACCCAAAGTTTAAAAATTCCAAGCCAACAAAAAATTGAAGTAGTAAGGAAGTTTCCCTATCAATTTATTTCTCCTCAAGTCCAATAACATAATCCTGGTGCAATTAGTCAAAGATATTGGACTTGAGTCCCAGAAAAATTATTAGTATGAGCATAAAAATATGATAAGGAAATGAAATTTCCAATAATAATTGATCCTTGAAAGTTATTCTCTGACAAATCTAAATATTCAAGAGAAACTAAACCACTAAAACTATTAGGTATATTGCCAAAAATATTATTATTATGTATATTTAAAGCCTCTAAAGCATTTAGTTTGCCTATGCTAGGTGGAAGAGGCCCAATTAAATGGTTGTTTGATAAAGAAAGATAATTCAATGGCATACTCACTTCAAGAATACTCAGAATGGTGCCTGTAAGGTCATTATTGTCTAGGTCCAAGTAAAATAGAGGAGAAGAATTGAATAGTGTGGGAAGGATGTTGCCACTTAGTGAGTTGTTGGATAACATAATATATTTTATGTTTTTCATCAAACCGATTCTTGAAGGGATTGGACCACTCAATTTGTTTCCCGTACCTGATAAATCTTGGAGTGAAGTGCAATTGCTAATTGAAGCTGGAATGCTTCCACTTATACTATTGTCGTGGAGTGCTTCCAACCTGAGCAGGCGACCCAATTCCCATGGGATTGGACCACTCAAATTGTTGCAGCTAATATCCAGTAGTGTAAGTGAAGTGTAGTTGCCCAAAGAAGATGGGATGCTTCCATTCACATCTACGCCATCCAACCAGAGAGTGTCCAACTGGACCAGACGGTCAAGTTCTGGTGGGATTTGACCACCCAAAGCATTGTTGCTCAAGGAGAGTTGTTCCAAATGGACCAGTAAACTGAGTTCTAGTGGGATTTGACCACTCAAAGCATTGTCAGACAACCAAAGACATTCCAACTGGACCAGCTAACTGAGTTCTGGTGGGATTGGACCCCTCAAATAGTTGTCTGGAATATACAATTGTTGAAGACGTGTACAATTACACAATTCCTTTGGAATCGAGCCATGGAGCGCATTACAACTGAGGTCAAGTATTCGTAGAGCTTTTAGCTGCCCAACTTCCGATGGAATTCTTCCACTGAAATTATTCGAGGAAAGATCTAAAGTCCGCAACAGAGAGAGGTTGCCAACAGATGGGGATAGCGTACCATTCAATCTGAAGTAAGGTAGCAAAATTGCAACTACTCGTTTTGTGTTTGGTGTGCACGAAATTCCGTTCTAGTGGCAGATGTTATTTGAGTTATGGGTCGTCCAGTTGGAGAGCAATCCTTGTGGATCTGATATGATGGCCCTTTTGAAGCTGAGAAGCACCTCCACGTCCCTTTTATCAGCCATGGAGGAAGAGGGTTCCCCTCCACCCGCTCTTTGTTGTTCAATTTGTTCTTTCATCTCTTCTTTCTATTGGTTTATTATCATTTGTTGCACTTTTCTTTCTCTATATGCTCTTTGGTATTATCTTCGATGTGATTTTTGTCATTCAATTTGTTGTTTCGTCTCTTCTTATTGTTTTTTTGTTGTCATTTGTTGTGTTTTTTTCTCGATATGCTATTTTAATTTCTCCTTGATGTGCTCTTTGTTTCTCAATTTGTTCTTTCATCTCTTCTTCTTGTTATTTTGTTGTCATTTTTTTCTCCTTTCTTTGTCAGTATTCTCTTTGCTATTCTCTTTGATATGCTTTTCGTCGTTCAATTTGTTCTTTCATCTTTTATTGATGTTGTTCCCTTGTCATTTGTTGTGACTATTTTTGTTGATATTCCTTAGTTGTCATTTTCTTTCTGTTTCTTTGTGGACTTTCTATTTGTTGTTCATTCCTACTCATTTTGTGTTCTTCACACTCCCCAACTTCTACATCAACCACATTGTTATTATTGTGACACATAAATCATTACACATCACCATAAATTAATATCTACACTAAAATGAATGTGTATAATGAAACACTCAAATATTAACTAATATTACTAAGGCGTTTTCCATAATCCCTCTCTATTAAGAAGCCTTTATTTAATATTTAGGCGTTTTCTATAATTTTCACAAATATATATCTTTCAAAATAGGATAATAATCTCACTTTATTTGGAAATAATATGGTGGTCTCAATCTCCGGTTGAATAGAGATGTTAGTTGGAGTTGAGAGGATTCAATTTTCTATTTTGTATAGTGGGTGTAGATTCATTTTAGCCATATATATAAGGAATGTTAAAATAATAAAGGAATTCCAATTGCTTATCACAAATGCAGATGGTTAATTGTCATCACCATTCTTTGGAAAAACTTTAAAATATAATTTTAAAAAATATAAAAATAAAGAGAAAATAAAAACATACATTATCATGTTCTCTCCTTCAAAATTTTATTGATCAAAAGAGGTTTTATTGGTGGACTGTGTCATTTCTGAGATGAGAAAAAATGAAGGATATTTTATAGGAATGATCCTTTGCAAGATCTTGTTCCACTTTGGTTGAATCTCAATTCAATAGCATCTTCTAAGGTTATTTATATTGGTTGGTGGTATTGTTTTCATTTAAAACTTGATGAGACAAAAAAAAACATTATTAATTAAAATGTCAAACTATTAAAACTAAATTCTTATTAAATATATACTTTTTATTTTTTTATATAATTATTGTATATACAATTTTTTGTTGATCTAACCCATGGGGATTTGAACTTTGAATATCATGTTTTACATACTAATTCACAACCAGAGACTCACCAATTGAGGTACACCTTGTGCACTATGTCATATATATATATATATATATATATATATATATATATATATATATATATATATATATATATATATATATATATATATATATATATATATATATATATATATCTTTCATGTAACACATGAAAATAAACATGACACTGCAAAATTATACATAATTCATTTTCCATATCCCCTGACAATTGTTTGAAAAGACTACATAGCCATCTAAGATAAACGACCTTTAGAGATTTCATAACTTGTTTACCTTTTGAGATTTCATAACTTGTTTATAAAATTATGGCCTTGGTGAACGATGATAAGAGGTTGAATAATGATGTTAATTGTATTTGAGACAATTCAATTTTCTATCTTATATAATTGGTGTCAATTTATTTTAGCCAAATATAAAAGTATTTTAAAATAATAAAGACATTCCAATCACTTATCACAAATAATCATCATCACCAATTTTTTAAAAAGCTTTAAAATATAATTTAAAACAGATATATATATATATATATATAGAGAGAGAGAGAGAGAGAGAGAGAGAGAGAGAGAGAGAGGATTACAAACAATGAAATATATTTTATGAGAATATTCTTTTTAAAATATAATTTAAAAATAAAATAAAAATAAAGAGAATAAAAATATCCTAGGATTAGAAACAATGAAATATATTTTATGGGAATGTTCCTTTGTAAGATCTTGTTTGGTTGAATCTAAATTCAATACATTTTCTAAGACTAATTAAATTGGTGGGTGTTATTTTTGTCATTTACAACTTGATGAGACAAAAAAAAAAAAAATTATTAATTTAAAATGTCAAATTATTAAAAATAAACTTTTATTAACATATACACTTTTTAATTTTTACTCTCTATAAATATTATATATACAATATTTAAAAAAAGAAAACAAAAAATGTTTATTTCATATACTAAATGAAAATAAATATAATATTACAAAATTATACACGAATCATTTGCCATATTCCCAAGACAATAGTTTGAAAACACTACACAACCATAATTTTTGATTTTCTAAAATATTTATAAAATTATGATTTTTGATGATAAGCAATGTTAAAAGAGTGATCTTGTTAATCTACACATTCTTCTCAACATGACTTCTCACATAATTTCAAAAAGGGAAAGCACTCAAAATTTTATTATTAATATTTTCTGTGTTTTTTTAATATTAGAAACATATTTGTTTTATTCTAAATTTATAAAAAATTGAGATCAAATAAATAGATTATTTCATAAAAATTCAAAAACTTACAGAAAACTGTCTTAAAAAGTTAAAAAAGGTAATAAAGATTGAAAGTGTTAGTTTTCTTTCTTCCCCCTTGAAATGTTATGACCATCTAGTTATCTTATCCATTTTCCAAGATCCCCAAAATATAAAAATCAAAGAGAAAATAAATTTTCTTCTTATTTTAAATTAAATCAGAGACTAAGGAAAATGCATGAATCTATCACTTACAAGGCAAAGAGGAAGTAAGCTATATTTCCTTGCACAAAAAGAGAACAATTAACTTGACCAAGTAAGCAAAAATCAGAGAACTAATAGTTTGATCAAGGAAACGAAAATTGCCCCACACACACAAATCCCTATTTGTTGGACCGGGTAACATCCCTAACAACACTAAGATGCATTGCCCATGAAAGGCAAGACAAGGTGGATATATAGAAAATTTGCTCATTTCCAGGCAGGTGTTTATATAGAAATTCCAGGGCATATCGATAACGAATTCATAGTTCTATTATCTCTACATATCTAGTCATCAACCATGTTGATGCCATTGAGCGTGGTAGGTAGTGAAAGTCATGATACTGTTGTTATTGATCATGGACTTCAATTGACTAGAAATGTAATGGATCTCAATGATGAGATGAATATAGGGTCATATCTCTACTTTTTCAATCATCACAAAATGATAAAAATGCTTTGCTAAACCCTTTGACGTAATCATGACAATTTTTATTTAGAAAAAAGATAATTAATCATACAATAATAAAGCTAGAAATATCAAATTCATTTCAAAAAACAAGATTCACATGAAATCACCCAATGTATAATCCATGTTCACAAGAAATTGCATTTTGAATTAGGATCATATCCAATCATCAAAAAATTAAAAAAATGCCTTGCTAATAGAGAGAGTTTTTCTTTACACAAAAGATAATTAATTATACAATAATAAAACTAGAAATATAAAATGCATTTCAAAAAATACAATTCATGCAAAATCATGCAATGTATAACCCATGATTCAAATGAAATTGCATGTTGAATTAGGGTCTTAAAACTTAAACTAACTCCATAACAACTTAAATGTTTAACTGTAATCCTAAAGCATGTGTAGTTTTAAAAATTTTAACTGGGCATAAGAAAACCACACCCTAATTGTACGAAATCCAAAAACCGTTGACTCATGAGTATGTTTCATTTTTAACAACAGGAGCCAATAATACTTGGAGATGTTTCTTCACTAAACCCAAATCTTAATCTTCTAATAAAACATATTTTATATTGAAAGAGTCCCCACATTGAATGATATCATTGACCATTGTCTATTGTGCAAATTACAGGTTACCCTCTTCCGAAATTGAAGCAAAAGAAAAATTACTTTATATGTATTGAACATCTATGGAGAGAAGAAAGCATAAATTGTCATTTACAATGAAAAAATAGAGGAGATGGAGATGAAGGTGTAAGGTCGGATTGATTTGTATAATGGCCTTTATAGTAATGGTTATTTTTCTAAAAACCTACCAAACAGACCAAACTCAACTCGACAATCATATTCATATATCTATATATATTATATATATATATATATATATATATATATATATATCTATATATATATATATATATATATATATATATATATATATATATATATAAACCAAAGAAAAAGATCATGAAAATTAGTCATTATAAAATAAATATTATGAAAATCAAACTTCACCAATAAGGGAATATTATCAATCAAATATATTCACAGAATACTCTCATCCTCAATTTCTCCCTATGAGATTTGAACCAATGACCTGGTAGAGACTAAACCCCATGCAAACTCACAAACTCATTGGTATACATCTCATAGTTATTTAAATGAACAATTAAATATATATTGTCACTTGATGTAGGGATTCGAGGTCAAGGGAATAGTTTTTGTTTCACTGTCATTTAATCATATTAATCTCCATTTTCAATGTAACCTTTTAAAGTTAACATTAGGGTTGTTGAGTAGTCAAGGGAACCACTTAATTCTGAAAGTCTGAGGTGATAAACCTACCATGCTATCACTTTCTACACATGCAAGGCCACGAACATGTTCCAATTCCCCTCCAAAACACTCACATACGACCCCTCATATCAAATTTCTTATCTCTACATATCCATTAATTTAACGTGGTAAGCAGTGATAGTCACATTACTTCTAGTATTGATCATGGATTTATATTGTTAAAACATGTAATGGATCTCAGTTCTATGTTGAATATAGGGTTAGATCTTTACTTATCCATTCATTAAATAGGAAAATTCCATTCAATGTGGTAGGCAATGGCAATCACATTACTATTGTTATTGATCATGGACTTAGATTGGCCAAACATTTATTGGATCTCAATGCTCATTTAATATAGGGTTATATCTCTAGCTATCCAGTCATAAAAAAATTATAAAGATACATGGCCAATACACATAAGTAATCATTAGATTTTTTATTTATACAAAAGATAATTAATCATACAATAATAAAGCCAGAAATGTAAAATGTATTTAAAAAAAATGTTATTCACATGAAATCTCCTAATGTATAACCTATGATTTTGATGTTCTACACAAAAGACATGAATTCTGTGTTCAAATATCAGTCTAGTGGATTTGAGGAAATATATTATAATCAATGATTATATTTTGAAGTAAGTTATATGTATTGCAAGTTTTGTCTAATTTTGGGGCTTTTCTGGAAGGTATTCACCTATAAAGATCCATACAAGCTTAGTATCAGTTGTATTACTCTTTAAAGAATAATTTTAGTTCATGAGTTTGTAGATGATACTGAAGATAGAAGAAAATAATAATGTAACTCCCAATATATAGCTATAATCTCCCCTTAATTTTTGCAATTAATGTAAATTTTTGTCCAATTTGGAAGCTTTGTTGGAAGGTATCCACCCCAAAGACCTGTATATTCTTAGTATTGATTGAATTATTTAAGTTCATGAGTTTGTAGATGATACGAAAGATGGAAGAAAATAATAATATACCTCCCAATAGATAGTTATAATCTCCCCTTAAATTTTGCAATTAATATAAAGTTTTTTCTAATTTTGGGGCTATTTTGGAAGTTATTCATCTTCAATATGCTTAGTATCAGTTGTATTCCTCTTCCTAGAATAATTTTAGTTCTTGAATTTGTAGATGATACTAAATATGGAAGAAAAT
Source organism: Pinus tabuliformis (assembly GCA_031772625.1). Lineage (NCBI taxonomy): Eukaryota > Viridiplantae > Streptophyta > Pinopsida > Pinales > Pinaceae > Pinus > Pinus tabuliformis. Next base: position 1,013,058,824 of record CM062811.1, read on the forward strand.
CATAATGTAACTCCCAATATATAATTATAATCTCCCCTTATATTGTATATATATATCGATATATATATATATATATATATATATATATATATATATATATATATATATATATATATATATATATATATATATATATATATATATATATATATATATATATATATATATATATAGATATATATATATATATATATATACATATATAACACCAGAAAAAACAGAGAGAAATGGATGTATTGATTGATTTGATTTTGGCAAAAAAGAAAGTGGGAAACTGGAAAATGGGCCATTCGACTTTGACACGGGAAAATATTCCAGATATCAATGGAAATTTAATAGAAATTTCCATTAAAGAAATACAAAGAATAGATGTGGAACAAAGAATAGAAAAGGGTAAGAAAAATAAATTTATTGACTTGACTTGATGTGAGGGTAAACAAAGTATGGAACCGCAAATTGAGGGAAAAGACAAAATGCACAAAGATTATAAATGAGACATGGGGTAACGGCAAGATATTCAATCCGATCGGCCGCATGATTAGGGAGGCTATCATACAAAACAATCTCATTGATGTTATTCCATTTTGTTTGGGGCCCACATGGGATAACAGGCGTTCAAATGATTCTTATTTGGAAAAAAGGCTTGAAAGATTCATCGCTCATGAAAATATTATTGAAAGATTTGGTCTCCCTTCGATGAAAGTCATCCCATCATATATTTCAGATCATAGACCCATCTACATTCAATGGAAGCGCTGTGAATGCAGATATGGATACCCCTTTAAATTCAACAGGACGTGGCTCATAGACAAAGGTTTTAATCACTTCATTAAGGATTCTTGGTTGCCACAGAGTGGCTCGGCTCAAGGACAGACTCAATCATTCTTAGAACGTCTATCTATTCTCTGTAATAAAGTAAAGATATGGTAGTGGGAGAAATCCGCAACAAACCGAAGGGACCTAAAGGTTATTGATAAGAAATTGGAACAACTATCTCTCCAATTCAAAAACCCCTCAATGCCCGCCAGTATCAAAAAAGAAATTTGGGACCTGGAAAAAAGGAAGCAATAGATTTTATCAAAGGAGGAGGCTACGTGGCGCCTGAAGATCCGAGCCACTTGGCTTAGAGAAGGGGATAAAAACACTAATATTTTCCATAGGTTTGCAAATAGAAGGCGGAAAGTGAACATGATTTGGGAAATCAAGGACAAAAACATAAATTCTCTTATGTCCCAGGAGGCCATCGCGTGTGAAACAGTAAAACATTTCAAAAAGTCCTATAGCAGGGATATTGGAAGTGGAATTGAAGACATTCATTGGGGTATCGATCTGTACCCAACTATGTATGATGATAACCTAAACGCGGCCCTATTTTCAGAAGTCTCTGTAGATGAATTAGTGGAGACGATGAAATCCTTCCAGAAGGACAGATGCCCAGGTCCGGACGGCTGGTCAATCGATTTTTTTATCCACTTTATCGACTTATTCAAACATGACATTCTCAATATGGTAGAGGCATCAAGATTAAATGGTTTCATCAGCAAAAGAGTCTCCTCCACTTACATTACTTTGATTCCTAAGAGCAAACACTCCTCATCATTTTCAGATTATCGACCGATCTCTCTGTGCAATGTTTTGTATAAGATAATTTCTAAAATCATTGCATTACGCATGAGGAATGTTTTATCCACCCATTTGTCCAGAGAACAGCATGGATTTCTAAAGGAAAGGAACATATTAGATGCGGTGGCTCTCACCCAAGAATGTTTACACTCCATTCACACTAGAAAGCTGGAGGCTTCTCTTCTTAAAATTGACCTAAAAAAGGCTTACGACAGTGTGGACTGGGGTTTCATCCGGTGCCTTCTTGCAAAAATTGGACTTGATAACAGGTGCTCCAGATGGATTATGGCATGTGTGACGGACGTCAATTATGTAGTTCTTATTAACGACACTCCCACTCCTTTTTTTAAAGCGGCAAGGGGGCTTCGTCAAGGTTGCTCTTTGTCTCCCCTGATCTTTATTCTTGTTATGGACTCACTGAGTCTCCATATCAAACGGGTGATTCTCTTAAAAAATTATAGGCCCCTTCCCATCTGCAGAGGGACCCTTATTTCCCATAATTTATTTGTCGATGATATTCTGCTAACTGCGATCCTGTGCAGAGACACATGGACTTGTTTATATGAATTATTGGTAAGGTTTCAAAGGGAAACAGGCATAACTGTCAACGTTGGGAAATCATCTTTTCATGTCATTGATGTTAACGGGGACATGATCACATTCCTCTCTCAGCTCTTCAACATTAAAGTTATCCCTCTTCAAAATGGGCTCAAATACCTGGGGTTTTATCTGAAGTGTGCTGGATACCGAGTAGCAGATTGGTCGTGGATAACTGATCGGTTTTATAGGAAAATTGATGCATGGGAATATAAATGCTTATCCAAGGGTGGACGGGCTATCTTGTCTCAATCTGTTCCTGTGAAGACAATGGTATACTGGGCGCATCTTTATTATATTCCATCAACAGTCATCAACAACCTGAATAGGATGATGGAAAAATTCATATGGGGAGGCAACAAAGAACAAAGAAAATACCATCTATGTAAACTTGCCAATCTTGCCCGACCTAAAAAAATGGGCGGTTGGGGAATTTTGGATTTATCTCTTTTCATGAAGGCTCTCCTATGTAAAACAATGTGGAAAGCAATTATGGGTTCATCTTTTTGGAGTTTGGTCATTCGGGCCAAGTATATGGGGAACAAGGATTTAACTTTCTGGATTAGAGAACCACCTTGGAACACCTCTCGGCTCGGCTATTTGGAGAGGATTTAGAAAACTTGAATCATTTTTCAGACAAAATCTCATATGGAAATTTCAGACAGGGTCTCAGATCATCATTGGTAAGGATGAAATCGCAGGTGCGTATGAAAATTTTCAAATTCCCAACCAGCTTATAAGAATGATACATAGTAGAGGCATTTTTTTTGGGCAAGTGTCATCTGTGAATGGGCTGGAGCGGTCCCCATGTGGAAATCAACAGCCGAATTGCAACTAGTCGGGGAAATGGCGACACAATGGAATTCTATATTAATCACTTTACGAGCTTTGGGTATTTTTCGGTCAGCGAACGCAGACTTCATCATATGGAAGGGTTACGGTGGCTCCTCGGTGGTATTCATTAAACACATATATCAACAATTACTGTTAACTGACCCTGGATATTCAGCATATATTTTTCCTCCCACTTTTTGGAAATCAAGCTGCCCCACAAAGATCATTATTTTTGCCTGGTTAGTGTTCCACAACAGGAACCTCACATGGGATAATTTGCAAAAATGGAATTGGTGTGGGCCTGCCATTTGCCTACTATGCCGAGCAAATTCAGAGAACAACTTTCATATTTTTCTCACATGTCCACAAACTCAGATAATTTGGCGGAAGCTCGCGGCACACTTCGGCTATACTTATCGCTCTTACCCATCCATTCCTGAGGCATTTATTGAATGGAGTTGCTGGATAACAGAATGGTGCGCCATCCCATTATTGACCCTTTGGGCGATTTGGAAATGCAGAAATGGCTTGATTTTTAGTACAAAGAAGGAACCTCTCTCAACTGTTTTCGATTCAGTCATCTACCATTACAACGCTCTTGATATCGCTGGATAGAACAGGACCAAAAAAACAGATTTAGTTGGCCAGAACAGGAACAAAATAGGAAGCGGTGAAATGTCAAGGAATCCCATAGTGATCCCACATTCATTTTTCGATGGTGCTGCTCAACATGGCATGTACGCTTGTGGTGTTTCTATCATCCCAAAAGTAGGACATGCATACGAAATATACTGGGATGGCAGTCACAGTTCAAACAATAGAGCTGAGGTGATGGCTTTAGCCGGCCTTATCTCCTTCTGCATCTTTCTGGATTTCAATAATGTTCAAGTCTATGGAGACTCGAAAATAATCATCGATCATATCCTAATAAAACACAAGATAAAAAACATTCATCTCGATGGATGGCTTAAGAGGACACCAGCTCTATGGAAAAACAGAAGGGACTACTCTATTACTCACATCAACAGGGACCTAAACAATAAAGTAGATGAATTATCCAAGATGGGACTTTCTTCCCCACAAGGAATATGGAAAATGCAGATAAAGAACGACAATCTCTCCTACCAGATCCAGGATTTCTGCCTACCGGGTACATAATTTCCTTTCTTTATGAAGAATATCCGGTATGTATCCTCTTTTCTTTCATAGTTTTTGCGAAGGTTTTTTGCACATATATAATCTGGCCAAGAGGCAAATAATCCCTCTATATCATGCTCATATATTCCAATTTTCCATGGATCTACAATTTGGGAGTTTTTTGGGTAAAATCCAGTTATCGGTTTGTTTTTTTCCAAACAGTCGATTCTGAAAAACACATCTGCACTGCTGCAGTCTTTATTTCTCTGTTATCAATATGACTGTATATCTCTCCTTTATGAATATAAAATACATAACGCTTTTTCGTGCTGAAAAAATTGATCGATGGGAAAGGCAACAAAATTGTTGGAAAATTGTAAAGCAAAGAGAAAATTCAGGGAATGGGAAAATGACGGTGTATTGACTTGACTCAGTGGGGGCAACGGAGCGAAGAAAGTGGTCGAAGTAATTCATATAAAATTCCAATTCTATCAATCGTCTGAGTTTTGTTCGGTTGATATAAATTCATTCGTTCAGTTGATATAAATTCATTCATACGGTGAAAACGTCACGTGCAAAAGAAAAAGTGGGGAAATTCTATTTTGATTTGCATATTTTCTTTGATATAAAGTATTTTAAATTGTGTGGTTTTCATATTAATTTAAATTTATTTTGATCATGGATTTATTAAGAGTTAAGAGAGAATATTTTTTTATTTTATCTTAAAAGATTTGCACATAGAAAATTTGATATTTCTTAGTGTTTGGTAGATTTAGAATTAAGATAGATTTAAATCGGTTATTTTATAAATATTTACACCACTACAATATCTCTTTATATTTTTTCGTTTTAGAGTTAATTTAAAAATTTGTTATAAAATAAAATTAAAATAAAATGTTTTGATTTTGAAATGAGTTATGGTTTTTGGGAAAGTGGTATTGATAAGCCCATGGTATTGTAACAAAGCCTATTAAGTTAAGTTAATAATATCCATGGCAAAATGAGGGTGAATATCTATGGTTAAGAACCTTGTTTATTGTAAGTTTATTGTAACTAGCAATTGCCCCTAAAGGTGCAAAGGTACACTGAAGGAATGTAATATTTGGGAAGATCATCTCGTGACTTACTCCAATGCAAACATCGTTAATAGTTTCTAAGTGGAGCAAGATTGCTTGTCAATAAGAATATGTAGTTGAGAGATATCTAAAGCTACTTAGAGATATTAGAAAGGGGCATACAAATATACAAACAAGACTTCCCCTGTTAGATTTTAACAACCGATGAGAATAATTACGCTAGTATTAGGATTGAAGAAGGCATTTTTGGTAGGGTGCTATTAGGATTGAAGAAGACATTTTTAGTATTTAGAAATACATCATCGTCAATTCCTTTTCATACAGTCCAAAGCCAAAGAAAGAGGAATGGGAACGACAACAGAGGTGGAACTGGAGTAGAGTGATGTTCTTCTATAAGTGGAAAGAGGGACACTCTTCTAGAAAAATCTAATTTAGTTAATCATTTACTCATTAAGTTCACTTCTGTGCTAATTTTGAACTTCCAGGTTGTTAGTATTGTAAATATGGGAACTGTGATAATATAAAAGTCCTTTTAGAATAGAAAAAAGAAATTCAAGTGAAATAGGTGGCACATCTCACGTGTGGTGAAATAACTGGGTTATAATGTTTACTTGATCTGGATTGGATATTTATATTTTTTTCATCCATCTTGATGCATTTGGAGTGGAATAAAGTGGAGGAATAAGCTCATTGGACCGTTTTTACCGGCGGGACCCAGTTTGGCAAAATGGGCTCTGAAACCTTCTAGGAGCATTTTGAAGCATAAAATGACGTTTTCTGGGGGTAAAGCTTTATCTCTTCAGCACAACAACATTTCATGTTATTTTACATTCAAATATTTTTCCAACATCGCAAGAAACATATCAATCGGGGTCTGTATGCAAAATTTATGTCACTAAGAAGTTAACCTTCCTGTTTTCACACCTATAGTTCAGGAGGATGTCGTTTCAACCCCCATTATTCGTGGAAAAGGGGCTAGCCAAGTGATTATTATATAAAAGACTCTAGAAGTTTCTATATTGTAGCTCTACTTAAGAGTTGATACAGTCAAAATTACCACTAGTAGGCTATCGAGCTGTGTTATAACCAAGTCACTAGGAGGAAGAGACATTCCATTCTTTCAACAACATTTTGTTCCATAGTTGAGAAAATATAGTCAGGAGATATAGGAGGTAGAGAACAAAGAGAGGATCTCTACACTTTAGCAGCCCATGGGCCACAAGCATTACTTCTTTGTACATGCAATCACATTTCTAGATAGAGAAAGAGAGTGAAGCCACCCCACCTTCCATCTAGGTTTTCTCCTGAAAGGGTTTCCTAGAGATCATATCTTGTGTGTGTGCACTTATTTTTTTGTTATCTACTTTTCTTCATAATTTTCATTAGCATGCATGCACTAATTACAGTTAAATCTACATATATTAAAGTTTAATAAAACTATAATAGTGTACAATCTCATATTTTTAATATAGTAATATCATATTTGTTGTGACAAAATGTCGAGTGGAATATCCATGACAATTTACAGATCATTAATTGTCTCCTCCTCTAAGAGGGAGCATTCCCTTGCCTTGTCTTTTTAATCTATCTATTATTTGCTAGTTTCATGCACTTTATGGCAGAGCCTCCCATATTTAACTATAAAATTCAACCTCGATCATTATTTCCTAAAGTGTAACTAAAATTTAGAGTTTAGATTTTAGGATATCAAAACATTTAAGTAAAATTGTGTAATAATAAACCAAAATTTTTAATTTTATAATTATTCTCCAATTTGAAGCATTGGGCAAAACTCTTTAGGTTTAAGCAGGCTTTCATCAAAACAAACTTAGACTCTACATGGAATAAGCAGGCTTCCATCCAAACAAATGTAGACTCTACATGGAAAAATGTTCAGAACCCCAAACACTTAACTTCGCATAAGACGATTGATAGATGGATTTTTCGTACTCGGACCACATAACCCCTTCTCAATTGACCATCGATCAAAGTGATGTTTTTGGCACCCAATTGAAGACCTTCATTTGACTATCGATCAAAGTGACACGATTGGAACCATGTGCATGTTTTGGTCGATATTTTATTCATATAAAATATTGGGATACAATGACATCACCAGATTTGAACTCACAACCTTCTGTATGTTTATTAAAGGTTTATTATTTTATCATACGTTTGTCTCCAACAAAGGTATTTTTCCTTAATTTTCATCCATATCTCAATGTTGGTGACATGTTCTACTTATCTAAATTCCCTATTTAAAGCTTCTAACTTTAGCTTTTGCAATAGAGTAATATTTTCTCAAAGCAACACTAAGGTTGAATAGAGAAGTCACGCTTGAATATGGGCATTGAATAAGTATATACAAGTGACTTTGTTGATCGAATAAGTATATGCCTCTGACTTTTCTCATTGAATGAGTTACACAGCTATGAATTTGTTGATCGATTAAGTATACACCTCTAAATTGGTCATGAATAAGTTATACACTAGTGGTTCTTGGTCATGAATAAGTTATACACTAGTGGTTGTTGATAGATTAAGTATACGCCTCTGACTTGGTCATGAATAAGTTATACACTAGTTATACACTAGTGGTCATGAATAACTTTTCCTTAGATAATTATTTGGTGAATATATCAACGACATGTTCATCTATTCTATAGTACTCAATCTCGATCACTCCGTGTTGAACCAAATCCCGAACAAAATGATATTGAATATCTACATGCTTGGTATTCTTATGAAAAACTGGATTCTTGGTCATCTGAATATCACTTTGATTATTACATATCAACTAAATGGATTACTCTTGTTGCTCATGTAGATCCTCTAAAATTCTTCTCAACTAAACTGCTTCATATGTTGTTGTTGTTTCTGCTTTATACTCCGCTTCCATTGTGGAGAGCGAAATTGTGGGTTGCTTATTAGTACTCCAAGCAACCGTTGTTGAACCCACACTAAAAGAATACCCTGAAGTTGATTTCCTATCATCCATGCATCTAACCCTATCTGAATATGTATAACCAATCAACCTGAAATAATCTATAGATCTATATACCAAACCATATCCAATTGTTCCAGACAAATACCTTGAAATCCTCTTTGCTAATTTCCAATGCAGTTCGTTGGGTTTTGCCATAATATTAATACCATATTAACTGCAAAAGAAATATTTGGTTGAGTTGTAGTTAAGTAGATCAAAATTCCAACCAATTGACGATACAAAGTAACATCAATTAAGCTAGAGTCATCATGTCCATATAACTTCAACCCAACTTCCAAGGGAGTTACTGTTGGCTTGCACCACAACATTTTGAACCTCTTCAAAATGTCCCAAATATAATTAGTTTGTGACATGAAAATGCCATCGTCCTTCTACCAAACTTCAATACCAAAGAAATAATGCAACCCACCAAGATCTATCATCTCAAACCCATCAATCATATGTGAGTTAGAATTTTGAAATAGTTCATCATTGTTCCCTATGTAGATCAAATTATCAACATATAAGATAACTATCAAAATGTCCTATCCTAACTAAAATATATAGAGATTGGGATTAGATAAAATTTTAACTAAACCATGATTCTAGAAATACTTATCAATTCTAGAATACCATGCCCTTGGTATAAGTCCTTCTTCGACTTATAAACATAATCTTCTTTTCCTGGCACTTTAAAAGCCTCAAGCTACTCCACGTAAATTTCTTCATCCACATAACCATTTAGAAAAGTTTATTTAACATCCATCTAAAAGATTGACCATTTATTTTATGCAACTAATGCAACCATCCTAATTGTATCCAATTTTTCCACAGGAGAGTCTCAGTGTAATCAATTTCTTCTTTATGTGCATATCCCATTGCAACTAAACGAGTCTTATACTTATCAACTGTGCCATCATATTTATACTTGGTTTTATAAACCCACGTAGTGCCAATTAAATATTTTCCCTTTAGTAAATTGGTTAAGTCCCATGCATCACTTGTCAGCAAGGGATTCAATTTTTCTTCCATAGCTTCATTCAATTCCTTATTTCATGATTCTTCTGCATAATTATGTGGTTCATCCATTTTCATTACCTATGCCATAAGTGCATAATTTATTAGAGAAATTTGGGATCTAGTAATCCTTATTTCAAAATTTCTATCCAACATGCTACTTTATAAATGTATCATTTCAAGCCACTTAGGCTTCTTCTGAACTTCATCCATCTTTAATGACTTAGAATTTGATTCGTCATCAATATTCACTATATCTTTCTTCTATTCAAATTGTACATGTTCTAGCTGGTAAATTCCCTGCTCATCAAACACAACATCTCTACTTATTATCATCCTTCTTTCTTCGTGACCAAATAGCCTGTCACTTCTTGTTTCAATACTGTAGCCAATAAATATACAATTCACACTATTATCATCCAGTTTCTTCCTCTTTTCCTTACGAACATGTGCATATGTAGTACAACCAAAATATTTCATATGTGCAACACTTGGTTTATATCCTGACCATGCTTCTTCTGGAGTCAGATTCAACATTGCCTTTGTAGGACATTGGTTAAGAGTTTATATTGTTGTGTGTATGCTTCAATCCAAAACTCATTTCCAGGAGACTTAGTTTTTAACATGCTCTTAGCCATTTCAACTATGGTCCTATTTTTTCTTTCTGCAACACCATTTTATTGAGGAGATTATGAATTGGTAAACTCTTGTTGTATTCCATTCTTCATGAAATAACTAAAAAACTCTTTTGACTTGTATTCTCCTCCATTATTTTTTCTTAGGGTGAGAATTTTCAAACCACTTTGATTTCCAACTAATATAGAAATTATGGTGTAGAATTGTAACTACTCATGAAATTTTAATCTAAATCACAAGACACAATCATACTCCACTACTCTACAAAATTAAATTCACAATTTAGAACATCGATGACAAACATGCAAAGAGAAATAACACACATGCACACAAGATTTTCCCAGGGGAAATCAATTTGCTAAAAACCTCTTTTCTTACTTGCATTAATCTAATGAATAGAGACATATTACAATTGCTTGCTCAGACTGAGTAGACCCTACATGTAAATAACCTATCTCTTTGCTCACTAAGAAGTTGTGACCCAGACTTAGTCAATTTCTACCTTTTCTTGAGCCCCTATTTCCTTGTGCAATTCCAGAGGAAATTAGGCCCCTATTATTTAGGAATTTCCTCCAAAATGATTGTGCGATTCCCAAGGTTGATCATTTGACTACATGCAAGACCTGCACACTCAAGACTAGTCTACAATTAATGCTACACTACCTTAGAATCTCCACCATAGTTGGGGAACTCAAATTATTTGCATGCACTAGATATTTTGCGTCAATTGATCAATTAATTGGATGATCACTTAGTTACACTAAAGTCTCACTGCACAACTGACCTTCCACTAGTTCCTCCAACAATTAGAACTAGTTTGACTGAAAACAAATTGAAATATCCGACCTTGATTACTACAAATTGGAAATCACACATGTTTAACTGAACTCCAACTCCCGTAACTCAAATTTACTGAGATAACTGAGTGACAAGATCCATGTTACATCAGTTAACTGCATCCAAGTTGTCTACTAAAGTGGAAATCCAAATTTTCTCAATTTGATCAAGGAAAAATCAAATTGAGACTTTCTTGCTACATTTTTCAATTCTCCCTCTCAGCAAGAAAGGGATTATCAAACACCCCTATCCAGCACCTGTGGAACTTGAACTTTCCTTTTGACAAGGCCTTTGTTAAAATCTTAGCATATTTTTCCTCTGTTGGAATGTATTGTAGCAACATTATCTGCCTTTGCACACAGTCCCGTAAATGGTGATATTAGATATCTATATGCTTGGATCGACAATGAAATATAGGATTCTCAAAGAGGTTGATGCAACTCTGAGTATCACAATAGATCACAGTTGGATCCATCATCTAACAAAATAGTCCCACAATATCTTTCCCATCCAAATCACCTAACATGTTGCTTGACCTGCAACCATGTATTCTACTTTGTTGAGCTGAGCGCCACAGATATTTGCTTCCTGCTGTACCAGGAGACTGTTGCGGACCCAACACTCAAAATTCCACCTAATGTACTCTTTTGGTCAAATGGACTCCCTACCCAATTTGCATCTACAAATCCACAAAGTTTCACACCCTCTATCCATTTATACTATAATCTGTACTAAGTAGTGCTTCTAAGGTACTGTAAAACATGCTTAGTTTCCTTCCAATATAATTTGGTTGGCCTAACCATAGCTTGGCTCAGATGGTTGACTACATAGCACATATCTGGTCACATTTTCACAAGATACATCAGTGAACCCACTAGCTTCTGATAAATTGAAGCATCCACCTCTTCACTTGAAGTTGCATCCTCCTTCCTTAAGTTGGTCGCTAGAGGTGTTTCCATGGGTTTGCAACTCTCCATGTGGAATATCTGTAGTATCTCATTTTTGTACTTTCCTTGAGACACAAACAGTTTCCCATCACCTTGCCATACTTCCAACCCGAGGAAGTATGGCATGAGACCCATGTCCTTTATTTCAAATTCCCTTGCAAGGTCCTCCTTGCAAGATCTAATCAGTTTCTCATCACCAGTTAAAATCAAATCACCGACATATAAGACAATAATAAGCAATTTACCTTCTACCAAGGTATGATATAGGTTCACATTTGCTTCACTTTTGGTGAAGCCCAAACCAGTGAGATAACTGTCAATCCTGGTGTACGAAGCATGGGGTTTTTGTTTGAGACCGTACAATGCTCACTTGAATCTGCACACATGAGACTCCCAATTAAATGTCTCAAAACCCTCTAGTTGCTCAATGTACACCTCCTCCTCAATAACCCCATTGAGGAATGTTGCTTTTACATCCATTTAGTGGATATTCCACCCCATCTACATAGTCAATACAAGAATTGAGCTAATGGATAAATACCTTGCTCCAGGAGAAAAGGTTTCCTCATAGTCAATTCCCTCAACTTGAGAGAATCTTTTGGGCACAAATTTTCCTTACACTTCTCTATTCTTCCATCTACTGCATGATTCACTTTGAAGATCCATCTCGAACCCACAACTGATTTATCTTCCAGTCTTGGGACCACTTCCCAAACAATGTTCTTTACAATGGATTCGTATTCCTTGACCATTACAGGTTGTTGTACTACCTCCTTGAAAGAGGATGGCTCAATTTCTACAAGCTTAGTCATTAAATCCATGTAGCTAGTGTACATCTCACATGATCTCCTTTGGATCAACAAATTTGAAGGAACTCTCACATAAAAACTCTCTACACTCTGTCATGTGGAATGAGGCACTAGAATTGATCCAAGTGGCTCCACACACATGCAAAAGTCCCAAAGGACTCAGAAAGGGGAAAATTCAAAGTGGTTAGATTTCTCTCAAACTAGCACTAGATCGAGGTGCTCGTCGCCCTAATTCCAATGGTGTCGATAACCCTCAAATCTAAGCTCGTATGAGGGAGAACAAGACAGTTAAAGTTGGGCAGTGGGCTAGGTTTAAGTGTCTTACAATTTGACCGACCCCGGGGCATGAAATCTAGCTCCCGCAAGTGGGCGAATTTGTTGAATTGGTAATTTGTCTAATATCTCCTATATGAGACAAAATCCAAACAATGTCCTTATTATAAAAATAATAATAATAATAATAAAATATTATGTTGAGGTGGCAAGCGATGACCCCTGCCACCCATCCTCCCAAAAAAATGCAACAATAATCATTTTTTTTTAAATTTAGGTCGATAGGCCATGAGCCCCACCGACCATCCAACCACCCACCAAATATATGCGTAACATTGTTTTAACATGGGGTGGGCGGGCCACTTCCAGTGGACCTGACGCACACCCCAACCACCATTACATCACATTTAATATGGGAGGCCGACGGGTATCGAACCCACGCCAGCCATGTGGGCCGGCCTACCACCATGTGGGTCGGCCTACCACCATGTACTCTTTTGGTCAAATGGACTCCTTACCCAATTTGCATCTATGAATCCACAAAGTTTCACACCCTCTGTCCATTTATACTATAATCTGTATTGAGTAGTGCTTCTGAGGTACCGTAAAACATGCTTAGTTTCCTTCCAATATAATTTGGTTGGCCTAACCATAGCTTGGCTCAGATGGTTGACTACATAGCACATATCTGGTCATGCGTTCACAAGATACATTAGTGAACCCACTAGCTTATGATAAATGGAAGCATCCACCTCTTCAATTGAAGTTGCATCCTCCTTCCTTGAGTTGGTCGCTAGAGGTGTCTCCATGGGTTTGCAACTCTCCATGTGGAATATCTGTAGTATCTCATTTTCGTACTTTCCTTGAGACACAAACAGTTTCCCATCGCCTTGCCATACTTCCAACCCGAGGAAGTAGCGCATGAGACCCATGTCCTTTATTTCAAATTCCCTTGCAAGGTCCTCCTTACAAGATCTGATCAGTTTCTCATCACCAGTTAAAATCAAATCACCAACATATAAGACAATAATAAGCAATTTACCTTCTACCAAGGTATGATATAGGTTCACATCTACTTCACTTTTGGTGAAGCCCAAACTGGTGAGATAACTATTGATCCTGGTGTACGAAGCACGGGGTGCTTGTTTGAGACCGTACAATACTCACTTGAGTTTGCACACATGAGACTCCCAATCAAATGTCTCAAAACCTTCTAGTTGCTCAATGTACACCTCCTCCTCAATAACCCCATTGAGGAATGTTGTTTTTACATCCATCTACTAGATCTTCCACCCCATCTACGTAGTCAATACAAGAATTGAGCTAATGGATGAATACCTTGCTCCAGGAGAAAAGGTTTCCTCATAGTCGATTCCCTCAACTTGAGAGAATCTTTTAGGCACAAATTTTTCCTTAGACTTCTCTATTCTTCCATCTACTACATGATTCACTTTGAAGATCCATCTCGAACCCACAACTGATTTATCTACCAATCTTGGGACCACTTCCCAAATAATGTTATTTAGAATGGATTTGTATTCCTCGACCATTACAGGTTGTTGTACTGCCTCCTTGAAAGAGGATGGCTCAATTTCTACAAGCTTAGTCATTAAATCCATGTAGCTAGTGTACATCTCAGGTGATCTACTTTGGATCAACAAATTTGAAGGAACTCTCACTTAAAAACTCTCTACACCCTATCATGTGGAACGAGGCACTATAATTGATCCAAGTGGCTCCAGACACATGCAAAAGTCCCAAAGGACTCAGAAAGGGGAATTCAAAGTGGTTAGATTGCTCTCAAACTAGCACCAGGTCGAAGTGCTCGTCGCCCTGATTCCAATGGTGCAAATGACCCTCAAATCTGAGCTTGTATGAGGGAGAACGAGCTAGTCAAAGTTGGGCAGTGGGCCAGGTTTAATTGTCTTACAATTTGACTGACCCCAGGGCATGAAACCTAGCTCCCGCATGTGGGCGAATTTGTTGAATCGTTAATTTGTCTAATATCCCCATATTAGACAAAATCAAAACAATGACCTTATTATAAAAATATTATTAATAATAATAAAATATTTTGTTGAGGTGGTGAGCGATGACCCCCGCCACCCATCCTCCCAAAAAAAATGCAACAATAATCAATTTTTTTAAAATTTAGGTTGATGGGCCATGAGCCCCACCGACCATCCAACCACCCACCAAATATATGCATAACATTGTTTTAACATGGGGTGGGCGGGCCACCTCCAATGGACCCGACCCACACCCCAACCACCATTACATTGCATTTAATATGGGAGGCTGACGGGTATCGAACCCGCGCCAGCCACGTGGGCCGACCTGCCACCATGCGGCGGCCCCATTTAACGACCAACCCAAACTTAATCATTAAACCAACCCATGTACTAAATCTCCGCCTGTATTCCATTCAAAATGCAATGGTTATCCATTGTAACAGTTTACCAAAAAAATGTACAACGCGCCAAAACGATTATGTGCCATTACGGGGATTTGAACCCTGATTTCCTCCCTCCTAAATGCCTCCGCCACCGTTGGACCATGTGGCTCAACTTTGATAGCTTTGCCCAGATTTAATACGTAAACCCTCAATTCATTTGCATGGAGGCAGATTTGAGAACAGAGGTGTGGAATGGAGAACGGAACCATGACGCAGTTCCAAGAGGCAGAACACGGCATGGAAATCAAGACAACATTTTTTAATTAATTTTTGCAGGTGGAACCATGATCCTGGAAAAGAGCAGGCAAAACCATGATTGAGCCAAATTTTTAGGAGGGTGAAATTTTGCCAGTGTCCAAATTGGACAAATCTTATGTCTATCCTACACCTCTCAGTGACACGAACCTGATGGCACATACATAACTTTGATCTGAGCAGCATATTTTCAGATGACTCAGAGGAGGGAATCTTTGAGGAATCTACAGGGAATCTAAAAGATTCTTATAGCCCCAGATTTTCACTTTCTCATAATTCAGAAATTTGACAGTTGATTTTACACTATTCGACACCACAAATCTTATGGTGTAATCATATTTTCCATTTTATCATTTCATTTTTTGGCCACTTTTCAAAGTGGAGTGCAGGTGTCAGCATTCAATGTGTGAGTAGTCATTTCCATGAGACTCGACACCACGAGATTGATGGTGCAGCCAGATCTAGCAGTTTATCATCCTCTTCTTCAGATAACTCCTTGATGTGAGGTATATGCAGTGTGATCATGTACTTCTTTATCCCTTTGCATGAGATGCACTGTGCTGTATAGATCCCGGTTTGATGTTTGATGTGGGATCTTTTTTTGTTCTTGATGTGAGATGTACTTATTGTCATGTTTTGATTGAGATCCCTTTATCGTCATGTTGAGGAGATACTCATGTGTTGCCATGTATGTTTGAATTGAGATCCCTTTGATGCCATGTTGGCAGGATGCTCATTATTAACATACATGAAATGATGTCATGCTAATAGGATTCTTTTTTTTTAATGAGAGTTCTTGCAACGGAACATCTCTTGGGGCCACTCCTACGTGAGGTCATATCCCTTGTATGATAGAGAAAACACATGCATGTATATCATCACTCATTCTAGCACTTATGCAATGGCCTACACCATCTTAACACTGGGGCTCGGAGACGTAGTCCCTCCTGGACGAACCCCATTATCAATGTCTTGAATCTTATGTTGTTGATTCTTGTCATGTTCCTTCTTCTTTACATCATGCATATATGTTCCTTTATGTTCTTTTAAATGCAATTCTAGTCACATCATGAAAGCAAAAGATCTTGGTTAAATCTGGGAGTTGAGTCAACTCAAATCAAGTTTGGTATCGGAGCAGTCTTTGCGTGGATGTGAATTGCAAGCATGAACAATGGAATGTGAAATGATGGAGGATGATAAAGTGATGTATGAGACCATGCTCAGAATTTCCCAAAAGGTGGAAATAATGTATGAAGCTCTACAAAAAGAGACAGAGGAAAAGGAGTAATTGCAGCTTCAGTTGCGAGCCACGGAAGAGGCCCTAGAAGCACTGAAGCACAACAACTAGAATATTCAAACAGAGAACATTGAATTAAAAATGCTCATACAAGAAGAGAAAGAGGAGAAACATAGTCTGCTATGAAAACTGCAAGCAAAGGATGAGGCCTTGGAAAAGCTATAGCATGACCCATGTGAGGTAAAAAGTAGTTCTCCATCTTCATGTATGTGTTCTGATGATGATTTCGCTATTTTTGAAAATCATACCACAAGAATTGGCTCCAAACTATTGAAGAGAATGGGGTATGAAGGAAAAGTCTTGGGCATTAATGTCCAAGGAATTTTCAACCCCATTAAAGTAGAGGAATTACCCTATGGAACATGACTTGGATATGTCAGAAAGGTAGTTGGGGAATGTGCCATGACTGCAAGTGAACCACCAACAATAGATGATGAGAAGCCCTCATCAGTTCTCTCCAAATCGACAGTGAAGGTAAAAGATGTTTATTTCCCTTCAGTTTCATCTTCACATAGTATGATTTCTGTTGGAGATGCGGAGATACCAATTACAAGGAAAAACATGAGGCTCCTTACTAGGATGAGGTACAAGGAGGAAGAAGAACTTGGTGTTAATAACCAAGGCATAAATCAACCATTGGAGGTTGTGCGGAGACCTCGATTTGCAGGCTTGGGATACACCGAAGGAGAATGCCTGAAGGTGTTAGATTCTTCCAAGACATTGTCGAAATCATCGAGGAAAGAGAATGATGGGAACACATCCCCATCATCCCATGGCAATGCCCATTGTAGGAAAAGAGCGGAGGCAAACTCTCATTTCCATAATGACACCAAAGGTAGCAAGGAAAGGTATAACTAGTCTTGATATTTGAATGTTAATTTCAATTATAATCATGTTGTTAATGATGGACATAAATCAAGGCATCGAAAAACATGTACCTTTTGTGGATTACATAACCATACATTTGTTGAGTGCTGGAAAATAATAGTAGCACACAAAAGGAGGAGGCATGAAAGACCCTCTCAACAGTAGGTAAAGAAACATGTTAAGTAGATCTGGAGGAAGAAGATGTACTGCAGTCATTGCAACAGAGGTGGCCATAAAAGAGCCACTTTTTGGAGGCTCCATCCAAAGCAGTGCCTTAAAGACAAAGTGTGAGTGCATGAACCAGATGAAACGGTTGTTCGACCAGCGAATGCGCCACGAGGAAATGACCCATTCACATTGATAAGTGAGAAATGGTTCTTCTAGGCATGATAAAATGTCATGGTCTTATTTTTTTCCAATCATGTGTTTCATTTTAAAATGTAAAAGTGATGATGTGCTTTCCATCACTTGTTAAGAAACAATGATGTCTGATCTTATTTTGTGATTGTATTTTAAACTGTGAAAGTGATGTTGTGTTTCCATTACTTGTCAATGAAACAATAGTGTTTGGCCTTATTTTTGTAAATCATGTGTTGCAGTGATGATGTGTTGTCCATCACTTGTTGAAGCAACAATGATATGTTGGCCTTGTTTCTGTAGTTGGGGTATTATTTCCATTTTGATGTAAACATGACCACCGAGTATGTGTTATAAACTCGTGGCAAGAATGGGATGCTTGGGTCATTAGTTGGTCATGTTGATAAGTATGTAATTTGAAAAAAAAAATTATTACATGTTTGTAGAGGTTGCAGGTGTCGGTTCATCACTTATGGCTCCGAAGGACAAAGGTGAAGGAGAAGGTAGGGTGATTTATAAAACATTTGTAAGTGCAGACAAGTTACAAAGAAGTGGCATATTATTTTCATGCTTTTGGAGGACCAAAAGCTCCTCACTGGGGAGGATTGATCCAAGTGGCTCCAGACACATGCAGAAGTCCTAGGGGACTCAGAAAGGGGCAAAATTTTGTAGAATTTCCCACTGTAGATCAACAGATTATGCAATATACTAAAGCAAAATACAAGATCTACTTCTACAACAAACTTTCGGAAGCTTTATCGATTATGAGAAAGATCAAATATAACACATATAACTGAGAATGAGAAAGCAATCACACATGAACACAGAAGAATACTCTGGGGAAAGCCTCAGCTAAAAACCTCGATCTCTGTAATATCATACAAGTGGAAATATGAATGGATTACATAAAGCTTTAGCTCACAAGCTATCCAGCTCTCAGTAAAATCCCTCAATGCGGCTCACAGATTGAATAGACACAACATTTGCCTTCCCTCAGCCCTCCAAGCCTCCTATTTCTTGTGCAGTTTCTCTTAGGGTCCAATGCTGCCACCTGTGTGAATAGGCCTCATCACACACAAATCAAAACCAAAAGTAACTGTGCAATATCCAAGGAATGAATTCATTCTGCATGCAAGAGATATCCTCAATGGAATATTCCTGCAATTGATAGTATACTATCCCATCACCTGATCTCAACTGGGTCTCTGACTGAACTGACATGCATGAGTTATTTATGAGAGAATATTCAGTTATCTGAAGTGCAGCAGTTACATGCATGCATGCATTAACTAACCGAACTCACAATCAGTTCCACAAACTGTTGGAACTAATCTAACTGGACTTAACTCAGATAACTGAGCTAACTAATTACAACTCAAAGTACAACTCATCCTGATCTCCTTAATCAAGGGATAACTTCCTCAATCAATGGAGAAATTGTTGCATGTCTTCACATAGACTTCATGTTTGATTTCATACAACTAATAAATTCAAGATGAATTATTTGATTATTTTACAAACCACTGCTAAAATAAAATTCGAATTTTAATTCTCAATTTTAGTTCAGGGACTAACTAAAATTGGAATGTATCCTGAAATGCTATTTATAGTAGTGTTATTTTTAGCACTCCTATTTTTAGCGTTTCTTGTTGCTATTTTCAACACTCCCTCTCAATAAGAAATGGATTATCAGTCACCCCAATCCTGTCTCTATGGAACTCAGACTTGCATTTTGACAATTCCTTTGTCAAAATATCTGCATCTTGTTCCTCGGTCGAAACATATAGCAACAACATGATCCTCTTCACCACACAGTCTCGAAGATGATGATATCGGATATCTATGTGCTTGGACCTATCATGAAATACTGGATCCTCGAAGAGTTTGATACAACTCTGATTATCGCAGTAGATCACAGTTGGATCCATCCTCTAACCAAACAATCCCACTAGAATCTTCCGCATCCAAATGGCCTCATGCTGCCTGACTGGCAGCCATGTATTCAGCCTCTGCTGAGCTAAGTGCAACTGACCTCTATTTCCTGCTGTACCAGGAAACTGCAGTTGAACCAAGGTTGAAGATTCCTCCAGAAGTTCTCTTCTAGTTTGATGGACTCCCTACCCAATCTGTATTTGTGAAGCCCTGAAGCTTCACTCCCTCTATCCGTCTGTACCAAAATCCATACCGAGATGTGCCTTTGAGGTATCTTAGCACATGCTCTACTGCCTTCCAAAATAGCTTGGTACGCTGAACCATAGCTTGACTCAGCTAGTTCACTGCAAAGCATAAGTCTGGTTATGTGTTCACTAGATACATCAATGAACCCAAAAGCCGTTGATAAACAATAGCAGCTACTACCTCACCTTAAGTAGCATCCTCCTTCCTCCAGTTACCAGCTAGAGGAGTCTACATGGGCTTGCACTTCTCCATGTGGAACTGCCTGAGTATCTCATTGACATACTTGCTTTGAGACACAAGCACTTCCCCATCCTTCTCCCACACTTCCATGCCTAGAAAGTAGTGCATAAGACCCATGTCTTTCATCTTGAACTCTCTTGCAAGGTCCTCCTTGCAAAACTTGATCAAATGATCATCACCTGTCAAAATCAAATCATCGACATAAAGAACAATGATCAATGGCTTACCTTCTACCATGATGTGGTAAAGGTCTGCATCTGCTTCACTCTTAGTGAAGCCCAACCCGGTGAAATAGCAATCGATCCTGGTGTACCAAGCACGAGGTGCTTGCTTTAGCCCATACCAAGCCCTCTTGAGTTAGCACACATGCGACTCACGATTGAAGGTCTCAAAACCTTCTGGTTGCTTAATGTACACCTCTTCCTCAATCTTCCCATTGAGGAACGCAATCTTCACATCCATCTGATGGATCTTCCAACCCATCTGAGCTGATAGTGCCAACATCGATCTGATAGATGAGTACCTTGCTACAGGAGCAAAAGTCTCATTGTAGTCGATCCCCTCGACCTGTGAGAAACCATGGGCAACAAACCTTGCCTTATGTTTCTCAACACTGCCATCAGCTGCTTGTTTTACCTTGTAAAGCCATTGAGAACTCACCACTAACTTGTCCCGAGGTCTTGGGACAGCATCCCAAACATAGTTCCAAACGATGGAGTCATACTCCTCCACCATTACATCAACCTAGACTGGTTGCTGCACATCCCCCTCGAATGAGGAAGGTTCAGACTCTACACACTCCCCAACTAGGGTCATGTAACTAATGTACCTCCCAGGTGACCTTCTCTGTCTGCGCTGAGATGGCTATCCCACATTCTCTCACGCATCCAACATCAATTTGTCAGCTTCCCTTGAGTATTTCCTCCCATCTCTGGAAGACTCATCATGAGTGAATGTATCCACTCTCGGATCCTTTGCATGT
Source organism: Pinus tabuliformis (assembly GCA_031772625.1). Classification (NCBI taxonomy): domain Eukaryota; kingdom Viridiplantae; phylum Streptophyta; class Pinopsida; order Pinales; family Pinaceae; genus Pinus; species Pinus tabuliformis. The sequence continues at coordinate 1,013,080,227 of CM062811.1, forward strand.
GGCTGCTCCGCATCAAGCTAAGGCTCCTCCTCCTTAGGAACTAAAAGTTCCTCCTCTCCATGCAACTTGAGCTCCCTCTCGAGTGATACTCGCATGGCTTTCTGCTCGTCGAACTTTAGATCTCTATGTACCATTGTCCTCTGACTGGTAGGCAGGAACACCCAATAGTTGTGGGGTGTATCAGTGTACCCCACAAGTATCCCCAACTCAGCTGTTGGATCTAGCTTCTTTCAGGCATATTTGGTCACATGGAAATAAACCGATGATCCAAAGATTCTGAAGTGACTCACCTCTAGTTGCTTCCCGAAAAAGGCCTCCATAGGTGTCTTCATTCCCATTATACGGTGCAGGCTTCTGTTATGCAAGTATACTACTGTATTGCATGCCTCAACCCACAAATGAAGTGGTAGACTTTGGTCATGCAACATTTCTTGAGCTACTCCCACAATCGATCTATTCTTCCTTCCGGCCACTCCATTCTGCTATGGGTTATGGGGTGCCATTAACTCCCGTTTAATTCCTTCTACAATGCAGAAGTCATTAAACTATTGGGAGACATACTCTCCACCATTGTCGCAATGCAAGGCCCTTATTTTCTTTCCAAATTCTTTCTTTGCCAAGGCTTTAAACTCACAAAACCTCAAGAAGGTATGATCCTTCTTTTGCATAAAGTAGATCCAACATCAACAACAAAAATAATCAATAAAAATAACATAGTACCTTTGCTTAGCGATGAAGGCTGTAGAGAATGGTCCACAAACATCTGTGTGAACTTGGTCCAGGATTGTTCCAGCTCTACTGTCTCAATCCTAAAAGGAAGATTTCGCATACTTACCCAAGGTACAACCTTTGCATGTATCCTTCCTCGTCAAGTTCTGGAAATATTGTTTGAACTGGGAGCTTGTCGCCTATAACCTTCTTTAAACATGAAACATGGAAAACTGGGTGCAATCGAGAAGCTGCAGGAAGCTCCAATTTGTATGCCATAGTACCAATCTTTTGCAACACCTTGTATGAACCATAATACTTTGGTGATAATTTATTATCCTTCTTAGCTTTCTTGAGGGACATTTGCTTATATGGTTGTAGCCGTAGGAATACCAAATCACCTACATCAAAACTTCTTTCGCTACGATGTTGATCTGCCTGTTGTTTCATTCTATTCTGTGCCAACATGAGGTTATCCTTTAAGAGTTGGAGAACTTGTTTTTGATGTTCGATGTGATGTTCCACTGCTTGAACCTTAGAATTTTCTCTTAAATATGATGTGATGGATGGTGGCTGATATCCATAAAGTGCCATAAATGGGGTCATTTTTGTTGCTGTATGGAAGGAAGTGTGATACCACCATTCAGCAAGAGGCAACCATTTGACCCATTGTGTCTGTTTATCAGATACAAATGAACGAAGATATCCTTCCAAACATTTGTTTACTATCTCAGTTTTCCCATCAGATTGAGGATGATAAGATGAGCTATGAGTTAATTGAGTACCAAGACAAGAAAATAATTCTTTCCAAAAACTTCCAGTGAAAATGGGATCTCTATCACTTACAATAATCTTTGGGTTTCCATGTAGCTTTTGAATTGTTTCCATAAATGCAGTAGAGACTGTACTGGCTTTAAATCGAAGTGATAATGCACAAAAGTGTGCATACTTCGTAAGTCTGTCAACTACCACCATGATGACACTCTTTCCCTCAGACTTGGGTAAACCTGTGATAAAATCCATTGAAACTTCCTCCCAATGTTGGCTTGGAATGGATAAAGGTTGTAATAGACCCGGTGTCTTAATTGTTTCAACTTTATTTTGATGGCAAACCAAACATTCCGCCACAAATTTTTGAATATCCGATTTAAGGCCATCCCAAAAAAATTCCTTCTTAACCCTGTGGTAAGTTTTTAAAAATCCTGAGTGCCCTCCTAAGGGAGAAGTGTGCAATTCCATAAGAATCTTTTGTTTTAGTTGGGAATTACAGAGGTATAAGCGATCTTTGTACCATAAAGAATCATTTTTCCAGCTAAATGTATTAGACATACTGGAATCTTGTTGTAACTTTTGAATAAGTGCCCACACTTCTTCGTCATTCTTCCATTCCTCCCTTGCTTCGTTTATCCAATCTGGTTGGATAATAGAAATGGCGCACAACAATGCTTCCACATCCTCATCCTTTCTTGAGAGTGCATCTGCCACCACATTTTGCTTCCCTTTTTTGTAGATGATTTCAAAGTCATAACCCAAAATCTTTGTAACCCACTTTTGTTGCTCTTCAGAGGATAATCTTTGTTCTAAAAGTATTTAAGGCTATCATGATCCGTTTTTACCTTGAAGTGTCTTCCCATTAGGTAGGGTCACCATTTCTTAAGCGCATGGAGTATTGCCAACATTTCCTTCTCATAAATAGCTTTGTGTAAAAACTTTCCCTTGATTGGACGACTTTCAAAAGCAATGGGTCTTTCATCTTGCATTAAAACAACACCAATTCCATTTCCTGAAGCATCACATTCCACAATAAAGGTTGTTGTGAAGTCCGGTGTAGCTAAGACTGGTGCTTGGCACATTGCCTCTTTAAGATGTTTGAAGGCCTTTGTTGCTTCTGGAGCCCATGAAAATGAATCTTTCTTCAATAATGTTGTTAGAGGTGCTACTATTCTCCCATAATTCTTAACAAACTTGCGATAATACCCTGTCAACCCGAGAAATCCTCGCAGATACTTTATGGATGTGGGGATTTTCCATTCCTTAATGGCTTTAATTTTGCTAGGGTCTACCTTAACTCCTTCATGAGATACAATATGACCTAGATATTCCACCTCTTGTACTCGAAATAAACATTTGGATCTTTTTGCATATAATTGTTTCTCCTCCAATAGTTGTAGCACCCTATCAACATGTTCAACATGATCCTTCCAAGACTTGTTGTAGATTAGTATATCATCAAAAAATACTAACACAAATTTTCTAAGGAATGGTTTGAAAATGGAATTCATCAAACCTTGAAATGTTGAAGGTGCATTGGTAAGGCCAAAAGGCATGACCAAAAATTCGTAATGACCCTCATGAGTTCTAAATGCTGTTTTTGGAATGTTTTCAATCTTCATTCTGATTTGATGATATCCTGATCAAAGATCCAACTTGGTGAAGTAAATTGATCCATGCAATTCATCCAGTAATTCATCAATGATGGGAATGGGAAACTTATCTTTAATAGTAAGCTTGTTGAGCTCCCTATAATTCGGACACATGCGCCATGATCCATCCTTCTTGTGCACTAATACTATTGGAGTAGAGAAAGAACTTTGACTCGGTTGAATTATACTAGCCTCTGGCATTTCTGCAACCATACGTTCAATTTCACTCTTTTGGGAATAGGGATATCTGTATGGCCTAATGTTTGGAGGAACACTTCCTGGAATCAGAGGAATAGCATGATCATGATCACGAATAGGTGGGAGACCTTTGGGAGTCTCAAATATCTTGGAATGATTGTCCAAGTCTTTTTGGAGATCTGGAGAAATAGAGAATTGCAATGTGGAAACATCTAGCGAACATAATTGTACAATTACACCCCTTTGTTCCTTTTTTAGAAGCTTTGTCATACTGTTAGAGCTGATTATCTTTCCCGGTTTCCTTGCAATACCCCTTTATTCAACTTCCTTTCCTTCCATAGAAAATTTCATGAAAAATTCTTGAAAATTAAAAGCTATTTAACCCAAGGATTGTAGCCATTGGACTCCTAGTACAACATCAGCACCTCCCATTGGAATGGAAAGCATTGGGCTAGTCAATACATATTCTCTCATCGATAGCTTGATATTATGGCACTTTCCAGAGCAATTTATTGTTCCTCCATTTTCAACCATCACTTGACACTCTGGTGCTGGATATAAGAAGCAATTCAATTCTTTTGCTACCTTACAATGAATAAAATTGTGGGTACTTCCTGATTCAATCAACACTATTACCTTTTTCTTCTTGATTTGTCCTTCTATCTTGATTGTTTGAGAAGTGGTAATTCTCTCCAATGCATTACAAGATATGGTTGGATTCATTTCTTCTTTATCTAGGCTTTGTTCCTGGAGTATATCCTCTTCTTTTGACCTTTCTTGCTCCTTTTCTTCTTCCTCTTTGCAATCTATGTAGAATAATTTCTTCTCAGCACACTTATGATCTTTAGTGTATTTGCTATCACAACTGTAACAAAGCCCTTTTGCTCTTTTTTCTTCCAATTTTTGTGGTGTCAACCTTATAGGTTGTGGAATATTAGGGGCAACAACACTTCTATCTATATAGTTGTGAGTGGTATGCTTCTTGGTTGCCATAATTTTGCTTTCCATTTTTCTTGCTAACCTGAATGCCTTCTCTAATGAATCAGGTTCCCAAAGGCGAACATCATGTTGGATATTATCCTTTAAAGTTCCTATGAACACATCAATCCTATGCTCCTCTGGAATACTTTTTACCCTTATGTTCAATTTTTGGAACTCCTCAATGTGCTCCATTATTGAACCCTTTTGTTTGAGACTTATCAATTGGCTAAAAAAACTGTTGCTTTTTGTATCCTCATAATGTGCTGTCAGTTCTTTCGTAAAAATTGCCCAAGTGATAATTTTTTTACGAAAGCAAAGCCATTGATACCATACAAATAGATTTGGTTCCAAATATAAAGTTGCAATACGTACCTTTTGTGTGTTTTGCACATTATTGAGATCGAAAAATTGCTCCATCTGTAATATCCATGTTGCGGGATCCTTGCCATCAAAATTCCTCATATCAATTTTTGGAATATGGTGGGTCTTCGATCCCACATTAGAGTCTAAGAAATCATGATTAACATTTCTTTTGTTCGCATCATGAGTTTCCTTTACTACCTTTTCACCATTAGTAAGTATTTCTTGTAGAAAATTTGTCAAATCTGTCTTCAAATCTGCCATGTCTGTCTTCAAATCTGTTTTCAAATCTGCCATGTCTCTCTTCAAATCTGTCTTCAAATCTATCTTCAAATCATCCATCTTATCTTCCATTCCCTTTATCTTAGATTCCACGCCCTTTATCTTAGATTTCAATTTTTGGAATATGGTGGGTCTTCGATCCCACATTAGAGTCTAAGAAATCATGATTAACATTTCTTTTGTTTGCATCATGAGTTTCCTTTACTACCTTTTCACCATTAGTAAGTATTTCTTGTAGAAAATTTGTCAAATCTGTCTTCAAATCTGCCATGTTTGTCTTCAAATCTACCATGTCTCTCTTCAAATCTATCTTAAAATCTATCTTCAAATCATCCATCTTAGTTTCCACGCCCTTTATCTTAGATTCCACGCCATTTATCTTAGCTTCTGTTAGCTTTTTTGAGAGTGACATTTGTTGCACTTGTTCTTGTAATTTTGATATATCATGTAGCATTTCTTCCTCTTCTTCATGAGTCATGTTAGAGCTTTCAGGTTGCTTACTAGGTGTTTACATTTTCTTTCCTCGGGGCATCAGTTACCGATAATAATTCTCTACTATGCCCTTTGAATTCCTTCAAAATAAATTTTCAAACCAAGCTTAAGCAAAAATTTAAAAAAATCTGCACACATTTTTTCACTTTGTAGGAGCTTGATATTGCCTCTGATGTGTCTCTGTATTTTCTGATCATCCAGTTCTAAAATTGCAACCTGCAGTAGCCCTCTGTGTCCTTTTTCCAATTCCACCAATCTGACCCAAATTGGATTCTCTAAGGAAGAGTTATGCAAAATCTCCCACAATGACTTGATTATAGACTAGTTCAATAGAGTGAACTTGTACGACGTGCCACAAGTCACTGTTTCAACCTTTGGTTCTGAAAAATATCTACAAGAAACTACTGTCTATCCTCTTTCTGTAACTTCTAACGAAATTTCAATATGATGCTCAGAGAGAAAGTTATGACGATTTTCCCCAGGTCACCTGTTTGGAATGTAATTCAGGAGTCTGCAAAAAGACCAACTTCCTCAAATCATATCTCCGCAAATATAGTGCGAAAAGCTCTAAAATTTGGACTCGAGGTTCAGCGCGATATCTTCTCAAATGAGTTTTTTTTTAGCTTCTGAAATGTTGTAGAAAAAAATTTATAACGAAAATTCCACGATGACCTATTTGGAGCAATGAAACCCTAGAATCTAAAGCTCTGATACCAAATGTTATGAAACTAGCTCAAGAAAAGATAGAAAGGATAGATCAACGCCTTAGAATTTAGTGTCTTTAAGGGGGAAACTTCCTTTACATTACATAAATGATCAATTCTTGGATGATTCAAATGACAAAACCTCCTTTCTATATATAGGAGTCTAAGGAGTCACAATATAACCCAGCCTACCTAACAATAATAATATAAAGCCACAAAAATAACAATAGAGGGATTCTATGGAGCACAGTAATAACAATATGGGGATAATAGGGGCAAAACAATATTAATAAGGGATGAAACTACAATAGTAATGGGGTAATCACTAGTATTATAGGGACCCAACAAGTCTACCTCCAGCTTGTAGAGATTATTTACTCGAATCCCAATCCTCTTGGTCTGTCCGGTGCCAATATGCCTCAGGAATACCTTTCCTTTACTAAAGACTACATCATAGCCTTTGTCTTCTAGCATAGCAATGGACACGAGATTCTTCTTCAGACCTGGTACATACTTTACATCAGTCAGGGAGAGAGGAGATCCATGCTACCTTTGAAACACAACTATACCTTCACCTAAAACATGGTACTTTCCATCATCACCCATCTCGATCTGCATATGGAGATCCTTCTCCTCCAAGGTAGTGAAAATATTCTTGTCACGGATCATGTGGAATGAAGCTCCACTGTCCAGGTACCAAACACATCCCACCATGGATGAAACCATGCATGCGAGGAGAGAGAAATCCAACTCAAACTGTCAGGCCAATGCCTCACCATCTGATCCCTTTGAGGATCCCTTCTTGGATTCCTTCTGTCGACAATTCGTAGCATAATGGCCCACCTCATGATAATGAAAGCATCACACTTTCGATTTGTCAAACTTGTTCCCACCATGGGAAGAACTGGATTTGTAATGGGACGCCTTCCCTTTCCCTTTCCTCGCCTTACTTGCTAAGGCTAGATTTTCTTCAATATTTTGCTTTGATGAAGATCCATCTCTGGTGCTTGTTCTTATCTCCTCTTGCATCAAATCTGACCAAAGTCGTTCCCAATATGGCAGTTTCTCTCTTCCATTTACCAAGTCTAGGTAGCTATGCCAGCTCTTAGGAAGACCAAGGAGAGCAAGACTCACCATGCCATCATCGGCTGTCATGATCCCTACACTTCCAAGCTCATCCCTACAAGTGGTGAGCTTGTTCAGATATGTAGAGATCGTGTCGCCCTTTTCACACTTGATTTTCTAAAGCTTGTCTTTCAGTGCCAGCTTCCTGTGATCGCTATTGTTCTGATATAGATCTTTTAATGTTTTCCACATTGAAAATGGTGTCTCCTTCCCATGGAGACTCGAGACTATGTGGTCTCGAACTCCCTCCCGAAGGATTCTCCTCGCTCTAGCCACACATTTCTTCCATTCTGCCAATTCTGTAGCATTCACTGTTGCCGGCTTTGGGACTTCTTGATCGATGAAGTCCTTTAGACCGTTTTCCTCTAATACTGCTTCCATGCGATCCTTCCAGGCTATATAATTTGAGTTGCCATCAAGGGCATACTCGAGTCTTAAACCATTGAACGCCATTGGTGAAATTTGAGATGTGATAAGAATTCAATTTCTATAATTAGGAACTTCAAACTTCTCCCTTCTTTGTATACTGTTCTTCAGAATTTCCCACTGTAGATCAACAGATTATGCAATATACAAAAGAAAAATACAAGATCTACTTCTACAAAAAACTTGCGGAAGCTTAATCGATTATGAGCAAGATCAAATAGAACACATATAACTAAGAATGAGAAAATAATCACACATGAACATAGAAGAATACTCTGGGGAATGCCTCAGCTAAAAACCCCGATCTCTGTAATATCATACAAGTGGAAATATGAACGGATTACACAAAGCTTTAGCTCACAAGCTATCCAGCTCTTAGTACAATCCCTCAATGCAACTCACAAACTGAATAGACACAACATATGCCTTACCTCAACCCTCCAAGCCTCCTATTTCCTTGCACAGTTTCCCTTGGGGTCCAATGTTGCCACCTGTGTGAATTGGCCTCATCACACACTCATCAAAACCAAAAGTAATTGCGCAATCTCCAAGGAATGAATTCCTTCTGCATGCAAGAGATATCCTCAATGGAATATTCCTACAATTGATAGTACATTGTCCCATCACTTGATCTCAACTGGGTCCCTGACTAAACTAACATGCATGAGTTATTTATGAGAGAATATTTAGTTATATGAAGTGCAGCAGTTACATGCATGCATGCATTAACTAACTGAACTCAAAATCAGTTCCAAAAACTGTTGGAACTAATCTAACTGGACTTAACTCAGATAACTGAGCTAACTAATTACAACTCAAAGTACAACTCATCCTGATCTCCTTAATCAAGGGATAACTTCCTCAATCAATGGAGAAACTGTTGCATGTCTTCACATAGACTTCATGTTTGATTTCCTACAACTAATTAACTCAAGATGAATTAATTAATTATTTTACAAATAGCTGCTAAGATCAAATTCGAATTTTAATTCTCAATTTTAGTTCAGGGACTAACTAAAATTGGAATGTATCCCAAAATGCTATTTATAGTAGTGCTATTTTTAGAACTTCTTGTTGCTATTTTCAACAAATTCGAAGTGGTTGGCTTGCTCCCAAACCAACACCAAATCAAAGTGCTCGTCGCCCTGATTCCAATTGTGTGAATGACACTCAAATCCGAGCTCGTATGAGGGAGAACGAGCTAGTCAAAGTTGTAGTCAAAGTTGGGCAGTGGGCCAGGTTTAAGTGTCCTACAATTTGATCGAGCCCGGGGCATGAAACCTAGCTCCCGAAAGCAAGTGAATTTGTTGGATCATTAATTTGTCTAATATCCCCTATATTAGACAAAATCAAAACGATGGCCTTATTATAAAAATAATATAAAAAAGAAATATTATGTTGAGGTGGCAAGCCATGACCCCCACCACCCGTCCTCCAAAGAAAATGAAACAATAATCAATTTTTTTTAAATTTAGGTTGACAGGCCATGACCCCCACCGACCATCCAACCACCCACCAAATATATGCGTAACATTGTTTTAACATGGGGTGGGCGGGCCACCTCCGGTGGACCCGGCCCACACCCCAACCACCATTACATCGCATTTAATACGGGAGGCCACCGAGTATTGAACTCGCGTTAGCCACATGGACCGGCCCGCCACCATGCGGTGGCCCCATTTAATGACTAACCCAAACTTAAGCATTACACCAACCCATGTACTAAAACTCCGCCCGTATTCCATTCAAAATGCAACGGTTATCCATTGTAACAGTTTACCAAAAAAATGTACAACACACCAAAATGATTATATGCCATTACAGGGATTCGAACCCTGATTTCCATCCTCCTAAATGCCTTTTCCACTATTGGACCACGTGGCTCAACTTTGATAACTCTGCGCAGATTTAATACATAAACCCTCAATTCATTTGCACGGAAGAGGTAGATTTGAGAACGGAGGTGTGGAATAGAGAATGGAACCATGACGCAGTTCTAGGAGGTAGAACACGGCACAGAAATTGAGACAACATTTTTTAATTAATTTTTGCAGGTGGAACCATGATCTTGGAAAAGTGCAGGCGGAACCATGATTCAGTGAAATTTTGAGGAGGGTGAAATTTTGCCAGTGTCCAAATTGGACAAATCTTATGTCTATCCTACACCTCTTAGCGACATGAACCTAATGGCATAGACATAAATTTGATCTAATCAGTAGATTTTTAGATGCCCATAGGAGGGAATCTTTGAGGAATCTAGGGGGAATCTAAAAGATTCTCTTAGCCCTAGATTTTCACTTTCTCAGAATTTAGAAATTTGACAGTCGATTTCACACTATTCGATGCCACAAATTTGATGGTGCAATCAGATTTTCCATTTGATCATTTCATTTTTCGGCCACTTTTCAAAGTGGAGTGCAGGGGTCAACATTCAATGTGCGAGCAGTGATTTCCACGAGACTCGACATAGTGAGATTGATGGTGCAGCGAAATCCAGCAATTTATCATCCTCTTCTTCAGATAACTCCTTGATGTGAGGTATATGCAGTGCGATCATGTACTTCTTTATCTCTTTGCATGAGATGCAATGTGTTGTATAGATCCCAGTGTGATGTTTGATGTGGGATCTTGTTTTGTTCTTGATGTGAGATGTACTTATTGTCATGTTTTGATTGAGATCCCTTTGTCATCATGTTGATGGAATACTCACGTGTCGCCGTGTATGTTTGAATTGAGATCCCTTTGTTGCCATGTTGGCAGAATGCTCATTGTTAACATACGTGAAATTATGTCATGCTGATAGGAGTCCTTTTTTTATGAGAGATCCTGCAGTGGAACATCTCTTGGAGCCACTCCTATGTGTGTTATGAAACCAACTCACAAAAAGATAAAAAAGATCGTTGAACGCCTTAGAATTCAGCCTCTTCGAGGGGGCAACCTCCTTTACATTACACAAATGAACAATTCTTGGATGATACAAATGACAAGACCTCCTTTCTATATATAGGAGTCTAAGGGGTCATAATATAATCAGAGCCGACATAACAATAATAATGTAAGGACACAATAATAACAATAGTGGGCTTCTATGGGGCACAATAATAACAATATGGAGACTACATGGGTACAACAATATAATAAGGGGGTTGTACTAGTAATAATAAGGGGTTACACTAGTAGTATAGGGGCCTAACATGCCCCTCTCCTTCAAAAAGTGTTGTCCTCAACACTTGAGTATTTCTTGATGCTTCTGTATAAAATTATTGTCCTTCCATGTGGAATCTTCAGCGGGTAAGTTCTTCCACTTGATGAGATACTCTGAAATTGATCGATTTCGTAGCTGTCAGGTTCTTGTTTCTGTGACTGCTCTAGGTTCCAATATGATTTTTCCTTCCTCTTCAATTTCTGGCAATATTGTTTGAATTGGGATCTTTTGCAACTTTTGAATAAGTTACCATACTTCTTTGTCCTTCTTCCATTCATCCCTTGTTTCGTTTATCCAATCTAGTTGGACAATAGAAATAGCACAAAACAATGCTCCCACATCCTCATCCTTTCTTGAGAGTGCATGTACAACAAAATTTTGCTTCCATTTTCTATAGACGATGTCAAAGTCATAACCCAACATATTTGTGACACATTTTTTCTGTTCTTCTAAAGATAGTAGTTGTTCTAAAAAGTATTTAAGACTATCATGATCCATTTTTACCTTAAAGTGTCTTCCCATTCGGTAAGGTCGCCATTTCTTAAGTGCATGTAGTATTGCCAACATTTCCTTCTCATAAATAGCTTGCTTGAGATGTAGCAGTAAAAATACCCAATCACCTACATTAAAACATTTTTCACTACGATGTTGATCTACCTGTTGTTTCATTTGATTTTGCACCAAAGTGGTGTTATCCTTTAAAAGTTGGAGAACTTGTTGTTGATGCTCGATGTGATCTTTCACTACTTGAACCTTTTTCTTCTTGATATGTCCTATCTTTAGAGTTTGAGGAGTGGTAATTTCTTCCAATCCTTTACAAGATATGGTCGGATTCATTTCTTGATGCTCGATGTGATCTTTCATTTCTTGAAAAATTTTCTTCTTGATATGTCCTTCTATATTGATAGTTTGAGGAGTGGTAATTCTGACTAATGAATTACAAGATATGGTCGGATTCATTTCTTCTTTCTCGATGTGATCTTTCACTTCTTGCACCTTTTTCTTCTTGATATGTCCTTCTATATTGAGACTTTGAGGAGTGGTAATTCTTGCCAATTCTTTACAAGATATGGTCGGATTCATTTCTTCTTTCTTTGGGGTTGGTTCCTAGTGTATATCATCTTCTTTTGATGTTTCTTGATCCTTTTCTTCCTCCTCTTCATAATCTATGTAAAATAATTTCTTCTCAGCACACTTATGACCTTTAGTGCATTTCCTATCACAATTGTAACAACGCCTTTTTTCTTTTTTTTCTTCCAATTGTCGTGGTGTCACCCTTGTAGGTTGTGGAAGGCTAGGAGAAACAACACTTCCATGTTTATAGTTGTGAGGAGTAGAATTCATTGTTTCCATAATTTTGCTTTCCACTTTTCTTGCCAACCTAAATGCCTTCTCCAATGAATCAAGTTCCCAAAGACGAACCTCATGTTGAATGTTATCCTTTAAAGTCCCTATGGAGACATCAATCCTATGCTTCTCTCGAATATCATTTTCCCTTATATTCAATTTTTGAAAGTCCTCAATGTGCTCTTCCATTGAACACTTTTGTTTGAGATTTATCATTTTGCTAAAAAAGGTGTTTCTCTTTGTATCCTCATAATGTGCTATCATTTCCTCCGTGAAAATTGACCACATGACAAGTGGTTTATGAGAACAAATCCCTTTATACCATAAAAATTGATTCGATTCTAATAATTAGATGCAATACATACTTTTTGTAATAGTGGTACACCATGTAGATTAAAATATTTCTCCATCTGTAGTATTCAATTTACCAGATCCTTTCCATCAAACTTCCTCATCTCGTTTTTTCTTGATTTTAGGAGCTCGATATTGAAATGACTGTAACTCTGTAATTTCGGATCTTCCAGTTCTGAAATCGCAACTTGTAGTAGCCGTCTACCTCCTCTTTCCAATGCCACCAGTCTGATCCAAATTGGACTCTCCAAGGAAGCATTATGCTAAATCTCCCACGGTGACCTGATTATAGACTAGTTCAGTATAGCGAACTTGTAAGACTTTGCACGTGTCACTGTTTCGACCTTTGCATCTAAAAAATGTGTACAAGAAACTACAGTCCATCCTCTCTGCAACTTCTTATGAAATGTCAATCTGATGCTCAAAACAAAAGTTATGACTATTTTCCCCAGGTCACCTATTTGGAATGTAATTCAGGAGTCTTCAAAAAGGCCAACTTCCTCAAACCATATCTCCATAAATATAGCATGAAAATCTCTTAAATTCAGACCTAAAGTTTATAAAACTTTCAGCCCAAATGGGTTTTTGTTTTAGCATCTAAAATGTTGTCGAAAAAAAGTTATAGAGCAAATGCCACGATGACCTGTTTGGAGCAGTGAAACCCTAGAATCCAAAGCTCTGATACCAAATGTTATGAAACCAACTCACAAAAAGATAGAAAAGATAGATCAATGCCTTAGAAATAAGCCTCTTCGAGGGGGCAACCTCCTTTACATTACAGAAATGAGCAATTCTTCGATAATACAAATGACAAGACCTCCTTTCTATATATAGGAGTCTAAGGGGTCATAATATAATCAGAGCCAACATAACAATAATAATGTAAGGGCACAATAATAACAATAGTGGGCTTCTATGGGGCACAATAATAACAATATGGGGACTACATGGGCACAACAATATAATAAGGGGGTTGTACTAATAACAATAAGGGGTTACACTAGTAGTATAGGGACCTAACAACGTGAGGGCATATCCCTTATATGATAGAGAAAACACATGCATGTACATCAACACTCTTTCTAGTAGTTAATGCAATGGCCTACACCATCTTTACATCGGGGCCCAGAGACGTAGTCCCTATTGGAAGAACTCCGTTATCAATGTCTTGTATCTTATGTTGTTGATTCTTGTCATGTTCCTTTTTCTTTACATCATGCATATATGTTCCTTTATGTTCTTTTAAATGCAATTCTAATCACAACACAAAAGCAAAAGATCTTGGTTAAATCCAGGAGTTGAGTCAACTCGGATCAAGAATCCAAGTACCACGCGCTCCCCATCACTGTGCTACCCATGCATGTGATAAGGGTGAATTAAAGCTCAAACTTTGAAGCCAATACTTCACCTGTTGTTCCTCCTAAGGTCTTATTGCTCGAATTTTTGTATGGACACTTAGTGGCATAGTGCCCAAATTCATTACAATTGAAGAATTTTATTTTGGACAAGTCTTTCTTCTTGCCCCCATGGCTGGATTCTGGTTTGGTTTGAGATTTATTCCCTTTTCCCTTATTTACATTTCCATCCAATGAAAATTTGTCCTCATCCTCGCCCTTGGATGAGGTTCCATCTCTTGTATTCTACCTTATCTCCTCTTGTACCAAATAATACCATAAGTGTTCCCAATTATATAATTTCTCCCTCCCATTCACCAAGCTCTCGTAGCTATGACAACTTTTGGGAAGGCTTAGAAGAGCTAGGCTTACCAAGTCATCCTCTGCAACATTAACCAACCCCAATAATTTCATCATGAACTTATGTAAATCTGCTAAGATACTACTGGATAGTGTCATTCTTCTGCATCTTGATATTTTGAAGTTCATCCTTGAATGTCGACTTCCTATGGTCACTAATATTCTCGAACGATTATGTCACTGATTTCCACATTGCGAATGGAGTTTCTTTCCCATGGATATTTGAGAAAATGTGGTCTCATACTACACTCAAGATCATTCTGCTCATCTTGGCTACATCTTTCTTCCATTGGGCTAGGTTCTGTGCATTAGATTTTGCTAGTTTTGGAACATCTTTCTTGATGTATTCTAGAAATCCATTGTCATCAAGAACTGCCTCGATGCAATGAAATTAGAGCTACCTTCCAGGGCATGCTCTAGTCTCATCCCACTGAAGGTCATCTTCCCAACTCTGGAGAGGTCTTGCTACACTGAACTACAAATTCATCCCTCCTGAGAAACAACTTCAAAATTTCTATTCTAATGTGAATCCTACTTTGATACCATGTAGAAATTATGGTGTATAATTGTAACTTCTCATGGAATTTTAATCTAAATCACAAGAAACAATCCTACTCTATTCCTTTGTGGAACACAATTTAGAACATCAATCACAAACATGCAAAGATAAATACCACACATAATATTTTTCCAAGGGATGGAAATTTGCTAAAAACCCCTTTGCTTACTTGCAATAATAGGATGAATAGAGATGTATTACAATTGCTTGCTCAGACTAAGCACAACTTGTAAGTGAATAACCTATCTCTCTACTCACTAAGAAGATTTGACCCAGACTTAGTCAATTTCTGCCTCTACTTGCACCCCTATTTCCTTGCGTAATTCCTGAGGAAATTAGGCCCCGATTATTTAGGAATTTCCCCCAAAATGATTACGCAATTCCCAAGTTTGATCATCTGATTACATGCAACACTTGTACACTTAAGACTAGTTTACAACTAATGTTACACTGCCTTGGAATCTCCACCATAGTCGAGGAAATCTAATTATCTTCATGCACTAGCTATTTTTGGCTGATTGATCAGTTAACTAGATGATCACTGAGTTAGACTGAAGTCTCACTGCACAATTGACCTTCCACTAGTTCCTCCAACAATTAGAACTAGTTTAACTGAAAAAACTTGAAATAACTGACCTTGATTGCTACAAATTAGCAATCACACATGCTTAATTGAAATCCAACTCCTATAACTTGAATTTACTCAGCTAACTGAGTGACAAGAGCCATGTCACCTTAGTTAACTGCATCCAAGTTGTCTACTGATGTGGAAATTTTATTTTTCTCAATTTGATCAAGGCAAAATCAAATTGAGACTTTCTTGTTGCACTTTTGAACAACTAAAGCCTTAAACTCAATAAAATGAGAAAACACTTCAAACATCTCTTGCAAAAAAAATACACCCATGTCTTCCTAGAATAATGCGCCTTTCCAAAAGACACAGTCTCTATTGGTCCACACAAATCTAAATGCATTAAAATTAGACATTCTATAGTCTTCCATGTTCTATTTGAAAAAATGTCCTTGTGTTGTTTCCAAAAAATACACCATTAACATACTTTATCATCCAACTTGCTATAAGGAAGACCATTCACCATGTTCTGCTTTCTTAGCAGCACCAAACTTTGAAAATTTAGATGTCCCATCCTTAAGTGCCAAAGTTTACTATTTGATTCCTTTGTGACTTTCAAACTCTATGAATTACTTGAATCAAAAGAGAGCTTGAAAATTTTGTCTTCACTCATTTCACCTCTTGCAACAACTGCATTTTGATTCAACTTATCCATGATTAAGCACTCTTTATTATCAAACACTAACTTGTAATTTTTCTTTAGCATTTGTCATATAGAAAGTAGGTTCTTCTTTAATGTTGGTGTTAACAAAGTGTCCTCAATTAACTTCTTCTTTCCATGCAATGTTGGTATTGCAATTGTGTCTTTCCCTTTCACTTCAAAAACACTATCATCACCAAATATGACTTTACCAGAATAATTGTCATTAATTTTGGTAAACAACTCCTCTTCAGATGTCATATGACTTGAATATTGTTGATTCCCAATTTTTCTCATTTTTTATAATATTTCTGAGGCCTTAACCCCCTTATTTTGAACCCTTCTTATCTTTAAAAATCCTTTTTTATTATATTTTGTGTGTTTTGACCAAGAGGGTGCTATGAACTTGAAAGAATGCAAATTATTTTAAAATGTATCATTTTACTTTAATTCCTAAGTATTTTTGAATTTAAACGTTATCTAATCGAATCACCTACAATGTCAAAGGAGTTGACCACATATTGTGCAGATCAACCATTTTCTGAAGAAGTTCCAATATTCTTTCAACCACTTCGCAATTTCCTACAGTCATCAATTTCCTGTAGATGCGGAGATTTCCTGCAATCACTAATTTCCCATAGATGCGAAGATTTCCTGCAGTTCGCCAATTTCCTATAGATGCGGAGATTTCCTGTAACCACCCCTATTTCTTGCAACAACTCCACAATTTCTTGCAATTTCGCCAATTTCCTATAGACGCAGAGATTTCGTGTAATCGCCTTGATTTCCTGCAAAGATTTCAATTATTGTGCATGTTCTGGTCAGCCTCGAGGAGAATGAAGACATGGGTTTTGTTGAGAAAGTCAGTAATATGGATGTTGTCCTATTGGTCACCTCAGCACTACCATTGAAACTTCCCAGACATGTTGAAAAGTGTGCAACAAGAAATGCTAAATTTAGAATGTGCTAAAAATAGACCTGCTAAAAATAGCAGTTTGGCCAATGAGGTCATTGGCCACATTGGGTGAGAGGGGAAACTACTAAAAATAGAAAGTTCTAAAAATGGAATTTCTGGGTCCCTTCCTATTTATAGCAGTCCCTAGTCTATCTATAGGAAGTAAAATTAATTTTGGTCTTAACAATAGTTGGAAATATTAATTAATTAATTCAATTGAGTTAATTAGTTAAGGAAATTCGAATTTGAAGTCTTTGTGAGCATGCACATGAATTGTCCCACTGATTGAGGAAATTATCCTTAATTTTCTCCACTGATTGAGGGAATGAGTATGAGTTTTATAATGAGAGAATCAGTTGACTTAGTTCTAACTAGTCAAGTCCAGTTAGATTATTTTAACAAGTTGTTAAAATAATAAAATATAGTTTGTTAATGCTTGCATGCATGTGACAACTATTACTTTAGATAACTGAGGATTCACTCATGGATAATTGTTGCATGTCAATTCTTTTAGAGACCTAGTGGAGATCAGATGTGGGACAATGTACTATCAGATGCTTAACTATTTCTAGTAAGTAGTTTTTGCATGGTTGAGGAACTAGTGTCCTCAAGGATTGCGTAGTTGGACCATAGGTTAACTTGGTATGTTTGGAATTAATTGCATATGCTTTTGCTATTATTTCCTAAGAAAACTACGCAAGGAAATAGGGATTGGACCATAGGTAAAGCCTTTATATATAGGGCTTGGTTGGTTCATGAGACATATCTTCATATCTTCATAGTTCATTGAGAACTGAATAGCTTGAGAGCTAATTCTTTTTGTATTGTGAAGAGGATTTCCACTTGATTGATAATACATGGTTGGGGTTTTATGTTGGTGCTTTCCCTTGGATATATCTTGTGTTATGTGTGATTATTTCTCTTGATCAGTTATGCATGTTTCTACTTGATGTTTCTCATGAATTCGATTATGCTTCCGCTTAATGTTTTGTAGAAGTAGAACAAGTATTATGCTTTAGGACATTGCATATATCGGTTTGTTCTACAGGTGAAATTTCTACAAGACCTTCATTCCTTTTTCAGATGATTGTTATAAGAGGCAGTTCCTGCAGCTTCACGAAATCTGTTCGATCCATGCTTTCAGTCATGGATCGAACTTATCATGCTTATTTCTGCTATCTTTTTCATATATTGTTAGTTAGCAGTTGTAGGATGTTCGATTTTCTAATTTGAGGTAGATTATGCCCATGTATTTGTATAAAAGACCTTTATGTTTATTAGGAGAGGAGGGGAGGATTTGGATAGAAGAAGGACAGATTGAATATATCAGACCTGTATGACTATATATTTTCCAAATTAATATAATACTTGATGTTTTGTTGAATTTCATTGCGTAACTAATTTCGTAGTTGAAGGGGTTGTGAGTAAGGGAGGGCCCCCTTTACTCACAACTCCTATAGCTGTAGATTTGTTTTATTTCCATTTATTTTTGTCATGCAATACTAGAATTAATACATAGTTTGCAATTCTCTTTTCTAATTTGTAACAATTTGTGAATGATGGTTAAATGTGAGCTCATTTGATGAATGATTTGGATTTGTTGAATATGCTTTCATTTTTGTTATGCAAAGTGTGAATTGAGTTAATTGTTGTTGTTTGGGTTAGTATCTTTTCTAGATTTGCATCAACAATTCTATGTGTTGTAGAGAGATGAATTATCTACTGCATAGCCTTTATTGCTAAGTGTTGATGAGGAAAAGAGTTCTTGAAGCTATGTGTGTGTGTGATTTTATTTGGAACAACACTTATGATATTAGCCTGCATATATTTTGCACAGCGTCTCACAAGCTTACCTACCCCTGGTCGATAATTTATGTATGTCAAATTATAAGTCTATGATTTTCCCACATTACTAGAATTAGTACACAGTTTGCAGTTCTTTTTTCTAATTTGTAACAGCTTGTGAATGATGGTTAGATGTGAGCTCATTTGATGAATGATTTGGAATTGTTGAATATGCTTTCATTTCTGTTATGCAAAGTGTGAATTGAGTTAATTTTTGTTGTTTGGGTTTGTATCTTTTATGGATCTATATCAGTGATTCTAAGTGTTGTAGAGAGATGAATTATCTACTCCATAGCCTTTGATGCTAAGTGTTGATGAGGAAAAGAGTTCTTGAAGCTATGTGCGTGTGATTTTATTTGGAACAACACTTACAGTATTATCCTGCATATATTTTGCGCAGCATCTCACAAGCTTACCTACCCCTGGTTGATAATTTATGCCTGTCAGATTATAAGTCTATAATTTGCCTCAACATTTTGGCACCGTTCTCAGGGAGGTGCTAAGGGATGATACTGGAAGTGTTTTAGTATGATTTATTCTATTTGAAATTTTCAGGACTGGGGGAGTTGAAGTGCTAAGATACGAGGTAAGGCCTACACACTTGCAAAGATCAGAATTCGTCAAAGCCGTGTCCTCATTGTTTGGTAAGTAGAAGTTTTTAAATTTTCTGCATAATATATGAATATGGTCCAATATTTTGAAATATTTTTAGTGGTGATATGAGCACCATTTCGTCCACTAATAAACTAGTAAGGGAGAGGAAGTTCATAAAGAAAAAGGAAACAGAGGAATCCAACAAGAGGTCTACAGTAGGGTTTGATAGTTGATTCTAAGTGGACTAATGATCCCACAACAACTTCTTCTACCAGAAAATCCTCTATTGCTGCTCATTCATAATTTGCAATGGCACCTCAAAGGCCATGGCAACCACGTCCTGCAGGTATGTTACAACAACATTTTCAATTTCCTTATGCCCAAAATCGGATGTGGAACATTCCAATGCCTTGGCAGCCCTAGCCTCGGCAAGGGAATTTCCCTTACTCTGTTGCACCAAATTATCCCCCTCAAAAATTTTATGTACAACAAATGGTACATCAACAACTTCCTGCCTAGCCAGTATCCAATCTCAACAATAAATCCTTCCAATCTACTCACTATATTGGAATGGCCATTTATCCCACTTATCCTACCGATTACCTTGCACCTCAGCGTCTGCGGGAAATTTTTGTACCTTTGTTGCAGGAGTTTCTTGTGTCTCTACAGGAAATTAAACTAAGGTTAGGAAAATTGGTGACCCAACAAGAACAGATTGAAGAGATTATAAATTGAGAAACCTCTGATACACCTGAAATAGAGAATGTATAAGAAACAACAGAACAAAACATTCTAAGATCATAAGAACCTTCCTTATCTCAAACGTCCAGCCTCCTTTTCTTGAGAGGTTGGGGGTAGAAGAAATGAGAAAATAGCTTGAATTTGATCTAGTATCCAAGTTAAGAAATTTATGCATCAAGTTTCCTTTACTACAAGAGATTAGGGATATCTCATTCTATGCTAAAATATTAAGGGAACTATGTATCAAAAATATGGGGAGACAAAGGAAAGAACCCTATACAATTCAAGTAGGTGGGAAAATTGCAAGCCTTATGTCTACCAGATTTGCAACTGAAAAATACGCAAACCCTGGAATTCTTGTGGTTACCACATTCATCAATGGATATCCAATAATAAATACTTTAATTGATTTAGGTGCATCCATTAATATAATGACAATGGAAACACTGTCCCATATAGGATTCTTTGATTTGCCTCCTACCCCTACTGCGTTAGAATTAACAAATAGATCTAAGGTCAAGCCAGAGGGTGTTTTGGAAGACATTGTCATTTCATTAGATTCCTCGGAATATCTTGTAGATTTTTATGTTCTTGAGCCTAAGACTAATTTAGGGAGGCACCCTTTGATCTTGAGGAGACCTTGGTTGGCCACAACGGATGCCTTCATGAGGTGTAGGTCAGGGAACATGACCATCACTCATGAGGCTGAAATTAAGCACATCAATCTATATCCCCCTGCTAAACCCCTCTTGAATTCAGAAAAGATTCATTGGGCTGAGGAAGAACTTAATTTAGAAATTATTCAACTAGTTTTGACCATAGCTCAAGCTATGGGCCTTAAAGAAAACATTGGGAATAATTTAATTAATTGCTCTA
Source organism: Pinus tabuliformis (assembly GCA_031772625.1). Lineage (NCBI taxonomy): Eukaryota > Viridiplantae > Streptophyta > Pinopsida > Pinales > Pinaceae > Pinus > Pinus tabuliformis. The sequence goes on from CM062811.1 coordinate 1,013,101,424, forward strand.
TTTCAAACCTTGATTTTTCATAGCACTTAGAGGGGCAGTCAAGTCATGAGATAGATGTCATTGTTGAGCATAAATTCCAAGACCATAGTATAACAACTAAATTAGATTCATCCCTCCTATTTGTATTTCATGCAGAATCAACAACTAAAGGTGGAAGCAAGGTAATTGAGATATTTCCTAGAAAAACTTTGGTTATCAATTCTGCCCTAACTTATGAACAGGAAAATCGATTAACTCAGATATTGAAATATTTTTCGGACACATTTTCTTGGGAATATGTAGATACAGGTATGATACCTGGTATCTTCTCTATTCTTTTATATGATTGCATAGAGGTTTATATGGATGATTTTATGGTGGTGGGTGATACTTTTGAAGAGGCTTTATTTAATCCTATGAAGGTTTTGCAAATATGTAGAGAGACTTATATTTCCTTAAGCAGTGAAAAATGTTTTTTAATCATGATTGAAGGCATTGTCTTGGATCATCATGTTTCTACTGCAGGAATTAAAGTTAACCCAACAAAAAAGGAAGTGATAATGAAGAAGAAAGAGCAAGAAATGGTGGGAAAGGAGGTCATTCCTTTCACTATCTCTTCTTAATTTTTTGTTGCAATAAACTGATCTTACTTTGTTCCTTCTTGTGCTCATTAAACAATGAGAGGAACGTTTGTTGGGTATAGGTTTATTCCTTTTTCCAGGTCCAATGGACTAATTACGGAAAATGAGCCCCCTTGGAGTCTTCTTTTTCAGTATTTCAGACTCTCTAAAATTGAAATTTGGCGAGCATAGACTGTCCTGGGCTCGTTAAAATAACAGGTCAGTGGACCCTTAGAATAAATTTCGTTTTTCAAACAATTTTTGGTTTTCTCGTGTTGGACTGATGTGGGATTTCTTAAGGCCCTCCTTCCAACGATCTTGGCTCATCGACATCAGCAAATTATCTGGGTTTCAAGATTAGAGACTGGCGATGCCTTGAAGCTTGTATACCTTAATGACAGGCTATCTCATCAGCAACAATGGGGATTCATTATGGCTCCTTGACTATTGGATTCTATAGGGAGTTCAACAACAGCTCATACATTCACACCTAATAGGATGCATCAGATGTACCTTGGTCCTCGTTCTTATTATTGGTGATGGGCCTCGCGTTGGTTAACAACTGACCTTAATGGTTGGTAATTCAGCAAGTTCACTGTTCATTCGACCTCAGCATATTTATTCTTGTGCACGAACTATACAAGAGGGGGAGAATATGGTTTCCTATAGATGGACTTCCTGCAGAACATTCAACGGCAACATTTCCGCAGCAAAAACAATTATTTCCTGAAGAATGAATTTCAAGCAGAGAATATTCTACAGAATCTGGAAAGTACTGATTATCATCATTGTTATTTGAGGCCATGTAGCTATATGATCTTTCATCTAATATGATTTCAAAGTGGTTCATAATTTCAAAGTAAGTACAGGCGTCATCAAATGTATTGACAGTTGTAAGGTAAGATCGAAGGTATGTTTCGACGTCAGAATACTTAGGGTAGAAAAGTAATGCTACTAAACTTTTTAAATTTGCATGAATTTAAGTCATGGCAACCTTCGCAGAAAAGACAACCTTGAACATTGGTATCTTACACAAAATCCGATTCCTGACTATTTTTCTGATTTGCACGATGTTATCTTCCCAATGTTTATTTGGCAGAATGGATCATGATGATAATCATGATTACGTTCCCCCATAACTCAAAGTTGCCCGTTACTCCCGAGTCTTTCCGAATTAAACCTTCTTGTTTTCATTGGGTTCAAATTATTTCCGCCTAGTTTTAGTAATAGGGGAAACTGTTGCGTGAACCCTGAAGCCGAAAGGGCACCCTCGTGCCTGCTAAACGCTTTACGAGGATCCAGGCCGCAAAGCTGGTGATTAAAGAACCTGTAGAGGGCACAACCCGTCAAGACTGAGGAACCAAGTCTACCGCAGTCCTCCTAGGGACAATGCAATGATGAGGGGACCTCTAAGGAATTAATGAGCTCACCGTTTCTGAACGGGTGCTCCAGACAAAAAAAAATAAAAAAATTTGAAGGAGAATAGCTTGCAATTGTAGAAAGATGTGGAAAAATGGAAAGCAAAAACATCAGAAGGTTTGTCATATTATGAAGAAACATCAAGTTCAGATTGGTCATTTGCAGAAGAAGAATGAAGAGTATTGGAACACAGTACATAAAACAGAATCTAGCAGGGCACACCTAGACCATCTTGCTACAGTAGGTGCAGTCCAGAATAAGCACTGTGTTTTCATCTTGGAGGAACATTTTTACTTGCATAAAGGACACACAAGAATCTAGGTGTGGGGGAGATGTTGAGTCCCAATTTTGCTATTTTTTATAATATTTAAGAGGCCTTAACCCCCTTATTTTAAACCCTTCTTATTTTCAAAAACCCTCTTTTATTATATTTTGTGTGCTTTTACTGATAAAGTGCTGTGAACTTGAAAGAATGCAAATTATTTCAAAATGTATCATTTTACTCTACTTCTTAAGTATTTATGATCCATACATTTATGATCCATTTCTCTCTCAAATTTCTTTCAAAGCCAACGACTATAAGTGTTGTCGTTATTCACCATGTATTTATGATCACGGTAGCCTGTGTAAGAACTCTGTAATGCAATGAGAAAATTCAGAGAAAAGAGAAAATGGTGGTGTATTGACTTGTTCAGTGTAGTCAAGTTGGTGAAGGAAGTGGTGGAAAATGTTCAAAAACTTAATTGGAATTTTGTGGTGGAAAATGTTCAAAATCTTAATTGGAATTTTGCGTCATTCACATAAATGCAATTCTATATGCTCAGAGAAGCAAGACAGAGGCAGAAATGGACTGTTGATTTGGGAAAAGAAAAAATTGTTGTACCGGAAAATCATTCGAACTTCATTGAAATTTTGTGAGCTGCATACCTGAAAAAAAAACCAAATCAGAGAAAAATGGGCCTATTGATCTTGACTCGGAAAAAGAGAATGGAGAACTAAAAATCTTCCAGATATTCATAGAAATTTAATCGTGTAGACACGCAAGGATCTTGACTCGGAAAATGGAGAACGGAGACCGAAAAATGTTCCAGATATTGATAGAAATTCAACCGTGTAGATATCCCAAGGAAAAACAGAGAGAAATGGATGTATTGATTGATTTGATTTTGGATAAAAAGAAACTGGGAAACTGGAAAATGGGGCATTCGATTTTGACAGGGTAAAATATTCGAGATATCAATGGAAATTTTGGGCAGTTGATAGAAATTAAATGATGTAGATATCAATGGAAATTTTGGGCAGTTGATAGAAATTTGATGATGTAGATTTGGATTAAAAAATTAGAAATTTAATGATGTAGATCTGAAAAAATAGTTGGAAAATTGTAATGCAAAGAGAAAATGCAGGGAAAGAGAAAATGACGGTGTATTGACTTTCTGCAACGGAGTGAGGAAAGTGGCCGAAGATCTTTCTGGGAAAAAGAGAGTTAACATTGATTACCGAACTTCACAGATACGGCGGAAAACGAAGAAAATGAGCAGAATGGAGACCGGGAAATCCGGCTATTATTGGAATTTTGTTCAGTCTATAGAAATTCAATCGTTTGAGTTTTGTTTAGTTGATATAAATTCATTCGGACGGTAAAACGAATAAAACGTGAGAAAAAGTGGGGAAATTACTTGCGAAATTCAAGTATTTTTTTTTGTGACTTCATATAAAAAATATCTTAAATTTTATATATTCTTCTAATATCCATATAAATTTATTTTAATTTTGGTAAAACGAGTAAAACGTGAGAAAAAGTGGGGCAATTACTTTGGGGAATTCACAATATATTTTTAACTTCATAAAAAAAACCTTAAATTTTATATAATTTTTTAATATAAGTCCATTTTAATTTGGTAAAACAAGTGAAACGTGAGAAAAAGTTGGGAAATTCACAGATTTTTTTTAACTTCATATAAAAAATATCTTAAATTTTATATATTTATTGAATATAAAAAATATCTTGAATTTTATATATTTTTTTAATATCAATACAAATTTATTTTAATTTTGGATTTATCAAGAGTTAAGATAGATTAAATTTTTTTATTTTAAAAATATTTGCATATAAAAGATTTGATCTTTCTTCATGTTTGATAAATCTAGAGCTAAGATGGATCTAAATGTGTTATTTAACTTATTTTATAACTAGTACAACCACATTAAAAACAATAATGTGGTTGATGTAGCGAAAAACCATTGCAACACAAATAATGTTTTACCAATGCACAAATTTCCCTAATTAATCATGTAGAAAAAGGTTATGGTTCAACTTTAACTTGAGAAAAAAAAAAGAATTACACATCTTATTGTAAAACAGACCATTTTGCTAAATATGCTTTGCTCATTTTGCTAAATAAAATTTGCTTATATTTTAATTTTCCCATCTAATTAGAATATGAACTTATTAGAATTGAAATAATCTCAAATCCCTAGGAAATTGGTGGGCGAGCCAGTGGCAAGAATCTAATTTAATTTGAGGAAAATAAAAGGAATTATAGATCTTATTGTAAAATGGATCATTTTGATCAATAAATTTTTCTTATATATTAACTTCCCCGTCTAATTAGAATATGAACTTATTAGAATTGGAATACTCTCAAATCCCTAGGAAATTGGTGGGCATGGAGCCACATGGCATGAATATAATTTTTTAAATTTATTAAAAATTAATGCAACCTAAAAAACTCTGTAACAACGAAATATGAACTTATTAGAATTGGAATACTCTCAAATCCCTAGGAAATTGGTGGGCATGGAGCCACATGGCATGAATATAATTTTTTTAATTTATTAAAAATTAATGCAACCTAAAAAATTCTCTAACAATGCTAAACATTCAGATGAAGCATATGCTGAGCATATTCCTTTAAGAATCAATCTACGTTGTCAATTAAAAAAAAATGTCAACAAATCTCCATCCACCTTAAGTTGAAATAGGAAGACTTCAATAAACATTTACACCACTACAATATCTTTGCATACCTTTTTGGTTTTACAGTTAGTTTAAAAAATTGTTATAAAATAAAATAAAAATTAAATTAGTTTAAAAAATTGTTATAAAATAAAATAAAAATTAAATTATTTTGATTTTGAAATAGTCTTGGTTTTTGGGCAAGTGGTTTTGAGAAGCTCATGCTATTGTTACAAAGCCTATTAAGTTAATAATATCATGATAAAATTAGGGGTGAATATCTATGGTTAAGAACCTTGTTATATGGTAAGTTTATTGTAACTAGTAATTGCCCCTAAAGGTGCTAAAGTACACTGAAGGAATAGAAGATTTGGGAAGATCATCTGGCGACTCACTCCAATGCAAGCATCATTAATAATTTCTATGAGTGGAGCAAGATTGCTTCTCAATAAGAATATGTAGTTGACAGATATGTAAAACTACTCAGAGACGTTAGAAAGGGGCATACAAATATCTAAACAAGACTCCACCTGTTAGATTTTAACAACCGATGAACAGAATTACGCTGCTATTAGGATTGAACAAGGAATTTTCAATATTTAGAAAGAATTCAGCGTCAATTCCTCTGGTACAATCTAGAGCGAGAGCAAGAGGAATGGGAATGACAACAAAGGTGGAACTGGAATAGAGTGGTGTTCTTTTAGACGTGGAAAGAGGGGTGCTCTTCTAGGAAAAGCAATCTAACTTAGTTAATCATTTTCTGGTTAAGTTCATTTATGTGCTAATTTGGAACTTCTTAGTTTTGTAAATATGAGAACTATGATAATATAAAATTCCTTTTAAAAGGAAAAAAATAAATTCAAGTAAAATAAGTAAGACAACTCCCATGTGGTGAAATAATTAGGTTCTAATGTTTACTGGTCTCCTCTTCTAAGAGGGAGCATTCCCTTGCCTTGTCTTTTTAATCCATCTATTATTTGCTAGTTTCATGCACTTTATGGCAGAGTAACACATCTCCCATGTGGTGAAATAAATAGGTTCTAATGTTTACTTGTCTCCTCCTCTAAGAGGGAGAGTTCCCTTGCCTTGTCTTTTTAATCCATCTATTATTTGCTAGTTTCATGCATTTTATGGCAAAGCCTCCCATGTTTAACTATAAAATTCAACCTTGATCATTACTTCCTAAGGGTGTAACTAAACTTTAGAGTTTAGAATTTAGAATATTAAAAACATAAAGTAAAATTGTATAATAATAAACCAAAATTTATAATTTTATAATTATTCTCCAATTTGAAGGATTAGGAAAAGCCCTTTAGGTTTAAGTAGGCTTTCATCCCAACAAACTTAAACTCTACATGGAATAAGCAAGCTTCCATCCAAACAAACGTAGACTCTACATGGAAAAATGTTTAGAACCCCAAACACTTAACTTCACATAAGACGACAGATGGATTTTTCATACTCAGAAATTGGAATGAGTGCCTCATGTTAGTCTCCATCATGGATGGTCTTACTCATTAAAGGAAATCATCCAAAACGATATATTCATTCAGAAGTGATCAATTTGGCTTTAGCTGTCACCCTATCTCAAAGGGGTTGATTCACCCAACTTCTTTTCAAAAGCGTTCAATTTCAAGTTTCACTAATAAACACTCAATTCTCATTAATAAACATGTCTACTCAATGGCCTTACACTGTCAACATTGAAATCTAACATGTAAACTCAGTGGTCGTACATTGTCAACATGGAAATATTTATGATGATTGATAGACCATTAACATCGTTATTATTATTGGTCTTCCATGACATGATCTTGTTATGTCTCTCGAAATTATTGACAATAAATTGGAAAGTGAATATAAATAAATAAGGTGTTCCCTGCCACTTAGTTTAATAAAATATTTTAATGTCATGATGTGTTGTATGTACTCTAAACAATAATAAAATTGTAAAATGAGTTATATGAATATTTGTTTAACCTTTTTTGTTATTAATCTATTTTAATATAACTAAACATTTTTTTGGTAGATAAATGTTATATATATATATATATATATATATATATTTGACATTGAAGAGAATGATAACAAGTTAATAATTATTTATTTAATATTGAATGATAACAATTTTTTAATATAATGTTCATATTATAGTACACATGTCATGTTATTAGAGTATAAATTGATATAATGAGAGTTATACAAATTGTACACATTATTTTTACATATTTTTTTCAAATTTATATTTTTTAGATTATATTTTTGTAAATGAAAAAATACAACCCATAAAAACTGCCTATTCAATACTTTTACACCAATGAGAAAATGGAATTTTTGAACTTAATTACAAACCATTTGTGTTAATATACATAGTTAATATATAATGTTAATTTTCAAATTATTTATATTTATTGTACATATTAATTAGTGATATAGTACATAGTAATTAATAAAACAGTACACAAAAATCAATTCTTCCTATTATTACACAATAATAGAGAGACATTTCAACCAATCATATTTGAGATAAATAAAAATAAATTTTATTTAAAAATAATAAATTTAATTTCATAATGTTAAACTTTAAATAAACTTTATTTTTTTTAGTTTAAAAAAAAAACTCAGTAAAAAATTGAATACATTATATCCTTATCATCGAGTATACCATTATAATAAATAATGTTTTCCCATGCAAATTTAAAAAGCGATACCCAAGTACCAAATCTTTTGGAATTTATTTTTGGAAAAAATCTCGTACTGCATTTCTCATTATTTTATTTGGAACATATATTTGACTGTATCAAGAGATTCCAAATAATACAAATACTTAGTATTAGATTGGCGCATCGAGATTATGTATACACACAGTGATTCGATTCTTGATTCCCTAAAGTATATCCATGTGTGGTTTTATTGTTATGGAATGGAAATGAACTTCAACAAAAACTCAAGATTAGAGATATGCTCTGCTATGGAGGACCTTGATGGGATTGATGTGAAACTGCTTCACCCTTCTTGGAATTATTGGAAACTGCTCTATTGTTGGGTTCACTTGACGTCGCAATCAAGGCCTTCTCAATTGATCAAAGTGACGTGTTTGGCACCCAAGACTATCGATCGAAGTCACGTGTTTGGCACCATGTTTTGATCGATATTTTATTGATATAAAATATTAGGATACAATGACAGCACCATATTCGAGCTCACAAATTTTTGCATGTTTATTAAAGATTTATTATTTTATCATATGTTTGTCTCCAACAAAGGTAGTTTTCCTGAATTTTCACTCGTATCTCAATGTTGGTGAGGTGTTCTACTTATCTAAATTCCCTATTTAAAGCTTCCAACTTTAGCATTTGCAATAGAGTAATATTTTCTCAAACCAACACTAACGCTGAATAGAGAAGTCACGCTTGAATATGGGCATTGAATAAGTATATACAAGTGACTTTGTTGATCGAATAAGTATACGCCTCTGAATTTTCTCCTTGAATAAGTTACACACGGTGAATTTGTTGATAGGTTAAGTATTCCCCTCTGACTTGGTCATGATTAAGTTATACACTAGTGGGTTTTATTAATGAGAAAAAATTATTTTGGTTTATCTATATTTATGATTTTTATCGATGAACACATGTAAATTTTATTTGTAGATGCAACAATTTATGTTATATGCTAAAACATAAGACAAGAATCTATTTTACTTATCAACAGAAACAAAAATTGAGTGATGAAAACACTAAGTAGAAAATGAAGAATTTCAACCGCACGTAACACAATATTTTTCTGTGGAAAACAACTGCTCAAAACCCCGACTATCTATATTGCATTAACTAGAAGATCTAAGAAGAAAATACAATGCTTGTTCAATCCGAACAATCTTTGCACAAGTATTTTCTCTTCAAATCTTTTCGTTAATGCAATATAGATAGTCGGGGTTTTAGGAAGTCGCTTTCCCTAGAAAAATATTTTTTTATGTGCCATTGAAATTCTTCCTTTTCTTCTTAGTGTTTTCACCAATCAATTGTTTTTTCCGTTGATGAGTAGAGTATATTCTTGTCTTATGTTTTAGCATATCACATAAATTGTTGAATATACAAGTAAAAATCTACAACACAAACTTACTCGTGTTGGTTTTATTGCTTGTAGTTTCCCATCATCTATGGACATCTTATTTAGGATTTCCTAATATATAACAAAATCTCCTTTCGAGTGAATTGTTCACAGATGTAAAATCGAAACAACCTGTGAGAATATGACTTGGGCGAGGATATTGTAAGCTCTTTCTGTTGGATGCAAAAAATAACATAACACATATTTTGATGGATTGGAGCATAGAGGGCTCATGGGGTAGCTATCTCCAGCATACCTATTTCGCAGCAACCTTTCCTTACTTCTTCAAAGGCTTCCACACCTTCATTTATAAACAATTAGCAAGCTCTACCCATAGATTCCCTGAAACTTATTGAAGAATGAAGGGGTTAGAAAGAGATAATTTAACATATTTATTGGGATTCTTTATCATGTCAAGTAGCTTATCATATATGTTAATATACCCCATTTTAAGACCAGGAAATGCAGGCTTCAAGGTCTCCACCAAAGATGCAACTTTTTTATTAAATGAGATCACAACATCATTAAACTCATCAATGCATGCGTACCACTTGATACATGTTTGCAGATTATGACAACAAAGAAAGGTTTCCAATTTATACACCAAAATGCAAAAGACTAACGATTATGCCCTTTTTCACAGAATGCGCTGCATTCAACATGGTCTTGGAACCATTGCTAAAGACTGGTTGTTGGCCATGCTCCAAGACCGCCAAGAAATTTCGCCATGATCGGGCTGCTAGGAGGACCATGACGTCGTGGGGGCACTGGAGAGTTGTTTCACGTCATAGATCGAGGAATTGATGAATATTTTTTTGGACACCAATCAGCTGGGAAAGAACACATTGTGAATGTGTCAGATGTTTACTAAGCTATGCATTATCTGCGAGGCCTTGTTTAGTTCCAGTTCAGTTCCAGATATCACTCTGGGATCCCTGCCAACAGTCAAAATCTAATCGTTGTACTTTGCGATGTGGTAAAAAATGGTTGGCTAGAGGAGAACGAAATTGAGCCACTGTGATTGGCTAAATCTACCCATCCAAACCCATCATAGGAACACCTTCTGTGTAAATATTAAGTCTTAATTTAAAAAATGTTATAAAATATTTTGATTTTGAAATGAGTTATGGTTTTTTCACTTGTGGTATTGCCCCATGGTATTGTAACAAAGTCTATTTAGAAGTTAATAATATCCATGGTAGAAAGGAGGTGAATATTCATGGTGAACAATCTTGTTATATTGTAACTATTAAATTTGAAGAAAACACAGTAAAAAGGAAATTACAGAGCAAAAAAATTTAACAATAACATGCCAACTCCAACATATTCATTATCAAGACCATGTATTTATACATGAGGAGAGGCCTTCAAATCTTCCATCTCCACAAATCTCTCAACTATTTCCTATAATTTCTCAACAATCATTCCACAAATCACTCCATCAATCTCTCTATAAATCTCTCTCACATAAAATAAAAACTTTAATATTTAACAAATGATTCATTATTCCATCATTTCTCCCCCATAATGATCATTTGGAAATATTCCAAGATCATCTCTGAATTTGTAGAACTTTTCCTTAGATAGTGCTTTGGTGAATATATCAACGACATGTTCATTTATTCTGCAGTACTCAATCTCGATCACTCCATGTTGAACCAAATCCAGAACAAAATGATACTGAATATCTATATGCTTGGTATTCTTATGAAAAATTGGATTCTTGGTCATCTAAATAGCACTTTGATTATCACATATCAACTAAATGGATTGCTCTTGTTGCTCAAGTAGATCCTCTAAAATTCTTCTCAACTAAACTACTTCACATGTTGTTGTTGTTTTCGCTTTATACTTTGCTTCTGCTATGGAGAGAGAAACTATGGGTTTCTCGTTAGTATTCCAAGAAGTTGTTGTTGAACCCATACTAAAATAATACCCAAAAGTTTATTTCCTGTCATCCATGAATCCAACCCTATGTGAATCCATATAACCAATCAACCTAAAATCTTCTATAAATTTGTATACCAAACCATATCCAACTATTCCATGAAAATATCTTAAAATACTCTTTGCTACAATTCTTTGGGTTCTGCCATAAATCTTGATACCATACTGACTGCAAAAGAAATATTTGGTTGAGTTGTAGTTAATTATATCAAACTTCCAACGAAATGACGATTCAAAGTAACATCAATTGAATTGGAGTCATCATGTCCATATAAATTCAATGCAAATTCAAAAGGAGTTACTACTGGTTTGCACCCCAACATTTTGAACCTCTTTGAAATGTCCCAACTATACTTAGCTTGTGACATGAAAATACCATCTTCCTTCTACCAAACTTCAATACCCAAGAAATAATGCAACTCACCAAGATCTGTCATTTCAAACCCATCAATCATATGTGACTTAAATTATTAAAATAGTTCATCATTGTTCCATGTGTATATAAAATTATCAACATATAAGACAACTATCAGAATGTCCCGTCCTGATTGGAATATATAGAGATTGGGCTTAGATAAAATTTTAACTAAGCCATGATCATGAAAATACTTATCAATTCTACAATAGCATGCCCTTGGTATAAGTCCTTCTTCAACTCATAAAATAATCTTCTGTTTTTTGCACTTCAAAACCCTTAGGCTACTCCACATAAGTTTCTTCATCGACATAACCATTTAGAAAAGTTGATTTAACATCCATCTATAAGAATGGCCATTTATATTGTGTAGTGAATGCAAGAACCATCCTGATTGTATCCAATTTTTCCACAGGAGAAAACGTCTCGGTGTTAATCTTTTTTTTTGTGTGCATAACCCTTTGCAACTAAATGAGCCTTATGGTTTTATAAACCCACGTAGTGTCAATTAAATCTTTTCCCTTTAGTAAATTGACTAAGTCCCATGCATCATTTCTCACCAGGGCATTCAATTCCACTTCCATAGCTTCATTCCATTCCTTATTTCTTGATGCTTCTACATAATTATGTGGTTCATCTATTTTCGTTACCTATTCCATAAGTGCATAATTTACTAGAGAACTTTGGGATCTAGTAATCCTTCTTTCAAATTTTTTATCCAACATGCTACTTTCTCAATGTCTCATTTCAAGCCACTTAGGCTTCTTCTGAACTTCATCTATATTTACTAACTTATAATTTGATTCATCACCAATATTCATTGTATCTTTCTTCTATTCAAATTGTACATGTTCTAGAGGGTAGATTCCCTACTCATCAAACATGACACCTCTTCTTATTATCACCCTCGTGGCTTCAGGATCAAATAAATTGTAACTTCTTGTTTCAATATTGTAGCCAATAAAGATACACTTCACACTGTTATCATCCAATTTCTTCCTCTTTTCCTTAAGAACATGTGCGTATGCAGTACAACAAAAAGCGTTCATATGTGCAACACTTGGTTTATATATTAACCATGCTTCTTCTGGAGTCAAATTCAACACTGCCTTTGTAGGACATCGATTAAGAGTGTATACTGTTGTGTGCATCTCTTGAACCCAAAAATCATTTCCAAGAGACTTATTTTTTAACATGCTTATAGCCATTTCAACTATGGCCCCGTTTTTTCTTTCTGTAATACCATTTTATTGAGGAGAGTATGAATTGGTAAACTCTCTCTTTATTCCATCCTTCTTGCAATAACAAAAAAATCATTTGACTTGTATTCTCCTCCATTATTTGTTCTTAGGGTGAGAGTTTTCAAACCACTTTGCTTTCCAACTAATGTAGAAATTATGGTGTAGAATTGTAACTGCTCTTGAAATTTCAATCTAAATCACAAGGCACAATCCTACTCTACTGCTTTGCAGAATTTAATTAACAATTTAGAACATCAATCATAAACATGTAAAGATGAATAACACACATGCACACAATTTTTTCCCAGGGGAAAGAAATCTACTAAAATCCTCTTTGCCTACTTTCATTTATCTAATGAATAGAGATGTATTATAATTGCTTATTCGAACTGAGCACAACCTGCAAGTAAATTACCTATCTCTCTACCCACTAAGAAGCTTCAACCCAAACTTACTAAATTTCTTCCTTTGCTTGAGCCCCTGTTTCCTTGCGCAATTCCTGAGGAAATTAGGCCCCTATTATTTAGGAATTTCCTCCAAAATGATTGTGCATTTCCCAAGGTTGATCATCTGACTACATGCAACATTTGTACACTCAAAACTAGTCTACAACTAATGTTACGCTACCTTAGAATCTCCACCACAACTGGGGAACTCAAACTATCTGCATGCACTAGCTATTTTGGATTGATTTATTAGTTAACTAGATGATCACTGAGTTAGACTGAAGTCTCAATGTACAACTGACCTTCCACTAGTTCCTCCAATAGTTAGAACTAGTTTAACTAAAAACAACTTGGAATAACTGAACTTGCTTGCTACGAATTAGAAGTCACACATGTTTAAGTGAACACCAACTCTTGTAACTTGAATTTACTGAGATAACTGAGTGACAAGAGCCATGTCACCTTAATTAACTTCATTTGAGTTGTTTACTAATGTGGAAATTCGAATTTTCTCAATTTGATCAAGACAAAATCAAATTGAGACTTTCTTGTTGCATTTTTAAACACTCCCTCTTAGCAAGAAAGGGATTATCAACCACCCCTATCCTGCACCTATGGAACTCGAACTTTCCTCTTGACAATGTCATTGTCAAAATCTCAACATCTTGTTCCTCTATTGGAATTTATTGTAGCAACAATATCCACCTCTGCAAACAGTCCCGTAGATGGTGATATCATATATTTATATGCTTGTATCAACTGTGAAATACTGAATTCTCAAACAGCTTGATGAAACTCTGATTATCACAATAGATCACAGTTGGATCCATCATCTAACCAAATAGTCCCACAAGTATCTTTCTCATCCAAATCATCTCTCATGTTTCTTGACTTGCATCCATGTATTTTACTGATTCCACCCAATCTACATCTGTGATGCCACACAACTTCACTCCCTCTGTTAGCCTATACCATAATCCATACTAATTAGTGCCTCTGAGGTACCGTAAAACATGATTAGTTACCTTCCAATATTATTTGGTTGGCCTAACCATAGCTTAGATCAACTGGTTGAATGCATAACACATATCTGGTTGCGTGTTCACAAGATACATCAGTGAACCCACTAGTTGCGGATAAATGGTAGCATCTACCTCTTTAGTTGAATTGGCATCCTCCTTCCTCCAATTGGTTGCTAGAGGTGTCCCCATGGGCTTGCAACTCTCCATGCGGAATCTCTGTAGTATCTCATTTGCATTCTTTCCTTGAGACACAAATAGTTCCCCATCGCCTTGAAATACTTCCAACCTGAGGAAGTAGTGCTTGAGAGCCATGTCCTTCATTTCAAATTACCTTGCAAGATCTTATCAGTTGCTCATCACTAGTTAAAAAAAAATCATCAACATATAAGACAATAATAAGAAATTTACCTTCTACAAAGATATGATAGAGGTTCACATCCGCTTCACTTTTGGTGAAGCCCAAACCTGCCAAATAACTGTCAATCCTGGTGTACCAAACACGTGGTGCTTGTTTGAGACCTTACAATGCTCGCTTGATTTTGCACACATGAGACTCTCGATCAAATGTGTCAAAACCTTCTAGTTGCTCAATGTACACCTCCTCCAAAATAACCCCATTGAGAAATGTTGTTTTTACATCCATATGGTGGATCTTCCACCCCATTTGCGTAGCCAGTTCAAGAATTGATCTTATGGACAAATATTATCCTATAGGAGAAAAAGTTTCCTCATAATCAATTCTTTCAGCTTTACAGAATCATTTGGCCACAAATATGGCCTTATACTTCTTTATGCTTTCGTCTGTTGCATGCTTTACTTTGAATATCGACCTTGAGCCACAACTGATTTATTTGCCAGTCTTGGGAACACTTCCCAATCACTATTCTTTACAATGGATTTTCATTCCTAACCATTGCATCAACCCATACAAGTTACTATACTATTTCCTTAAAAGAGGATGGCTCATTCTCTACAAGATCGGTGTTAGGAAACCAGCTCACAAAAATATAGAAAACATAGATGAACACCTTAGAATTCAACCTCTTCGAGGGGGAAACCTCCTTTATATTACACAAATGAACAATTCTTGGATGATACAAATGACAAGACCTCCTTTCTATATATAGAAGTTTAAGGGGTCATAATATAATCAGAGCCGACATAAAAATAATAATGTAAGGGCACAATAATAATAATAGTGGGTTTCTATGGGGCACAATAATAACAATATGGGGACTACATGGGTACAAAAATATAATAAGAGGGTTGTACTAATAACAATAAGGGGTTACACTAGTAGTATAGGGACATAACATGCCCCTCTCCTTCAAAAAGTGTTGTCCTCAACGCTTCAGTAGTTCTTGACGCTTCTGTACAAAATTCTTGTCCTCCCATGTGGAATCTTTAGCGGGTGAGTTCTTCCACTTGATGAGATACTCTGAAATTGATCGATTTCGTAGCTGTCAGGTTCTTGTTTCTATGAATGCTCCAAGTTCCAATATGATTTTTCCTTCCTCGTAAAGATCTCGCAATATTGTTTGAACTGGGGTCTTCTGCAACTTTTGAATGAGTGGCCACACTTCTTCGTCCTTTTTCCATTCATCCCTTGCTTCATGGATCCAATCTAGTTGGATAATAGAAATCACACAAAACAATGCTTCCACATCCTCATCCTTTCTTGAGAGTGCATCTGCAACAACATTTTTCTTCCCATTTTCTGTAGATGATTTCAAAGTCATAACCCAACATATTTGTGACCCATTTGTTCTATTCTTCTAAAGATAATCTTTGTTCTAAAAAGTATTTAAGACTATCATGATTTACCTTGAAGTGTCTTCCCATTAGGTAAGGTTTCCATTTCTTAAGTGCATATAATATTGCCAACATTTCCTTCTCATAAATTGCTTGCTTGAGATGTAGCTGTAAAAATACCCAATCGCCTACATCAAAAAAAATTTCACTGTGATGTTGATATACTTGTTGTTTCATTCGATTCTGCACCAAAGTGGCGTTATCCTTTAAAAGTTGGAGAACTTGTTGTTGATGCTCAATGTGATCTTTCACTGTTTGAACCTTTTTCTTCTTGATATGTCCTTCTATCTTGAGAGTTTGAGGAGTGGTAATTTCTTCCAATGCTTTACAAGATATGGTCGGATTCATTTCTTGATGCTCAATGTGATCTTTCACTTCTTGAACATTTTTCTTCTTGATATGTCCTTCTATCTTGATAGTTTGAGGAGTGGTAATTCTGGCCAATGCATTACAAGATATGGTTGGATTCATTTCTTCTTTCTTGGTGTGATCTTTCACTTCTTGAACCTTTTTCTTCTTGATATGTCCTTTTATCTTGAGAGTTTGAGGAGTGGTAATTCTTGCCAATGCTTTACAAGATATGGTCGAATTCATTTCTTCTTTCTCTGGGGTTGGTTCTTGGTGTATATCCTCTTCTTTTGATGTTTCTTGATCCTTTTCTTCCTCCTCTTCATAATCTATGTAAAATAATTTCTTCTTAGCACATTTATGATCTTTAGTGCATTTGCTATCACAATTGTAACAAAGCCCTTTTTCTCTTTTTTCTTCCAATTGTTGTGGTGTAAAATTTGTAGGTTGTGGAAGGCTAGGAGAAAAAACACTTCCATAATTATAGTCATGAGTGGTAGGATTCCTTGTTTCCATAATTTCGCTTTCAATTTTTCTTGCCCACCTGAATGCCTTCTCCAATGAATCAGGTTCCCAAAGACAAACCTCATGTTGAATGATATCCTTTAAAGTACCTATGAAAACATCAATCGTTTGTTTCTTTGGAATATCATTTACCCTTATATTCAATTTTTGAAAGTCCTAAATGTGCTCTGCCATTGAACATTTTTGTTTGAGATTTATTAATTGGCTAAAGAAGATGTTTCTCTTTGTATCCTCATAATGTGCTATTATTTCCTCCTTGAAAATTGACCACGTGACAAGTGGTTTACGAGAACAAAGCCCTTTATACAATAAAAATTGATTCGGTTCTAAATAATTAGATGCAATACGTACATTTTGTAACAGTGGTACACCATGTAGATCAAAATATTTCTTCGTCTGTAGTATCCAATTTACCGGATCTTTGCCATCAAACTTCATTATCTCGCTTTTTCTTGATTTTAGGAGCTCGATCTTGAAACGAATGTAACTCTGTACTTTCGGATCTTTAAGTCTGAAATTTTGGTCTATAATAGCCCTCTGAGTCCTCTTTCTAACTCTGCAAGTCTGAGCACAATTAGATTCCTGAAGAAATATCTATTCCCAATCTCCCGCGATGACCTAATTATAGACTAGTTCAGTGGAGTGAAATTGTACGACATGCCATGTATCACTGTTTCAACTTTAGGCTCTGAAAATTATACCCAAACAAAATACTATTTGTCCTCTTTGTAACTTCTTACGAAATTTCAATTTGATGCCCAGAGAGAAAGTTATGACGATTTTCCCCAGGTCACCTATTTGGAATGTAATTTGGGAGTCTGCAAAAACCCTAACTTACTCAGATCATATCTCCGTACATATAGTGAGACAAGCTCTGAAATTCGGACTTGAGGTTCAGATCGAATTATTCTCCAATGGTTTTTTTTTTTAGCTATTGAAACTTTGTATAAACAAAGTTATAGCAAAAATTCCACGATGACTTGTTTTAGATGAAATTCGGGAGCTTGGAAAAACCCTAACTTCCTCAGATCCTATCTCCAAACATATAGCGATATAGGATCTGAAATTTGGACCCAAGGTTCAGCGAGATTTCGCCTCAAATGGGTTTTTTTTTAGCTTCTAAAACGTCGCAGAAAAAAAGTTATAGCGAACCTTACATGGTGACCTGTTGGAGCAGCGAAACCCTAGAATCCAAAGCTCTGATACCAAATGTTAGGAAACCAGCTCACGAAAAGATAGAAAAGATAGATGAACGTCTTTGAATTCAGCCTCTTCAAGGGGGCAACCTCCTTTACATTACACAAATGAACAATTCTTAGATGATACAAATGACAAGGCCTTCTTTCTATATATAGGAGTCTAAGGGGTCATAATATAATCAGAGCCGACATAACAATAATAATGTAAGGGCATAATAATAACAATAGTGAGTTTCTATGGGGCACAATAATAAAAATATGGGGACTACATGGGTACAAAAATATAATAAGGATGTTGTACTAATAACAATAAGGGGTTACACTAGTAGTATAGGGACATAACAATCGGTCATTGGAGCCATGTAGTCAGTGTACCTCTTAGGTGACCACCTTTTCCTCCAAATTTCAAGGAGTTCCCACATTCTCCCTCCCATCCTGCACAAGTCTATGAGCTTCCGTGGTTCTTTTTCTACCTTTTAGGGATGGTTCTGCTTGAGTGGGTGTCTCCACTTCGCTCCTCACTTTGTGGCTGCTCCACAACTTCCTGAGGCTCCTCCTTTGGATCTAAAATCTCCTCTTCTGGTGGCATCTGAAGCTCCCTCTCAAGAGAGCACCACATCACTTTCTCCACATAAAACTTTACATCCCTTTGCACAACTGTCATTATGAGGGATGGAAAGTACACGTAGTAGTTGTGAGGAATTTCTTTTCAACACACAAATACTCCCAAATATGTTGTTGGATCAAGCTTCTTCCTTGAATCTTTGGAGACATGGCAATAAACAAAGGCTCCAAAAATCCTAAAGTGTGACACATTTGGCTTTCTCATCGAGAAAGCTTCCTCCGGTGTGATCATACCAAGTATTCTATGAGGACTCTAGTTCTGCAAGTAGATTGTTTTTTTTCATGCCTCTACCCACAAATTCAGTGGTAGGCCTTGGTCATGTAGCATAGATCATGCAACTCCAACAAGGTTGTGGTTTTTTCTCTTAGCTGTGCCATTCTGATGTGGGTTGTGGGGTGTTGTCAACTCTCTTTGAATGCCTTCTTTCACACAAAGATCCTTGAATTCATTCAATACATACTCACCTCCATTGTCGCTCCTAAGAGCCTTCACCTTCTTTTCTGTTTCTTTCTCAACCAGTGACTTGAATTCTTCAAAATTTGAGAATGTCTCATCTTTGTTCCATGTGAAGAAGATCTAACACTTATTTGAGAAATCATCAACAAATATAACATAGTACTTATGTCTGGTAGTGGCGGCTGTCGAGAAAGGTCGATAGACATGAAAGTGGACTCTTTCCAAGACTACATGTGCTTTGATTTCTAGATCATAGAATGTGGATTTCACATACTTCCCCAAGATACAACCCTTGAATACATCCTGCTGCTCAAGTGCTCCTTTAGGGAGGCTCGTGGTTATTGGTTACATAATATTCAAGGTGCCATGATGAGAATGGCCATGTTTTTGTGCCAAATTTCACTAACATCATGGCTCTACACTTTCTCTGCCTTACTGCTTAATGCAGCATAAACTTCCACATCCAAATTATACAGGATCTTCACATGAACCTCGATCTTCTTCACTTGTCCAATGTTTATGTGTCTCAGGAATTCTTTCTCTTTGCAGAAGATCACATCATAACCACACTCCTCCAAAACTACTACAAACATGAGATTCTTCTTTAGACCTGGAATAAACATGACATCCTTGAGTCTGAGAGGGGATCCTAACTCCCTCTAAAAGGTGATTGTACCAATTCAATTTTCATTGTACCTTCATTGTTCCCCAACTCAATATGCATATGGAGATATTTCTCCTCTAGGTCACTAAAAAACTCTATACACACTGTCATATGGAATGAAGCACTAGAATCCAAGTACCACACGCTCCCCATCACTGTGCTAGTCATGCATGTGATAAGGCTGAAGTCAAGCTCGAATTGAGAAGCCAAGGCTTCACCTATTTCTCTTCCTAAGGTATTCTTGCTTGAATTTTTGTATGGACACTTTGTGGCATTGTGCTTGAGTTCATGACAATTGAAGCAATTGATTTTGGACAAGTCTTTCTTCTTGCTCCCTTGGCTAGATTCTAGTTTCGTTTGAGATTTCTTCCCTTTTCCCTTCTTACCCTTTTCAACCAATGAAATTTTTTATTCATCCTTTCCCTTGGATGGGTTCCATCTCTGGTATTCCAACTTATCTCCTCTTGTACCAAATCAAGCCATAAGCATTCCCAATTCTGTAATTTCTCCCTCCCATTCACTGAGTCCTCATAAATATGCCAACTTTTGGGAAGGCATAGAAGTGCTAAGATTACCAAGTCATATTCTAAAAAATTAACTCCAAGCCCACTAAGTTCATCATGAACTTGTGTAAATATGCTCAGATATTGCGAGATATTGTCATTATTTTGCATCTTGATATTTCAAAGTTTATCCTTGAGCGTCGACTTCCTGTGATTACTAATATTCTCAAACAATTCTGTCAATGCTTTCCACATTGCGAATAGATTTTCTTTCGCATGGATATTTGAGACAACGTGGTCTCCTACTCCCTCGAAGATCATTCTCCTCACCTTGGATACATCTTTCTTCCATTAGGCTAGGTTTTGTGCATCATATGTTTTTGGTTTTGGAACATCTTTCTTGATGTATTCTAGAAAGCCATTGTTATCAAGCACTGCCTCCATGCAATTTTTCCATGCAATGAAATTATAATTGTCTTCCAATGCATTCTCTAGTCTCAACCCATTAAAGGTAATCTTCCCAACTCTGAAGAGATCCTGCTACACTGAACTGCAAATTTGAAACTCCTCAGAAACAACTTTGATATTCTTGTTCTAATGCGAATCTTGCTCTGATACCATGTAGAAATTATGATGTAGAATTGTAACTTATCATGAAATTTTAATCTAAATCAAAAGGCACAATCCTACTCTACTGCTCTACATAACACAATTTAGAACATAAATCACAAACATGCAAGGGAAATTTTAAAGATGGATATCTGTTTGAAAGTTTAGAAACTTTGGAAAATCTTAGTAATCTATAATAGAAAAATTGTAAAATGTTTGATTATATTTGTAAAAAATCTTAAATTTTGATTATATTGTATTAGTATATGTAAGATCTTGGTGATATTTAAGGTAAAATAATTTCAAACTATAAAACTTGGGACAGTTATTTTTAGGAAAAATGGAAATTGGCGAATATTTTTTTAGAAAAAGTATATAAAATTATTCCACATGCGAATATTAGCCCCTAAAATTTCCCTACAAACATGAAAAGAGAAATAACACGCATTGGCACAATATTTTCCTAGGGGAAAGCAATTTGCTAAAAACCCATTTTCCTACTTGCGTTAATCTAATGAATAGAGATGTATTACAATTGCTTTCCTACATTGAGCACAAAATGCAAGTGAATAACCTATCTCTCTACTCACTGAGAAGCTTTGACCCAGACTCAGTCAATTTCTTCCTGTGATTGAACCCATGTTTCCTTGCACAATTCCTGAGGAAATTAGACCCCTATTATTTAGGAATTTCCTCCAAAATGATTGTGAATCCCAAGGCTAATCATCTGACTACATGCAACCCCTGTACACTCAAGACTAGTTTACAATTCATGTTACACTGCCTTGGAATCTCCACCATAGTTGAGGAACTCGAATTCTCTTCATGCAATAACTATTTTGGGTTGATTGATTAGTTAACTAGATGATCACTGAGTTAGACTGAAGTCTTACTGCATAATTGACCTTCCACTAATTCCTCCAACAATTAGAACTAGTTTAACTAAAAACAACTTGAAATAACTCACCTTTATCGCTACAAATTAGCAATCACACATGCTTAACTGAGATCCAACTCCTGTAACTTGAATTTACTAAGCTAACTGAGTGAAAAAATCCATGTCACCTTAGTTAATTGCATCCAAATTGTATGTTGATGTGGAAATTCGAATTTTGTCAATTTTATCAAGGAAAAATAAAATTGATACTTTCTTGTTACATTTTTCAACAACTAAATCCTTAAACTCAAGAAAATGAGAAAACACTTCAGACTTATCTTGTAAAACAATACACCCATGTCTTCCTAGAATAACATGCCTTTCCAAACGACACAGTCTACATTGGCCCACATAAATCTGAATGTATCAACGCTAGACATTCTCTAGTATTCCATGTTCTATTTGAGAAACTTTCCCTTTTTTGTCTCCAAAAAGTACACCCTTCGCATACTGTATCATCCAACTTGTTATAAGAAATACCATTCACCATGTTTTGTTTTATTAGCAACACCAAACTTTGAAAATTCAGATGTCCCATCCTTAAGTGCCAAAGCTTACTATTTTCTTTCTTTGTTGCTTTCAAACTCTCTGAATTACTTGAATCAAAAGAGAGCTTGAAAATTTCGTCTTCAGTCATTTCATCTCTTGCTACAACTTCATTTTCATTCAACTTATCCATGATTAAGCACTCTTTATTATCAAACACCAACTTGTGAATTTCTCTATCTTTTGTCCTATAGAAACTAAGTTCTTCTTCAATGTTGGTATTGCAACTGTGCCTTTCCCTTTCACTTCGAAAACACTATTATCACCAATGATGACTTTACCAGAATAATAGTCCTTAATTTTGGTAAACAACTCCTCTTGAGATGTCATATGACTTGAAAATCTTGAATCAATATACCATGCTTCCCTTTCTTCACTATGTGCCATCAAACTTGAGATGAATAACTTCTCATTTCTAGTTTCTTCAACAAATGTATTGGCACCCTTATGCTCCAAATCTCAATTTTTTTCATAAAAATCTCTTTTGAGATGGCCAAATTTTTGGCAATAATAACATTGTGGTCCGCCACCTCTTCCTCCATTTCTGCCTCCATCCCTTCCTTGTCCTCTTCTACAAGATCCATCTCTGCCTCTTCCTATGAATTGACTAGAATTCCTTCCTCTGCCTCTTGAAGGAGATGCATTTCCTTGTGAACTTTTTTTATTGATGTTTTGATTATGATTATCATAATGACCCCTGCTCCTCCCTCTGCCTCTATACTTTGCAGAAAAGGCATGTTATACTTTCTTAGATGGTTGATTCTCTTCAACGGTTAAAAGAAATCCACTTAATTCATCAATTTTCATTGTATTTAAGTCTTTGGAGAGTGACCATCTGAAACTTGGGCATATCACTTTTTAAAATCTTCTCAATTAGCCTTCTTTTTGGAACATCTTCACGTAGTGACCTCATATTATTAACAAGATATTTTATTTTTGTGATGTAATCATGAATAGATTCATTAATTTGCAAGTGAAAATTTTCATTTTTCCTCCTTAATGTTTGCAATTAAGCTACAACCACACCTTCATATGTATTCTTTAATATATCCCATGCTTCATTAGATGATACTACACCACTGATTCTTGGAAATATAGATTCTTCAACAATGCTTCCTATAGGTGAAAGTGTTTCATTGTCTTTCTTAATGAGTTCCTTAAGAAATTTATTTTCATCATGACTTAATCCTTTGAATTCAAGTTCCAACAAATCTTTAGTGATGAATATGGGTTGCATGTGTTTTCTCCAATAAAAAACAGTTTGTGCCAACAGGTTTAGGTAATACAATATTGCTTGCATCCATTGGACAATAAGAGAGAAAATTAGAGAAAATACACAAATGAACACAATGTGTCCCACTTTGACCCTAGATAAGAACCAATGTCCCAAAAAACTGGGACTCAACCACCACCACCACAAAAAAAAGAAAAAAAAATGTTATTAATTGGAAGAGTACAAAGAAAAGCTAAGAAGTTAAATTCCATCTAGGATTGAACTGGAATCCTTCAACCAATGTGAAATATTATGATGCTAGATCAAGTAACATATTGTTGTATAAGGGCATTGAAAGTATATAATCCAACACTTAAAAATCCAAATATTTTGAAAGTTGTTATCCTTGGCTTGCCAGGTTGGAAAAATAAGTGTGATTTTATCACCCTATGAGGGTTCTAGTCTTTCCAGTGAAGTTCATTCTTGTTGTATGCATATTATTATGATAACAATTATATGTAAGTGAAAATCTTAGATGAGTTTCACAAAATAAATATCCCTATTCATGGTTGTTTAGAAATTTTTTATTTATTTGAATATCATAAAATAACTGCAATGATAGTAAACTGTGATGCATTAAACAATGGAGAAGTGTCCACATCAAGATAATCAAGGACAAGGGAAAATAATATGTGAATGAAAAGATCATGACCACAAAACAAGATTTTACACAATCCATGTGACTAGCACACCAATGAAAAGGGAAACATGAAATGTCAATATCCCACAAAATAATTGAAAGTTTTGATTTAAATGAAGTTCATCATAATCGGACGAAAAACATGGAGCTAAGGTTTTTCTACAAAAACGAGGGCTTAGATGTGGTCGCCGTGCTCTGTTCTTGGGAAAGCTTGAAGGGCAGCCATGGGGATTTGGCTTTAAGGTGGAGCTGGTGGATTTCAACCCACACATTCTCATCGCCTTGGGACTATCTGCCTAGCTCCCTTACTCCCCATGGGCTTTCGGTGGTCCATTATTACAGGCCATTTCGACTGCTATGGTGGGTGTATTGCTGCTCGACAAACTAGAATGATTTGGAGACCTGACGGCTAATGCGTGTTACCCTCCCTAACCAGCTGTTCTTTCTGGATGCCGACTATGATTGTTTAATGGTTGGTGGTGGCCTGAGATCTCCTTGGACCTCTGCTTCTCAAGACAGGATGCAGGGGGTCTCGCGGGTACCTATCGGTGTCTTGTTTGACTTCACGGTGAGAGCTGGCCGAATTTCGTGGCTCCCCTGGTTTCCTGGAATTTTGGGCTACCTCCCACAGCAGGTTCTGGTCTCTTGGTTAACAGTGATGGTGGTGCCTTGCCTTTGTCTGGTGCAACCCCTCGGTTCTTCGATGCTTCCCTCCAAGCATCAGATTCCCATGTTGTTGCGAACTCGTTCCTTTGATCAGGTTGCTGAGGAGTTGCCACAGGTCCTTCCAGTTCGGCCTATGGTGGCTCTAAAATCTTACTCCATTGTGTGGCCTAGGGTTTTTGTGGGAGGACGACTCTTAGTTTCAGGTAAAACCTTCTAGCATCCAATTTTTTTTAAATACTTCTAGAAGGGATTTATCTCTTGATCTAGGTTTGTCAGGTAGAAAGTGTTTTACTCCCGAAGCACTCCATTATGCAGAAATTTGGTTATCCAACAAATATGCAAAACTTAATTCATGGAGGCAGTCTTACAGGACTGCGGTTTCCTGCAGGATTACAACTTACAAACAACATCCACAATAGTCCTTAATCTGAGGTTAAGAGGGGGGGCATGGCTTGTCAAAACAACCTCTAATGCACGTAAAGGAATAGGGGCTAATTCATCAAGAAACTTTGAAGTCACTATGAACTAGGAGGCCCCTCATTCAAGAACATTCTTCAAGGGAAAAAAAAAACAGGAAGGTTCGGCCTCCAGTCCATATATAGTGGATATTATGAACTCAATCCCAAAACTAAACATATAGGCCAAAAAAGTAGATATGTAATGTGCCTCCTTCGAATCACAAGCTGTAATTTGTTGATTTAATTGTTTTCGGCCAACACCTGAGGAACTATTTAACTGGATTTTGACCAACTGGTCCCTTGACTATGAAATACATCTACGTTATAAAGGTTTTTTCATAGCTAAATTCCCTTCTCCTGCCCCAGAGTCTGTATACTATAGGAGGGGCCATGGTTATGGGGGACGATGAGTCTCTTTATCACTCCTTAGTTCCCAGCTTTCGATGCAAACACCATGGTCATCTCAATAATGTTGTTGTGGATTCACCTGCACAACCTCCCTCTTCATTTCTGGGATGAGCAAATTCTTTCAAGCATTGGGAACTGCATTGGGAAATACCTAAAGTTGGATACCCAAAGATTGGAGGAAAGGATCTATACACATTCCAGGATTTGTGTGGACGTGGATCTCAACAAAGGCTTGCTAGAACGTATTCATCCAATCCATAAGAAAATGAATTGGACTCAGACACTGGACTATGAAAACACAGTCTTCAGATGTAGAATTTGCAGACAAACAGGGCACCTTCAAAATATATGCCCAGAAGCCAAAAATGACAACAACCGAAGGAAGAGAAATGGGAAGTTTCCAAAAGGGTGGAATTTGCATCCATCCCCACAGGATATGGAGGAAGAAGAATTTGAGAAGGAGTCCACACAAAACTGCTTTTCTACCTAACAGGAAATGGAGAAAGACGAAGCTGTGGAGGAAATCCCACCTCTTGGGAACAACCAGGTAGCACAAGCACTAGAAAAATAGGTGGATTTTTCTCAAGCTCCCAAAGGAACCCAAGACAACCAGGCATCATATCCCGAGGGGGAGAAAGTATAAGAATTAATGGAACCAAGCGGGTATAAGAGGATACGCTCATCAAACAATCCAGATTCAGATAAAGGCATCCTTCAACCTAATGAGCCCCTGCTCAATCTTGTCACCACCACTCAGTAGCAAGGAGGTTGGCGCAAGGTTGAGAAGAAAAAAGGGAGGAAAACTTAGTTTTCCATCCATTGTATATTAGTTTCTTTTTCTTTGAATGTTTCTGCTTACCACCAGCCTTTGGCTGGGTGATGCTTGGTTATTTGCAATTTACAACATGTAATTTTATTTTTCTATATTAATAAAATTACGCCTTTTTCCTTGGAAAAAAATTGAAAGTTTAAATAAAATTGAATAAAATTAAATTCAACTACTTATATATGTGTTGGCTTATTTTTTCACTCATATTGTATTTTTCCCATCCCAAAAATATTTCTTGAATTAGTCATTTTTCAAGTGAAATGTGTGGAAATACTTCACCACTCCACACATATTAGCGCACTTCCACGCTGCTTGCACCATGATTTCCACATTTCTTATACTTATTCATTTGTCCTTATGTGTAAAATGATTCATCATTCATTCTTTCTGTTATAGACATATTTGGGCACTGCAACCCCAATCACATATGTCGATAAACCAAGGGCTCTTAAACCCCTAAAAGTGTTGTTTCACACCCTAAAGGATCATGGTCAACTGATTACATCATTTCCTAGAAGTTCCACCTGAAAAACCACTCAAAAATGGCCAAAACTGGACCATACAAACTGCTCCATGCTGAGGGTGCGATGCATACTGGCTGCTACACTGGCCAGGTGCGATGCATACTAAAAGAGCCTTCTGTAGGGTGCGATGGGTGAGAGTAGACAAATGGTAGAGGTAGTTTGCTAAGTGGAAACCCAGGGAATCTTCTAGAAACTTCCCCTATGACACTTGCCTCTCTGAATTCGCCCAGGGATGAGTAAGAGATCATGAAATCTCCAAGTGGAACCAAGAACTATCAGTGAAATGACACTAATCAAAAACCCAGAAGCTGACTCACCCCTCTGCAAATATCTATAAATGGATCCCTCATCACAGAGATCTAAAAGCTGGAATTTTGTAATTTGTAAGGAAGTGTTGTTGGTTTCTCTTTGAGAAGAAACATTGTATTGTTGGGTGATATTGCTTTTCATGAGGTGAAGAGGGCTTTCATGCTGGGAGGATGATGCTGGATCAAACAGCTAGGTTGTAATCCTCTCTTCTGTTTCTACTATCAATAAAGTTCTTTGAGTTTTCCTCCATATAATCATGTATTTGAGAATCTTGTTATTTGTGGATGCAATTGTATGGTTAATGTATTTCTGATTCTACATTGTTTATGATATCATAGATCAAGATGCTTTGATAGTGTTTTGTTGCTTTGCCTCTACAGGTATTCTTTAAAGCAGGGCAAGTAGGAGAAGAGTGGCTAGCTCTATCAAGGGAGATAGGAAACAAGCAAGGAGCCAAGCGGAAGAAACAGGTTGGTGCTCTTTGCTTCTCTCTTATCTATCATACATAAAGGAAATCTTGAAGCGCTTTGAATTGTTTGTTTCTAAGATAGATACCCATCTGGTGGGCTCCAGTATTGTAGCAATAATGCTACAACTCCTGGAGCTTCCTTTTTTAATTTTATCAACCCGGTAGTTCTTAACAAACTTGGAAGCGACGGTGCTGTATGCACAAGTACTAGCTCTTGCCGCAGCTGTCACTTGGTCAGCTGGCACAAGTCCGCTAGGGGCTCAAGCCAACTTCTATGAGCTCTTAGAAGAAGCTTTTTAACTGATGGACGAAAGCTAATCTCAAAAGAAGCTAATCTATTTGCAGAAAGGAACTGAAAGCCAACAAGGAACGCAAACCCTAGCAAACCCTAATTCTACCAGCTAGTCTTACTGATGCAGAGATGGGGGTGCAAACTACTGAAAGAAATGCCATTACTTCTATGAAGGTGAAATGCATGTGTCTAGACTACCTCTATCTGAAGAAAACATCTTTTTGTATTTTTGTTTCAATCATTAGAATTATCATGCATGTGCTTTTAACTAGCTTTTTACTGTGCAGAGGTGGATCAAGGAGGAGGAAGGCTTGAAAAGGTTGGGAAAGTTCAGAGAGGGTATAAGGGGGTCCCTAACACCCTTCCAGAGAGTTTCACAAAGTTTGGCTACCAAGAGGCCGCGTTTATGAACTTCTACAGGAAGTCTGTAGGGGTTCTACAGGATGTTTCAAAACTTCTACAGGATGTTCAGTAATTCCTACAGGATGTTCTACAATCAGATTTTTGGGTGATGGGTGAGTGGAAGAGGCTGCATGGGTGGATAGGGAGGTAGGAGAGGCGTTTGTAATTCCTTGGTAACCGAGAGATGAGATGATGAGGGGGTGTGCTAAGCTAAGTTGTCTGGAGGAGAGTAGATGGAATGGAAGGCCGAAAAGGTGGGATAATGTGGGCATTAGTGTAGCTGAGAGACAAGGGGTTTAATTGGGAGATGAGTAACTGGTCTGGGAAAGGCTTAGAAGGATGAGAGAGTGAGGGAATAGTACTGCACAGTGCAAATTGAATCAAATCATCCACGTCTTGCATATAATAAAAACATTCCTAATTGTTTAATGGAACGAATGAACAGCAACGTTATTCTTAAGGAAAAACCATGTATGGTACTGAAGCAAAGAACATTCCAAGAGATCTGAATGCATGGGCAACTTCCACAAACGAAAATATTGCACCACAGATTGCATGAATTTATAAACCAATGTTTTTGGTGGGCAACACTGTCTACAATTCCAGCCCCTAGAAAGAGGTGAAAATGAGTGTGCAGGCAACCCCTTTTTTTAGAAATTTTATCAACTCCAATCTCTTCACTCTACTCTAAACAACTGAAGCAATTTTGTCTTATGAAAATGACCTACTTAACCACACCAAGAAATCTAACTCAGCAAACTGCGTTCTAAATGCATGTAAAGGAACAAAAAACCATTATGCTGAAGAAAAAGATAACAATACAAAGGAAGGAGGCCTTACGCTCTCAGGTTGGGCCCAACCCCGAGAGCTATGGCTCCTTTAAAAGCTCAGAACTGAGATCAAATCTGACTGCCTTCAATTAAAAAATAATAATCATAAGTCAAATAGCATGCCAATAATGGCTACAAAAGAGCAAAACTAAGCTAGCAGCTCGTAGTGCAGGATGTGCAACAATATTTCAAAAGTCCTTTTCGAAGGCTAAAGCCCTATCATTTATACATCACGAGGCCCCAAGTTGGCCTCCTAAATCAGTGGGGCTTGGCTGACCAAACTAGGAGTGAACTGCTACTTCCTCAAAATCCATTTGGCTGTCTTTAAATCCGGTTGTGGTGGCTGCTGGAGCTCGGAGCTGGGGGTGAAGATCCCGAGGAAGGCCATTTAATGCTGTGGACAACCCTCCTACGAATCCTCAACCCCATCTTGGCTGTCTCCTGGTCCTTATCTGCTCAGTTTTGTTCCAATCATGTGTCAAAAAACCTGAAATGAGCACGTGTTAGCCACCTAGGAATAGTGACTGCCCTTATTCGTACAAATGACATAAACATACTAAAAAATGATGCATAAGTTATGAAAAATGAAGGATTGAGCAAAGGTAGTTAGGCCAAATGAGCCCAAAATGTTACCAAATTTGGGGCTCATCATCACCCCCCAGCTAAAATGATTGCTCATCCCTGAGCAACTAATCCAGCTCCTCGTCCTTCATTGCTTTCACCGCCACCCTCACATCCCAGGCTTCTGAAGTGGTCTCTTCCTCACTGGCATGGAACCCAACCTTCCTTTCCACCTCTTCCTACTGCTTATGCTCTTCTTTCTCTGTGCTGCCTTCCATCAATCCTAACAGCAAAGGTGGGCTTAGCTTGAGGCCAATGCAGCTGGCTTGAAGGTTCTGTATGGACTTTTTGTAGAGGGGCACCCGTGCTAGAGCTTCCCTCATTCGAGTTGGAGTATGGTATTCTCTGATTTTAAGGCTGTGGGACAATGTGTTCCATCGGCGGGTGCAACCATGAACACATTTGTCCCCTTATAGTCGCTCCATATCCTCGAAATGTGCGATGGCCTGTGCCTGCTGATCCATGTATTTCAATAAAGTTTGAGGGTTGGTGGCTAAGTGTTGGTGGGCCGATATCAACGCAGTGGGATCCCCTGGCTTTGCTCTGATCAACAGTGGCTCATGTAATTCTCGGTCCATGACCTCCTTGACTTCTGCTGCCCTCTTTTCTTCATGGTTCAACCATGAGGCAAATTCCATCAATTGCATATCCCCTACAACTGTGTTGGGATCCCATGTAGTCACGTTAGGAAGGGCCAAATTATGGAGATAGAACTCCAAGAGTTTGGCCTTATCCTCTGATGAACTGCTATTGCATAACGCTGTGAACTGTTGGGGGTCTTGGAGTTGGGAGATACCCCTCTGTGCCAATGCATTTATCTGAAATTGCAACCACTGGTCTCGTAGGTACAGGCCATAGGATTTGGCCGATTTTCTGCATTGTAGATCATCCATGGCCCAACTGGCCATGCAAGCCAGTTGTGCCTCTTTTTGCTGCAACTGCTGTTTGAGAGCTTGTATCTCGATTTGTGCTTGCAGTTCCCCTTCCTGTAGATGTGAGGTTGGCTCCCCAAGACCAACTTGCAGTCCTTCTCTGCCTTGATTTTTTGTTGTAGTGTCCCCTAAGGATGTGCCCTTTTCCTTCTTCAACTCCTATAGCTGCAGTCTAAGTTTCTCGTTCTCTTCCTGTATGAACACCCACTGGCAGTTTGCCACGTGTTTAGATATAGCTAATTCCTTTCTTGCCTCCTTGAGTTGTTCCTCCAAGGGGCCTATATCTACCACGCCTTTTGATTTAGCTATTTTCATCCACGTGTGGGTTCTCACCCTTTCTTCCTCCAATGCAAAGAAAAGCGGCACTGTGAATTTTTGTGGGATAATTTTCCCAGCCTCCAAAAAGTTATAGTACGAGCTCAAGCTTGGCTAGGGACTCGGTTCCAGAATATGCTCCTTCTCTTCTTCCCTCGGTGGCTCTACTTCGTCTCCCCTAAGTGGTGATGAGGGTGCCTCTCCCTCCATCCTCTCTGTCTCCTTAAGCTGGGCTAGTGTTTCCTGTAGAGCGGCCTCAGCATCCTGTAGTCGGGCTTTTGAAGCCAACCAGTCCATCCTCTCCTTCCAAGTAGTTGTCTTTGGGCTCCCCCACTCATAAGTGACCGATATTTTTGAGGGGGACCTCTCCCTTGGTGAGGTAGGGGTATCTTCTATAGTAATTGGGCTGCTGGATGGAGGTTGGGGCTTGCCCGATTTAATTCTCACACTTCTCCTGGCTTTGAAATACAGAGGGGTCTCCCTCTTTCGCTTTTCCTTCGGCTTAGGAGGTGTAATGAGGGTGGCCAACACGGCTGTTGCCTCCCTTGCAAGAATTTCGGCTCTCTTTTCCTTTGGTTTTCCTTTCTCAGGGCTTCCTGTAGAAGGCCCTGTATCAGCTGATTTCTGGCTTCTTGTAGAAGCTGTTTTTGGTTTTCCTGTAGAAACAGGTGGCACTATTTTAGCTTGTTTGACTGAGGGTGCTTTGCCTTTTGACTTGGTTGAGGCTGCTTTCGAGGTGCCTTTACTGACGTGGACGGGTTCAGTTCTTTCCATCCTACTCTATAGCCTTTTCTCTCTGGGTGTCAATGTGGATTTGTCACCCTCCTTTTTGGCAACCTGGGGTTTCTCTTGCCTCCCCTTTTGTTCTTTCTTTGGTGCTTTGGCCGCGAGTTCTTGGACTTTCCCTTTCTTCTCTGTGTGTACTGGCTCCTTCTCCTCACTGTTGGAGGTGGTGAGCTCCTCGGTCAACATCTTGATATCACCATCCTTAGTCAAATTTCGGAAGGCTTCCCACGAGAGCGGGACTGTGTAGGTGTGGAGTGCATCCTCCACGAGGAGCTTAATGAGCCCATGATGGGCTACCTGGTCTGGCGTGCCCTCTTTTAACTTGGTGGCACATTCAGTCATAGACTGTAGGAGGAAGTAAGGAATACTTAGTTTGTTTTCTGAAGGCAGGTCCATTTGGTGTCTCAATTCAGTGAGTAGCCGGAAATGGTACCCATATACAATGCTGAACCGTCCTTCGCATGTGATGTATTTCATAATTTGGAGGCTGACCTCACTCCAAAGTGGCTGTAAGCTAGCTCTGCGAACCCCGTTCTTATCCTCTGAGAATTGCTCCTCTGGTGGGAAGAACTCCTTTTTAGCCTTTTGGCCTAATTTCCTCTCCTCCTTGTCCCACGGTACCCCCATTGGGAGGTCAGTGACTCTGCTGATGAACTGTGGGGTGAGTCTGAGATTCAAACCCCTGAAATTAACAATGGCCAGCGTTTTTGATTTTGGTTTCAAAGCTCGCAGGAACTCCTCTGCCACCTCATCATCATAGCCTTGAAGTTTGTCGCAGAACGACATCCATCGCGCCCGAGTGAACAATTCTACCACCTCCGGGTTCTCCCGTAGTTTCTTTGAGTCTGTCGGTTCTTTTCTGATGAATCCACCCGGCATGGTGAAAGCCTGCTATGTTAGCCGGAGGTGGCGGGTGCGTATCAACATATGGTCTTTCGGATTTCTTTGGGACAGAGCGTAGAACTACGCCTCTATCACGCACAAAATTCGTGAATTCTGGGCTAGCTACAGATGAGCCTTGACAGGGGCTCGATTACACACCACATCCTGTAGAAAACCCCGCATATACTTCGATGACAACTTTCATGCAAAAGGAAGACTGTAGTTTGACATTTTTGAGGACGTCGACTTCGCCACCCTTTAAACCAATTGCATGGGAGGAACAGGTTCAGGCTTACCTTTTCCAATTCGCCACCTTTGACATGAATAGACCAACTTTCCTTCGTAGCGGCGAGCTTCCTGTAGCGCAGCTTCCTGTAGAAGTCGCGCATAGGTTCCAGAGAGCACGTCAGTGGTTCTGCTCCTTCTGTGCCACCACCAGACGTCTGAATGAGCCGAGGACTTGGAGTAATGAGCTGCAGAGAAATTCGGATGCTACTCGACTGCAAAACGGCTGGTGATAAATGAGTGGAGTGACGATCTAGGCGGTGGATTTGAATCCCAGCCGAACTCGTGGCACGGGGGTGAGCTGTCCCTGCCGGACCGTTAGACGACGTCACCTACTCATTTCACTGCAAATCTCCCTGACTACCGCATCATTCCCCGCAGATCTGCCGCTGCCATTTCCGTTAAATCGCCGCTTCTCCCCGACTGGACACTTCTCACGTGTCCATTACCCGTTTTGCTTGCCACGACCACCACTTTCCAAATCTGACTAGACCATCTGACTGGTTGTGGTGGCCAGTTGAATGGCTACCCGACTGCTCAACCTGTTCATTTCCACACTTGCAAACATTCTAGAGTATTATTCATGTAATTTGACGAAAAAAAGGGCGAGGCACTTACCTGTGCGGCTGCGACGTTGTTTCCAGGTTTCGGGACGAGGGTGATTGGATTTGCCTATTGCTGCTATTTGCACAGGCTCGGGGGTCCTTCCTTGCAGACTACTGCTGAAGACGAAGCTCGTGACTCGGCTGTGGGTGGTGCATGTGCCCGCTCTATGTGTTGCAGGCGCCTTGATGGTGTACACTCTAGCTGGATGAACTGCTACGGGATTCCTGTAGGATGTCCTGTAGCAGTTGTTCCTCCTCGGGTGCATGCTAAGGCAGTGGAGATGGTGGCATCACAGTCACGATCGCAGGGCCCTCAGATGGCTTTGATAAGTAGTGCATGGTGTCTCTGTATCTTTTTTCCATTTGAGAATCGCTTCCTTTGATAATTCAATGTTCTGTTTTGACTGTGCAGGTATTTCCATTGCATGGAAACTGGGGTGGTAGAAGGAGGTGCCAGCAGTGCATGATGGAGAAAATATTAGCTTGCATGCCTCCGTGTCAAACCTCGAGCATTAGATCCCCCCACACAATTAGTTCTGGGCCGTCCAAAACTTCTACAGGAAGTTTCCTGTAGAAATACAGAACTTCCTGTAGAAAGTCCTGTAGCATCCCGTAGAAGGCTAAACTGTGATCAAATCGTGCCCAGACCTTGGAGGAGATGAGTGTTCCCGGAGGGGGTGTTGGTGAGGTCACCTGGTAGCATAGTAGGGACCCTTGTCTTTGAGTTGAGGGGCCTCTTTTCCTTCATAGAATACCTGCAACCTGCATGCATTGCCACATTGTGAACTTGCTTTCGCTGTTTTTTTTTGTTTGTTTTTCTTTTTTCCTTTTTTTTTTTTTTTTTTTTGAAAGACAGCAGGGGTGCCTCCATGAGGTTTTCACCCTTGCCATCTGCCTTGAGTGCCTCAAAGAGGTTTTCACTCAAGGGTCTTTTTTCAAACATTTTCAGAAAGACAGTAGGGACGCCTCAATGAGGTTTTCACCCCTACCATCTGCCTTGGGAGCCTCAGAAAGGTTTTCACCCAAGGATCTTTATTTTTTATTTTTTATTTTTTATTTTTTTTTAAGATCTTCAGGGTATGCCCAAAACAGAGGCAGAACCCTGATCTATGACCAGCACTGATTTTTCCACAGTTTTGATGAATTCTTGTCTTGAGAGAGGTTTTCTGTAGATCTTTAGTCGATGCCCATTGACAAGCATAGGGATGGCTTCCTCATCAATGGTCCGAATAAGAACAGATCCATTGTCATTACATATTTCCATTGCATATGGTCCCAGCCATCTGGTTCTTAGCTTCCCCTTGAAATCCTTCTGCCTGGAATCGTACAACAACGCCCAATCTCCCGGTTGAAATTGCTTGTCATTGAGGTGTTGGTCATGCCACACCTTCCTCTGAAGTTGAACCACTTCTGAGTGGAGAAGGGCCTGCGTTAGGTGCTCGTCCAATCCACTCAGCTGCAATAACCTCTCTTGTTGGGCATGGCTGAGATCCAGGTCCAGCTGAGCTGCCATCCTCAAGGTGTTGTATTCAAACTCAATTGACAGCAAATCTTTCTTCCCATAGACCAACTCATAAGGTGTGAAGCCGGTTGTGGTCTTCCAAGTGGTGTTGTAAGCCCATGTCGCCGCAACCAGGCGATCTGCCCAATCTTTCCTACTGCTGCTCACCACCTTAGTCAAGATCCCTTCTAATGCTCTATTGGTGACTTCCACTTGCCCATTTGCTTGAGGATGATAGGGGGTGGAAGTCCTATGCTTGATTTTGTGATGAGCGAGTAGGTCTTCAATTAAGTTGGAGGTGAACTGGCTTCCTTGATCGGTGACTAACTCTCTTGGGTAGCCAAATTTGTAGAAGATGTTTTCTCTTAAGAACTCGGCCACCTTTTCTTCTGCGCTGCTTTGATTGCCTTGGTTTCTGCCCACTTTGTGAGGTAAGTCTGTGCACACAATGATGTAAGACCTTTGCCTCGAAGGAGGATTGCCTGCAGGATTTTGAAGGCAGTCCTTTTGGCTGCAAAATGTCCTCCACAAGGCCCGTCATGACAGGTTAGGAGGATATCAAAGAATTCCTCCTCCCTTACACAACGCCTTAAGATCTGATTAGGGCCAAGTTTGAACAGGTTGCCCCCGATCCAAGTAAATGAGGCACTCTTCCGTATGATCCTGCTCTTCTCTCTTGAGGATAGATGCGGAGGAAACTGTGCTGAGACAAGGTAGTTTGCTGTATCAGCAAACCATGGAGAGAGTATTGAGATAGCAAACAGATGTTCATCTGGCATCTGGTCATCCACTGTTCCATCCTCTCCTGTAGGTAAATCCAATCTAGACAAAAAGTCAGCAACAACATTTTCTTTACCTGGCTTGTCAACAATAGTCAAATCAAACTGCTGTAACAAAAGTAACCATCTAATAATACGAGCATTCACATCCGGTTTATTCATTAAATATCTAATTGCAGCATGATCAGTATGTACAAATGTTTGATATCCAGTGATATAATGTCGAAATTTGTTCAGTGCATGGACCACGGCCAAGAATTCTTTCTCAGTTACAGTGTAATTCAGTTCTGCCTTGGATAAGTTTTTGCTGACAAAGTAGATGGCATATGGAAGTTTTTGTTCAACTTGTCCTAAGGCTGCCCCTATCGCTTTGTTCGAGGCATCAGTGTGAATGTGGAAAGGTAGGGCCCAGTTTGGACCTCTCAAGATTGGGGCAGACACCAACTTGTCCTTTAATTCATTCAGAGCCTTCTGACAATCGTCAGTCCATTTAAACTCAACATCTTTTGCCAAGAGGCTAAACAATGGCGAGGCTAGCTTGCTGAAGTCTTTAATGAATCTCCTATAATATCCTGCTAATCCTAAGAAACTTCGAACATCTCTTACCTTCTGAGGGGGTGGAACCTTCTTGATGAGAGCAATTTTGTTGGGATCCACCTGTAATCCTTGACAAGAAATGGTATGGCCTAGCACGGTCCCTTCAGTCATCAAGAATTCACACTTTTCAGGACTGAGGGACAGGTTCATCTCAATGCACTTGGTTAGGACTTTTCCCAGATTGGACAATGCTTCCTGGAAGTCGGACCCATAAGGAGTGAAGTCATCCATATAGATTTCCACCGAATCATGGACCAGCTCAGAAAAGATGCTCAAGACGGCTCTCTGGAAGGTGGAAGGAGCATTGCATAGTCCAAAGGGAAGAACCCAGTAAGCAAAGGTACCCCAAGGACAAGTGAAGGTGGTCTTATCTTGGTCTTCCGGGTTGATTTGGATCTGGTTATACCCGCTAAACCCATCTAGGAAAGAGAAAAACTTCTTCCCTGCCAGGCCATCCAGCACTTGATCTATGAAGGGTAGAGGAAAATGGTATTTCTTGGTGGCCTTGTTCAGTTCTCGGTAGTCCACACAGATCCTCCACTTCCCATTTTTCTTGGGAACCAACACCAAAGGGGACACCCATTCGCTATCCAAGATGGGGTAGATGAATCCGGCATCCAACAGTTTTTGTAATTCCTCCTTGACGATGTCCTTAAGGGCTGGATTCATTCTCCTTTGGGGTTGCCTAACCGGTTTACAGTCTTCTTTGATGTAGATGTGATGGGTACAGACCGAAGGATGGACTCCTTTCATCTCCTTATAGCTCCAAGCAAAAGCATCTAGATGACCGGCCAACAGACTGCACAACTCCTTTTCCTGGGAAGGAGATAAGGAGGAGCTGATCTTTAACGTTCTCTCAGGGCCGAACTCCACATTTTTTACTCTGGGAGTGATAGGGTCGGTCACACAAAGGTCCACTAAGGTGCTGGCTTGGGCATCCTCCACCAATTCCTCTAAGGACAATGCACTGGGAGGTGGAGTCTGGATCAAGGTCTCAATCAAATCATCCTCGGTTGGGAGGCCTCCCCTAGTGGTGTCTAGGGTGCACAAAGGTGCTAAGTACACCTCATCCTCTTCTCCTTCCTCCAACCAAAGTGGTAATTCATGCTCTAATAAGGGTTGGGCAGGAGGGTACAGGACTAGCTGCTTGGACATAGGACCATTTTTGATGGTCATGTTTCCTGCATGGCAGCTTATGTAAGCATCTACAGTGGCTAACCAAGGCCTTCCCAAAATAAGAGGGTATCCAGTAAGCTTTGCCTTTGGTTGCAGAACCAAGAAGTCTGCAGGGTACTCCCAAGAGTCAACAACGACCAAGACATCCTGTACAATCCCTTCGGGAGTCACAGTGGAGCAATCTGCTAGTTGTAGGACTGTCGAGGTCTTTCTCAGGGAACCCTGAAGGTTGAGTTTGAGCATGGTATCTCTGGTCATCACATTAATGGCAGCCCCCAGATCAATCAATGTGTGAGGTATGATGGTGCCATTGATGTGGACATCCACTACAGGACTCCCAGGATCCAAATAATTTGGGCAGATGGCCTGCCCCAACATATGATCAGACAGTTGTCCTATGACATTGATGGTCGAAGCATCTCTTTTTCGCCTGCCTGGGTGTCTGAAACACTTTTCCTTAACCATTTTGTTGTATATCGGTACATCTTTGATGGCTTGGAGAAGTGGTATTCTCACACACAACTGTTTGAGTTCTCCCAGAAGCTCATCCTCCTCTGGGTTGGGTTGTGTGGTGGCCGTTAATCTCTCAGGAAAGGGTGGAATGGCCTTTGGTTCACTTTCCTATTTATCTTCCTCGTCCTCTGGGGGAGGAGGTTGGCGATCCGGAAGAGTCTTTCCAGATCGCAGATTGATCTCCTGGATCTCCACAGCATAGGTAGGGCATGATGTTTCCCCAGTATATACCGTCTGGGCCTGTCTGTTGTTGGGGTTCGGGTTCAGTTGAGCAGGCATTTGGGGTTGCCTTGGAGGAGCAGGAGGTAATGGTTGTGGTTGAGCCGGTGGTGGAGGCAAAATGGCAGGAGGAGTATTGTACTGGGGCCTCCACCCCGGTTGAGGTGCATTCCACTGAGGCTGTGGCTGGGCATGGGAGTGAAACAAAGGAGTAGTGGGCTGAGTATGGTACTGAGGTGGGTAAGACCATGGAGGAGGTATAGACCAGGAAGGATGAACAGGGGGTCCCCAGGAAGGCATAGGAGCAGATTGGTTGGGGCTATAATAGGTTTGGGGTGTCCCTTGCATCCCCTGTTGGTAAGGTCTAGGTCCATGTGGCCTTCTTTGGTTGAGGAAATAGAGAGGTTTAGTGGGCGCTTCTGTCCCTTGATACATGGCTTTAAGCCCGGGTAAGGTTGGACATTGGTTTGTGGGGTGGTCCTCCTCACAGACAAAGCATACCTCAACTGAATGTAATGGGCACTCGTTCTTAGGGTGTTTCCTTGTACACCTAGGGCAGAAGATAGCCAAAGCCCTCTCAGCTTCCTCCTTCTTCTGCTGGATTCAGAATGTATCAAGTTGCATGGCGATGGTCTGTCTCACCTCACTCTTGAGGTCCTCTAATTAATTTGCAAACTCATGTTTGGAGAAAGGAATACCAGCTGAGAGGATGTTTCCTCTACCTCTTTTCTAGGCTGCCCTAGCGTGGTTTCTAAACACAGTATTTATGTCCTCATAAGGTAGTTGGTAAATATCTCCTCCATCTAGCATGTGAAGGGTATCTAAGAGGTCTTCAGGGACTCCTCGGAGCAGGACCAACTTGAGGGATTCAGGGTCAAGTGTGCACCTGGCCCATTTATAGCTGAGTTGGAACCTTTCCTCGTAATCTTCTAAAGACTCATCATTCCCCATGGTCATCCGAAAGATTTCTCCCTTGGTTTCTGTTGAGGGCCCTGAAATCGGGTCAACAACAAGGGGGATACCCACCCGGTCCAGAACCTGGTTGGCGGCTCCTTGCCCGTTTGGTGTAGCGGGTCCGATTGGGGATAATGGGACCAGCTTCCCAATCTAAGGGGTGTGTGTGTGTGTAGAGTTTGATGATGCTAAATCTAGAAGTAATTTTAAACTAATTTAATTCTAACCTTTAAACTGACTCTATGCTACTGTAATCTAACAAAAACAACACATCTAATCTACACTAACCCGGGGTAGAATTCTTCCATTATGCGATCTAAAAAGATTTCATACAATAACTGGTAATAAAGATCATTCAGCTGTCAGAAGAATATAAATCAATTAAGATAAACCATTCTGCATAAGAAGTTAGGCAAAACAGTTGTGAACAACATGTCGCATAATAAGTTATTCATATGTCAAGCACAAATAAATGACTCCACCGTACAAAAGTGCCAAATGGTAACCCACACATTCATACATTAACATATAAACAACATCAGTTGTATATCACTCTAAGAATATAAGCAGAAATTCGTCAAGAGATAAAAGTACCATTTATGACTAATTTTTACTCACAAACTTCAAGCAATAATGATTTATCTCTACTTACTTCTAACGTCTACTAAGAGTACAGAAGTGCAACATCAGTAGCAGACATTAAGATGCAAACATAAATAAATCTCGATCCATCCATTCATCAAAAACCCCCTCCGAGGGTGCAAAAGTGCATGTTCTGAGGACAAGTTTTTTGAAAATTTTCCAGACCCTTCTCCAAATGCCATGAGAAGGGTTAAATACTACTAACTAACTAATCTTAATTACACAAATTTAGGAAACGGCTTCAAATGACCACCCTTTTACTAAAACAAATTTATTTCTAATAATTGAATCTAATTTCTAACCGTTTCTGTATCTGCTCCTTAGTGCTGTAAGCAATGCACTGTTCACCTGGAAAGAGTCGGCTGGTTGTCTTTTCCTTTTGTTCGAGCGATAAAAGTAGAAATAACAAGAGCTGGCACCTCTTTCTGACAAACTAGAAGATATTTTTGAGAATCTTCTTCTGGATGAGTGTCTTCGCTGCGTGTATACTTAGTATAACCCAGATTTCTTTCAAACTGATTGTGCTGTTGCTATTTCGGTTTCCGGCCGTGTGAATGACTCAATGAGTTAGGGATTTCGTTGCCTGAACAATCTTCTGTATTGAAACTTGCTTCCGTTCTTTGTTCCAGGCTTTTCTGGAACGTCTTCCCTCTTTAGCATTTTTCTTTTTGCTTTACCCAGTTTGAGCTTCAGGATCTTTTGTAAACGCGCTGCTTTTGTGCGTCTTTGACTCTGAGTCTTGGATAGTCTATTTCCATCAGTATCTGAGTAATACTGTTGAATCCGCGGTTCTGCTGCATGTGGTATCCATTTGCGAAGTCATCTCCTCTCCGTTCTTCTAGTATTGGCGCTTTCCTCTTTTCCTTGGATGTTTCCTGCTTATAGATTTATATTAGTTGCTGCCTTACAGTTCACGCAAAGGAAAGAGACACGACGAAAAGATTGACATGAAAGCTTTAAGTTCTAATGAATGCATAATCATGACACTCATAATGACTTGACTCTTCGAAAAACGCAACACAATCATCTTTGGATACTCAGGCGTACAATCATTAATTTCCCTTAAGGTGCGCGCTCAATTTTGGGCTTATAGATCATGCCGAGGAAACATTGCGATGAGTTGTTTCTGCGATTCGCATCACAGTATCGAGGATTGCGATGTCAAGAAGTGTCATCGCAACAATTTATAGTCTCATTCGTCGCAGATCGCATATCGCAAGGATCGCAGTTTGTAAGATCACAGATCGCAGATCGCAAGATCGCAAGATTGCAATTTTCATTTGATCACTGTGTGCATGCTTATGCGACATTGCGATATGCGACGTCGCATATCGGCCATCGGCGATTCCTTGGGTTTTCCATTTAAGAGCGCTCTCAATGCATGCGATGCGATGGATTTCGCGTCGCTTCTTT
Organism: Pinus tabuliformis; assembly: GCA_031772625.1. Taxonomy (NCBI): domain Eukaryota; kingdom Viridiplantae; phylum Streptophyta; class Pinopsida; order Pinales; family Pinaceae; genus Pinus; species Pinus tabuliformis. The sequence goes on from CM062811.1 coordinate 1,013,143,129, forward strand.
GCAGCTTATTTATGCGCTTAGGAAAACGCTTCACTCTATCTTTGCGATGCGATATAGCTTTTAGGGAGTTAAATACAAAAATTTTGATAAAAATATTTTTGGGATTTTTTGGTTAAGGGTCCCCCTTTGCTTGATGTTATTGCTAATGTCAAACAAAGAGGGGGGTTGTTGGTGACCACAACAATGGCGATTCACTGTGAAGAACCAGTTATCTCTACTTTTCTATTGACCTTTCACTTCCGAAACAGAAAAATTTTCATATGTCTAAATTTTGTTATGGACAGATAGAGTAGATTACCCCTTATCCTGTCAACGATACTTTGTCTCAACCTTTTTATATTCCAATTGTCTGCTTCCTCAGGCTTAGTTCTTGCATTCACACCAGACATTACTCAGTCTTTTTTAAAGATAAAATAAGGTCTTCTCTGCGTACTGGCTTTAACGTATGCTCATTTGTCGTAGGTAGAGCCCCTGCTGCCTACAAGCATCCATAGCCTCAACACGGGTTACCATGTTATCCAGCAATGATCCTTTTTCCTGCTTGAGGTTATTTACAACATTCCAGAGAAAAATCCTTTTGACACTTTTTTCTTTTTTTTTTTATTCTCTAAAGATCAATGTCTTGGTTTGGTGGCCAAATTATGACACAGTCATTCACTTGATTTACACTATTGCTGAACAAGCCGGCTCGTGATGAGACCTCTTGTCTTTTGATTGCAACAATCTTAAGTCGTTGCCCTATTTTGATAGACAGTATTGGCAAAGTCAGCAAGTTATAATATCTGTGATCATGATAAGCCGGCTCGTGATGAGACCTCTTATTCTTTGAGATATAGTGTTTTCTTGGATTGTTTCTCTGAATGCTGCGATTTCCTTTTAGCAGGGAGGAAGTCATTGTTTTTCCTTAAGAAAGCTCTGGACGACAATAATAGAGTTTTGAAAACAGCAGCTTTGCAGAGAATATTTATTTTATTATTGATGATACCTTTCATTGTGCTGATATAAAACAATTTTTTACCAAAGGTTGCTTTCATCAAAGTTTTTTGAGGTTGAAACTAACATCGTATTCAGGCTAAAGTTAACTCTATTTGTCAATAATAAAAATCAGATTTTTCAAAAAATTTGCTACTTGTACAAGCGAAATCAAAATCTGATAGAGAATTGGTGTGCTCTTTCATGAATCCTTTTAAATGATCATTTACAACCGGTTTTATTTATAAGAAAGAGAAAAACAAAATAAAAACTAAAACTAACCTACAAAAATAGAAGAATGCTCTTCTATGGAAAATACATTTTAAGAATCTGTCCATTGACAGGCAAAGAATCTCTTCTACCTGCCAAATCCTGCAACACAAACGTCGATGGGCCTATGACTTCTACAATCTGAAAAGGACCAAGCCACAACTTTTGAAATTTCGTATGTTTGCCCTTTTCTTCATGAGCCTTATCCCATTTCAAAACTAAATCTCCCATCTGAAAGTTTTTTCTGGTTATGATGCTTGAGTCAAAAGAGGATTTTATTAGCGCTTGGTGGTGAGCATGGGTTTTCTTAGCTTGTTCTCGTTGTTCTTCTAGTTTGATTATTTCCATTTGTCTCAATTGTAAGGAGGAAGTAGATACTTCATCGATGTATTGCACTAAAGACAAAGAGGGAATGACTAGGTGAGTTGGAAGAACCACTTCTTTCCCATAAACTAAATTAAAGGGAGAAGTGCCGATTGAAGTTTTCTTCGTGATTCTATCTGCCCATAAAGCATTTACCAGCGCTTTGTGCCAATTCTTTTGGTTTTGGTCAACTGTTCTTTTAATAATCCTGATTAGGTTTTTGTTTGTTGATTCGGCCAATCCATTACCTTGTGGATAGTAGTTGGCAGAATACTTCAGTTTGAACCCTCTTTTAATCGCAAACTCAGTCATTGTATTTCCAGAAAAGTATGAGGTATTATCAAACATTAAGGCCGTTGGCAATCCAAACCTAGTGATGATAAATTGATCTATGAATTCAATAATGTTTTCAGAATTAACTGTCTTGAGGGGAACTGCTTCTACCCATTTAGTAAAATAATCTATTGCCATGAGGATATACCTATGCTGCTTAGAAGAGTGAGGAACGATCTCACCTATTATGTCCAAGCCTCATTGGCTGAATGGTTGCTCGATGTTTACCGGCTGTAGTGGCATGGACGATTTCTTTTGTTTTCCTGCAGCAGTTTGGCAGACTTGGCATTTCCTTACGTGATTGTATGAGTCTTTGAACAGCGTGGGCCAATAATATCCTGCACGTAAGATTTTATGTGCAGTAGCATCTCCAGCATAGTGTCCACCTGCTGGTCCATCATGGAGTTCCTGCAAAACCTTTTCGGCTTCAGTTTTCTCAAGACACCTAAGAAGCACAGAATCGTAATTCCTTTTAAACAGAACATCATTTATGAGCTGGTATTGTTTAGCTTTCAATCTCAGAGCTCTTTTCTTGGTGTGATCCAGGTGTAATGGAGCATACATGTTCTTAAGATAATAAATGGTGTCAGCATATAATGATTCTGCGTCGTTTAGGCTTACCTCATACGTATGTACCTCTTCAAATGAGTTCTCAGGAATTTGCGATGCTCCAGCTAACATCTTGCAAAAGCCTTGACCTCGTACGATGTTTTTTGGTTTGATCTCAAGATCGTATTGTTGTAAAGCGGTAATCCAATTTGCTCTCTTTTCACCCACATCCTTCTGTACCAGAAGGTTTCTTACCGCTGGAAACAGTACTACGACTTTGGTGTGGGCTTTAAGTAAGAAAGCTCTGAAATATTTGATTGCTTTGAAAACAGCATATGCCTGTTTCTCCACGTCTGAATAATTAAGTTCAGCACCTTGTAAGTTCGAGCTAAAGAATGCGATTGGAGCTTCCGTCTTCTCTTGATTTGCTTGGGTCAAAATCGCGGCATAAGATTTCTCTGAGGCAAATGTGTATAAGATAAAAGATTCTGAAAAATTTGGGGTGGCCAAAGATGGAGCATTAATGATAGCTTGTTTGATCAAGTTGAATGCTTCGTGCTCATCTTGACCCCATTTGAAATTTGAATTCTTTTTTATCATATTTTGTAAGGGAGAAATAATACGTGAAAAATCCGGGACAAACCTTTTCACAAAATTGATTTGTCCAAGGAAAGATTGCATGGCTTTCTTGTTATGGGGTATGGATATTTCGGAAATTTCTTTGATTCTGTCAGGTTCAATGTGAATACCAGATTTCGACACTATGAATCCTAGCAATTTCCCTTCACTTAATGCGAAAAAACATTTCTTTGGGTTAAGTGAAATTCCATACCTTAAACATCTTTGAAAGATTTGTTTCAAGTCTTTGAGATGGCCGCTTCGCTTCTTGGAGTACGCTGTTATATCATCCAGGTAAATCACTACTAATTTATTGACTAACCCTTTAAATGCGATGTCCATGGCTCTCTGAAAGGTAGCACCGGCATTGATCAGACCAAATGGCATCTTCTGATATGCATATGTGCCCCATTTGGTTCGGAATGTGGTTTTCAACTGATCATCGGGGTGTACCAGCACTTGATTGTATCCTGAAAATCCATCCAGGAAAGACATTAGTTCTGAGCCTGCTACTGCCTGTAATATTTGCTCCATAGGTGGGAGGGGAAAATTGTCTTTCTGACAGGCTTTGTTGAGATTCCGGAAATCAATACAGATTCTAATATCTCCGTTTTTCTTTCTAATGGGCACCATATTGGATACCCATTTGGAATGTTTGATGGGGAAAATTATTCTGGCTCTCAACAACTTATTTAGCTCAGTCTTTATCTGATTTTCTAAGTTGGGGTGGATTTTTCTAAGCTTCTGCTGGATAGGTTTTTCATTGTCAATCATAGGGATAACGTGTTGAATGATAGAAGTGTCGTATGTCTTTAGCTCATCGTAATTCTAGGCAAAAACGTTTTTGTATTGTCTCAGAAGACGGATATGTGCTGATTTTTCTTCAGGGGCTAGGCCGTGGCCTAGATTAACGTTTTGTGGCTTCTGATCGGTCCCTAGGTTCACTAATTCATAGTTCAGAGTAGAACTGTAGAGTTTAGCATTGGCGGACCTTTTAAACCGACTTTTCAAATCATATAAGTCTTCTAACTTAACCACCGATTTAGGTATAGCATTATCAGTGCTATTTTGTTGTATTTGGTGATCATGATGGTCTTCGTCAATTATTTTATTTGAGTAGGATCCTTCAGAAGTGAGGAAATTTACGATGTCAGGATCGTCGTTGAATACTCTCCAGTTGGTGATGTTGTCAGGGATGGATGGTCTAAAGATTAATTCTATTGAGAACCTATCTGGACTAAAATCTTCGGAGGGAATAAGTCTAGAGGCTACGTTGGCTAACAGGTCTGCGCTCGCATTTTGGAGTCTTGGGATTGACGAAATATTGAATGCTATGAAATGTGCAGTGAGATCTTGTACTAAAGATTGATAGTGCTTTAAATGACTTGACAGGCAATGTATGGTGTTACGTACCTGTTTGACGACAATCTCAGATTCTCCAAAGACTTGAAGATACTTAACATTCAACCCGATTGTTTTGTATAGGCCTTGCACCAAGGCTTCGTACTCCGCTGTATTGTTTGTGCAATCGAACTCAAGTCTGCATGTAAGCATGATCTTGTTTCTGTCTAGGCTAATCAGAACGCATCCTGCTCCTGCTCCCTCGTTAGATTTAGAGCCGTCAAAATATAATTTCCAAAACAAAGATGTATTTATAGATTTATCTAAAAAATTAAAAGACTTTGAATCATCAGTTTGGGAAAAATTTTCAACTTGGGACAAAACTGAATTTTCTAAGTAAGGTGAGGTATGAGCATTGAAATTGCCGAGGAAAGAATCTACTGAGTAATTGCCTATGATGCTGCTATTGTATGTTATTGCTTCGTTTTCTCCTTCCAATTCTGTCACTATGTACTTTTGGTGCAACTCTCGTTCAACCTTTATTTGATTCGGTTTACTGTTGTAGGGTAACCACATGTGCGACCAGTCGGTTGAGAAATATCCGTGGAGTTTTTCGGACCAATCCCTGCTAAGAATCAAACCATAGAATTCAGGGATATCAGCTACTAGAATGTCGATAACCTGACACACCTTCGGGTTAGACGACAATCTTATGGTCACTTGATTAAGTTCACCAATCACTTCGACCTGGGATCGATCAAGTTGAACTATACGCACTACGGATTTTTGGGGTTGAACATTCAATTTGGCACATATTGATCTAGGTAAAATATTCGTTGAAGCACCAGAATCAACCAAGCAATTGTGCACGTTTTTATTAAAGATTTCATAAGTGAGAAGAAAAAGAGGAGTATGAGATCTTGATCTTCCTCCAATCAAGGCGATGTCATTTGGATCAATCTTATTGATCGCATTGGTTGGAGGTCTTCCCATGTTGTGGGAAGCTACAACTGTAGGTAAAGATGTAGTAGGCACAGCATGTAATTCTTTCATCATTATTTTCTGTTGATGTTTCAATTTGCTCAACTCGTAAAGAGTAATATTAGCCCTAGTCTTTTTCATGTCATCGATAATGTTATACTCCATTTCATCCGACACTATCAGTGTTCTTGATGGAGGTGCTTGATCTGATTGGACTGGGCTAAATTGGGTCGCTTTAGCAGTTGTTTTCTTTGTTGCGACCTTATCTTTTGTTGCAGGGCTTGCGCCCTTCTGTTTAGGGGTAGTTTGGGGAGGATCAAGTTGATTTTTGCTTCGTGTGCTAACAGGAAATGCTTCTTGATCTTCTTCTTGTGGGAGGATGAAGTCCCACATTCCTTGTAGTTCCACAACTTCTTCATCATCGGTCTGCCCTTCAGTGGTATTCTCTTCTTCTTCTTCTTCTTCAGATTCGACGTTTGAGACAGCATTGGGTGGTTTCACCTCCATGGGAGGATTTCTTTTAAAAGCTCTGTAGGGATTTTTCGAAGAAGTCTCTGCTACTTGTTTTTTTATGTCAATCATCTCATTGGACATGGCCTTTAACACTTTTTGTAATCCTTCCAAATCGAAAGGATCTTTCGTTTGCTTCTTCTTGGTGTCTTCTTTGAAAGAGATTTTCTTAGATTTGCGTTCTTCTATAGCAGATCTCTTTTCTAGGGCTACTACGCGTTTTCTTACTGCTAACGCCCCTGTCAAGTTTTCAACTAAGGTCGTCTTGTTTGCCCTATCTACGAAGATAGCCAAGTTTGATGGTAAGGCCGTGATATACCATTCACATCTTACTTCCTCGCTGGGTTGTGAAGCAGTGGGGATTTTGTTGAGGATCTTATTGAACCGTAAGTTGAAATCTTTAATGGGTTCTCTAGCCTCAGCTTTAAGATTAGATAGGTCATTGATCAACGTCGCCGTAGATCTGTCATCACCGAACTTGATAAGGAATTGACTTTGAAAAATGTCCCAACTTGTGATGGACCCGGAAGGTAACAAAAAGTACCATGACCCGGCTATTCCTTGCATTGTATAGGGAAAAAGTCGGACAACAACATCCTCGTTGGTAACTCCATTGAGATTAACAGAAAGCATGAAATTATTGATATGCTCTTTAGCTAGCATGCCTGTTTCTGGATTGAATTTAGGTAGCCATTTCTCAGGATGGGCCGGTATTGGGCTCAGGGGTGGAGGCATTAAAACCACCCCAGGATTGTTCCATGGAGACTGGGCCATCGTTGAGCTGCTAGTTAATGAAAGTGCAGAAGACGATCCTTGATGCTGAGAAGATGAAGATATTAAGATCTTTGATGATTGAAGAGGAAGGGTTGTGGAAGATGGATGAGTGATTTGGGATGAAGATGTGGGTGGCTGACTTCGCGGTGAGGGCATTGAGATGGATGAAGTAGATGAAAGAGTCTCACTGTCAGACTCTGGTGGTGTTTTCCTTGCTCTTTTCCTGGTGGGGAGAGGGAGTTCACTTGGTTGTATGCCAAATTTTTCACTCTTCAATCTGGTAAGGGGATGAGCAGGGTTGTACTGCGAAGTCACGCTGCTTTGAGATTTATCAGACCTCTGAGTAAAAATAGAGAATCCCTGGAGTTTACGAATCAAAGTTTGAATTTCAGGGGGTTCAATGATAAGTTGGTCTGATATATTAGGGTATGTAGCAGCGGTGGATACTCGAGCGACTTCAAACTCCGGGTTTAACCGTATTGGAGAAGTCGAGGGAGTTGATGAGGGTGATTTACTCTCAGAATGGTATTTAGATTTTGATTTAGGTGCCATTCATAGTTCGGGCCCTCCTTCTAGCACCAAATATGTTGAGGGCCCTGAAATCGGGTCAACAACAAGGGGGATACCCACCCGGTCCGGAACCTGGTTGGCGGCTCCTTGCCCGTTTGGTGTAGCGGGTCCGACTGGGGATAATGGGACCAGCTTCCCAATCTAAGGGGTGTGTGTGTGTGTAGAGTTTGATGATGCTAAATCTAGAAGTAATTTTAAACTAATTTAATTCTAACCTTTAAACTGACTCTATGCTACTGTAATCTAACAAAAACAACACATCTAATCTACACTAACCCAGGGTAGAATTCTTCCATTATGCGATCTAAAAAGATTTCATACAATAACTGGTAATAAAGATCATTCAGCTATCATAAGAATATAAATCAATTAAGATAAACCATTCTGCATAAGAAGTTAGGCAAAACAGTTGTGAACAGCATGTCGCATAATAAGTTATTCATATGTTAAGCACAAATAAATGACTCCACCGTACAAAAGTGCCAAATGGTAACCCACACATTCATACATTAACATATAAACAACATCAGCTGTATATCACTCTAAGAATATAAGCAGAAATTCGTCAAGAGATAAAAGTACCATATATGACTGATTTTTACTCACAAACTTCAAGCAATAACGATTTATCTCTACTTACTTCTAACGTCTACTAAGAGTACAGAAGTGAAACATCAGTAGCAGACATTAAGATGCAAACATAAATAAATCTTGATCCATCCATTCATCAAAAACCCCCTCCGAGGGTGCAAAAGTGCATGTTCTGAGGACAAGTTTTTTGAAAAATTTCCGGACCCTTCTCCAAATGCCATGAGAAGGGTTAAATACTACTAACTAACTAATCTTAATTACACAAATTTAGGAAACGGCTTCAAATGACCGCCCTTTTACTAAAACAAATTTATTTCTAAAAATTGAATCTAATTTCTAACCGTTTCTGTATCTGCTCCTTAGTGTTGTAAGCAATGTGTTGTTCGCCTGGAAAGAGTTGGCTGGTTGTCTTTTCCTTTTGTTCGAGCGATAAAAGTAGAAATAACAAGAGTTGGCACCTATTTCTGACAAACTAGAAGATATTTTTGAAAATCTTCTTCTGGATGAGTGTCTTCGCTGCGTGTATACTTAGTATAACCCAGATTTCTTTCAAACTGATTGTGTTGTTGCTATTTCGGTTTCCGGCCGTGTGAATGACTCAATGAGTTAGGGATTTCGTTGCCTGAACAATCTTCTGTATTGAAACTTGCTTCCGTTCTTTGTTCCAGGCTTTTCTAGAACGTCTTCCCTCTTTAGCGTTTTTCTTTTTGCTTTACCCAGTTTGAGCTTTAGGATCTTTTGTAAACGCGCTGCTTTTGTGCGCCTTTGACTCTGAGTCTTGGATAGTCTATTTCCATCAGTATCTGAGTAATACTGTGGAATCCGCGGTTCTGTCGCATGTGGTATCCATTTGCGAAGTCATCTCCTCTCCGTTCTTCTAGTATTGGCGCTTTCCTCTTTTCCTTGGATGTTTCCTGCATATAGATTTATATTAGTTGCTGCCTTACAGTTCACACAAAGGAAAGAGACACGACGAAAAGATTGACATGAAAGCTTTAAGTTCTAATGAATGCATAATCATGACACTCATAATGACTCGACTCTTCGAAAAATGCAACACAATCATCTTTGGATACTCAGGCGTACAATCATTAATTTCCCTTAAGGTGCGCGCTCAATTTTGGGCTTACAGATCATGCCGAGGAAACTTTGCGATGAGTTGTTTCTACGATTCGCATCACAGTATCGAGGATTGCGATGTCAAGAAGTGTCATCGCAGCAATTGATAGTCTCATTCGTCGCAGATCGCATATCGCAAGGATCGCAGTTTGTAAGATCGCAGATCGCAAGATCGCAAGATTGCAATTTTCATTTGATCACTGTGTGCATGCTTATGCGACGTTGCGATATGCGACGTCGCATATCGGCCGTCAGCGATTCCTTGGGTTTTCCATTTAAGAGCGCTCTCAATGCATGCGATGCGATGGATTTCGCGTCGCTTCTTTGCAGCTTATTTATGCGCTTAGGAAAACACTTCACTCTATCTTTCCGATGCGATATAGCTTTTAGGGAGTTAAATACAAAAATTTTGATAAAAATATTTTTGGGATTTTTTGGTTAAGGGTCCCCCTTTGCTTGATGTTATTGCTAATGTCAAACAAAGAGGGGGGTTGTTGGTGACCACAACAGTTTCCTTGGACCTACAGTAGTCCCGGTACTTGGTATTGAAAGCTTGCTGCATCTGGGCCCAAGTGGTGATACTGTTCCCAAGTAAGCCCATGAACCAGCGTAGTGCTGCATCCTTAAGGGTAGAGGGGAAGAGTTTCAGTTTTTGCTCATCCTCGGTATAGTCATAGGTTCGACAAAGGACGGCAAACTCAAACGGGAAGGTATCAGGATCTTCAGTAGTCAGTCCATGGAAGTGAGGTAAAGCGGAGGGGCTGATGTTCTTCATTTTCATGTCCCCATTGGTCTCTCGGATGGGGAAGGCACCTTCAATTCTCTCATCTTCTCCCCTATTGTCAGCCATAGCTTCAGATGGAGTGTTCTCCAACTCTTCTTCTGCTATAGGATCTTCATATATCTCAGGAGGTTCACCTATAGGTTCTTCTGGATCACTGTCACCAAAGAAGAGAGAAGGGTGACTCAGCGATGTGGTGGGGGTGTTGGGTAAGAATTTGCCTGTTTTATCTCGATTCCTACGAGGCATGAAATGAAAAGACTTCTGATTGCTTTTGTTTTTTCTGGTACCTGCAAGACTAAAATAGATTGAACTGCAACTACTATCTTGCTGAAATGGAAAAGCGGAATTGAAATGAAAGCATGAAAGAACTAATTTATTTTGCTCAAATGAAATTGCAGGAATGAAATGCTAGGCTACGGTTGCGAAAGTGAAATGCTAATCTATGCTTGCAGAAATGAAATTGCGGAATTGAAATGTTAATCTATGAAAGCAGGAAATGTCTATGCTATTTTTGCAGAAAGGAAATTGCAGAATGGAAATGAAATACTACTTAGCAGAAGGCGAGAGTAGGAAAGTAGAAGAAAAGCAAAAATCACTAATACTCTAACGCTTCCCCGGCAACGGCGCCAAAAAGATGGTGGGCTACAGTATTGTAGCAATAATGCTACAACTCCTGGAGCTTCCTTCTTTAATTTTATCAACCCGGTAGTTCGTAACAAACTTGGAAGCGACGGTGCTGTATGCACAAGTACTAGCTCTTGCCGCAGTTGTCACTTGGTCAGCTGGCACAAGTCCGCTAGGGGATCAAGCCAACTTCTATGAGCTCTTAGAAGAAGCTTTTTAACTGATGGACGAAAGCTAATCTCAAAAGAAGCTAATCTATTTGCAGAAAGGAACTGAAAGCCAACAAGGAACGCAAACCCTAGCAAACCCTAATTCTACCAACTAGTCTTACTGATGCAGAGATGGGGGTGCAAACTACTGAAAGATATGCCATTACTTCTATGAAGGTGAAATGCATGTGTCTAGACTACCTCTATCTGAAGAAAACATCTTTTTGTATTTTTGTTTCAATCATTAGAATTATCATGCATGTGCTTTTAACTAGCTTTTTACTGTGCAGAGGTGGATCAAGGAGGAGGAAGGCTTGAAAAGGTTGGGAAAGTTCAGAGAGGGTCTAAGGGGGTCCCTAACACCCTTCCAGAGAGTTTCACAAAGTTTGGCTACCAAGAGGCCGTGTTTATGAACTTCTACAGGAAGTCTGCAGGGGTTCTACAGGATGTTTCAGAACTTCTACAGGATGTTCAGTAATTCCTACAGGATGTTCTACAATCAGATTTTTGGGTGATGGGTGAGTGGAAGAGGCTACATGGGTGGATAGGGAGGTAGGAGAGGGGTTTGTAATGCCTTGGTAACCGAGAGATGAGATGATGAGGGGGTGTGCTAAGCTAAGTTGTCTGGAGGAGAGTAGATGGAATGGAAGGCCGAAAAGGTGGGATAATGTGGGCAGTAGTGTAGCTGAGAGACAAGGGGTTTAATTGGGAGATGAGTAACTGGTCTGGGCAAGGCTTAGAAGGATGAGAGAGTGAGGGAATAGTACTGCACAGTGCAAACTGAATCAAATCATCCACGTCTTGCATACAATCAAAACATTCCTAACTGTTTAATGGAACGAATGAACGGCAACGTTATTCTTAAGGAAAAACCATGTATGGTACTGAAGCAAAGAACATTCCAAGAGATCTGAACGCATGGGCAACTTCCACAAACGAAAATATTGCACCACAGATTGCATGAATTTGTAAACCAATGTTTTTGGTGGGTAGCACTGTCTGCAATTCCAGCCCCTAGAAAGAGGTGAAAATGAGTGTGCAGGCAACCCATTTTTTTAGAACTTTTATCAACTCCAATCTCTTCACTCTACTCTAAACAGCTGAAGCAATTCTGTCTTATGAAAATGACCTACTTAACCACACCAAGAAATCTAACTCAGCAAACTGCGTTCTAAATGCATGTAAAGGAACAAAAAACCATAATGCTGAAGAAAAAGATAACAATACAAAGGAAGGAGGCCTTAGGCTCTCAGGTTGGGCCCAACCCCGAGAGCTATGGCTCCTTTAAAAGCTCAGAACTGAGATCAAATCCGACTACCTTCCATTAAAAAATAATAATCATAAATCAAATAGCATGCCAATAATGGCTACAAAAGAGCAAAACTAAGCTAGCAGCTCGTAGTGCAGGATGTGCAACAATGTTTCAAAAGTCCTTTTCGAAGGCTAAAGCCCTATCATTTATACATCACGAGGCCCCAAGCTGGCCTCCTAAATCAGTGGGGCTTGGCTGACCAAACTAGGAGTGAACTGTTGCTTCCTCAAAATCCGTTTGGCTGTCTTTAAATCCGGTTGTGGTGGCTGCTGGAGCTCGAAGCGGGGGGTGAAGATCCCGAGGAAGGCCATTTAATGTTGTGGACAACCCTCCTACGAATCCTCAACCCCATCTTGGCTGTCTCCTAGTCCTTATCTGCTCAGTTTTGTTCCAATCATGTGTCAAAAAACCTGAAATGAGCACGTGTTAGCAACCTAGGAATAGTGACTGCCCTTATTCGTACAAATGACATAAACATACTAAAAAATGATGCATAAGTTATGAAAAATGAAGGATTGAGCAAAGGTAGTTAGGCCAAATGAGCCCAAAATGTTACCAATTTTGGGGCTCATCACCATCTTAGTGGGACTAGCAGATCGAAAAGACACTAGTTTTCCTAGAAACAAAATGGCAACTCCGCTGGGGAGCGATTAGTTTGTTTGTTTGTTATTGTTGTTTGCTTTATAAACTATAGACGGAGCCTGAAGTTAGCCAGCTAGCCTTCGAATTTCTTTTGCTATGCAACTGCAAAGTAGATGAATGCTGCTTTAGTCAATCTCCGAGTTGGTTTATGAACTGAACATCTAACTTACAAGCATCCTAAATGTCCTTGTGGTAGCTCAATAACCTCCTAAGATCATACCCCTGTACTTTGTTTTTACTATCTATCATAGCTCAACCTAAATCACTGAACTTAGCTGCAAATTTTGAGCAAAAACCAAGCTCAGTTTCGTTCCCTGGCCCATCGCACTGTCTGTAACTGGCAGCTTGTATGCATCGCACCTCCCGTGTGTTGCAGGTGAGATGCATCCTTGTTTCCCTTAAGGACAGGTGCGATGATTGAATGATATTGTTTCCCTCTCTGGAATTTGGTTTTTTCTTCCTTGTTTTCAGCTCTATTCAGTAGTTTTGCTGCTTATGATTAGTATATCATTACTGAAGCCTCCTTCCTTCACATTATTCAGCCTCCATTGATCAAGATTTGTGAATGTTTTTTTATGTATTTTTCATCATTTACAGTCCTCCTTTGTCAAAAGTAGCTTAATCGAACTGTCATTTTTTATGTAAAGAAGTGTTGTAACTGTCATTTTGAGTCGAAAAGAAGAGTGTCGTAAAGTCTTCCTCTTCTAGATAGTCGATTGTACTTTTGCCATTGTATTTGATTTGAATTGTTAATATTTAAAGTGTCGAAAGCAGTTTTCCATTCGAAATTGAAAGTGTCGTCTTAGTCTTCCTTTCGTTTTGAAGAGAAATCGTTGAAGTGTCGCTTTGAAGAAAATAGTTCAGATCTGTACTTAGTTTTCCTTTTTGGCATTCTCACATTAAGGAAACGGAAAAAACAAATACATGCATGTGCATTTGCATCTAGACTGCATGCGGAAAATGATTTACGAAAAGTGCATTTAGTCTGTGCTCTCTGCTCTCTGTTGAAAGAAATCGTACTCTTCTTTCCTTAGTAGCTAGGATTTTCATTGCTAAAAGAAAGCAAATGACTGTTTATCATTTTAGATTTCATATTTAGGAATTTTACATCTACATCACGTGGTGAACCTTGAAAGACAAACTTCTAAAAATATCAACTCTAAAATAAACCTCAGTGAACATAAAAACGCTTTGGAACCTAACACACAACAACTAGAAGTCTAGGTAGAGACGTATTCTGGCGTCATAAGACCTAGTAACTATCGTTTTCATTGAAGGTTGGGTGATTCCTCCTCTTTGATATGACAAGTGCCAGTACGGACTTGTGCTCCCCGTACCGTTGAGTATATATTGGGAGACCACAATAGGCTGATATCCTTTATCCTTAGGAAGCTGTGTCTATCGCCCTATCGATCGCAATGCACTGAACACAACATTCGGGAAGATTGACTGCCATATGTAAATTCCTTGGTAATTTCTCTTTAATTTACCACCAAGGTGTATATTGCAGTTTTTCGATTGATTTGGTAATCCCTCTATCTAGATTTCCAGAGTAGTCACTTTCGTTCCTTTTCGACTCCTTAAAAGAAAAGGTCCATCTGAGCACTTGTCACTTCAGGCTCATTAAAAATCAAAGGTGACTAGAGTCACCTTTAGCTTTTTCTCGACTCTTAAAAATTGAAAAAGCAAGTTGTGTCAAAGCGTCATAAAATTTATTTAATTCGGAATAACATTTTCCCATGTTAAATTTTGAGTTGATCAAGTAATCTACAATCGTGGAAGAAAGTCAATCAAAACCCTCTCGTTCGCGGGGACTAGCAAGTCAACCATCTTTGACTCCAGAAATGAAACCATTCCGGGCAAAACAATCTCGTTTAACTGGGTCGAATTCTCCTGGTCTATTTGAAACTTGTGTTTCAACATCATCAGAGACTCCAGTTACTCCAATTATTTCTGGTACCCTTGCCTTTACAAAAGAAGTTCCGCAGTTACAAGAGGACATTAGAATTGATCCTAGTGTAACGGTAAACACTTCTATCCCTGAACCAGCTCCATCAAGGGCTGATTCAGAAGGTGTCACCCCTCCTGTGCCTGTTACTGCAGAAGCCATACCTTCTTCAGACCCAGAAATATTTTACAGACCTGACGATCTACCTCTTCCACCTGGACTGATTGCTATTGAAGAGATTGTAGAGGATCTTCCATCCAGTACCCCATTGCATTTTGGAATTGGGATCCACCTATATCCTTCTACTATAGAAATTAGTTCTTTTAATCATCCTTCATTGCAAGTTCCTGTCGAATCGCTAGGAAATCTTTTGGATAGACTAAATATGTCTGAACAACCATCAACATCTAGGACTGTGTCATCTGATACAGCAGTAGTGGAGCCTCCTACTGCTACTCCGACAATGTTCGCTGGTATACCATCTGTCCCAACTAGTTCTCAACCGCTAGATGGAGTCCACCCAGGGACTGTTTTGACAGCATGGTCTGTTCCTATTTGTTCATCCGGAATCTTATCTAGAATTTCTTATGTTGAAACTCAGCAAATTGATCCTTCACATCAGTATCAATTTGGGTAGTCCAGTCTCCAAAGACCAATTTATCCTTTGAACACTAGATTGCTGCCATATGGGGGGCAGTATGCCTTTTCATTGTTCCCTCCGGGAGAACAACTGTATGAGAGCTCACAACAAAATTTAGGTCAAACTGGAATTACATCCGTGGTTGGATACCAATACTGCCTCAACAACCAAGGGTTGTATATTCAATGCAACCAACCCAACCTATGTCGAATATTACCACTACACCTGCTATTGTGACTGTGTCACAAGTACAAGCACAGCCTGTTGTATGTCAACCTCAAATTTCTCAGGTTGCAGTACAACAGCCTCTTGTCTCTACGGCTCCATCACAATCTCAGATTAGTGCTTCCTTAACCGGAATGACTGAGGCTCAAATAGGTGTTATCACTCTACATCTTGGTCAATCATCCAGTATTGGGCAATAGCAAATGGTTCAACAACCATGGCTAGTGCAATATCAACAACCCTAATTCCAGCAAGTTTACCGAGGACCTGAGCAACAAGGTGCTTTAGGTAATGGACAACCGCATTTTCAAAACGGTTATCAACAACCATTCTATACTGGTTATGTCCATCAACCTTATCAAAGTTAAAAGCATCAAATACATTATGCTGGTATGCAAAGACCCATTGCTCAGGCGATCCCATCTTATCCTAGGTATGCTTCGCCAAACCTGAATCAACAGTTTCCCTTTGTAGCAACTCTAGAATTACCATATTTGAACCGGTTAACGAATGATCCAATTGCTTACACCCCTTGGTGGCCCGCGATTCCTCATAAACTTCCCTCAGATATTCCTAAATTCAATGGAAATCCGGGTGAAGATGCATCGAATCACGTAATGACCTTTCATTTGTGGTGTTCATCCAACACCCTCAATGATGATTCGATTAGGCTTCGCTATTTTCAGCGAACGCTAATGAGTCTGGCAGTGAAATGGTACATCGAATTGCCGAGAGCTTCATTCGATAACTTCAACACCCTTGCCACTACCTTATTAACCCACTTTCAGTTACCCATAAGGTACGAAATAGGGACATAACTCCTTACCAACTTTAAACAGACAACAACCACTCACATATCTGATCATATTCATGAGTGGTGATGTCGTCGTCGAATGGTAAAGACGTATGTTCCTGATCAGCTTCTAGTTGAGTGGTTTATTAAGTCATTATTACCTTCTATTACAGAAGATGTGGTGAAAGGAGGAGTTGTCACTGAAGAGCAAGTCATTGCTCGTGCACAATATTTGGACTTGATCTATACTCAGTCTAGCACGCTCTACGACAAAATTCCTGACGCTCCCAGACCAAAATTTTCTGTTCCTCCCCCTCCTAAATCGAACAAGGACTCTCATGCCGACAATGGCATGATTGGTACCTCAAGCACGCAAATCGCAAAGGCTCCATCTGGCAAAGCCCTTGCAGTTTCTAGTCAAAAAGAAAATGAGAAACTTCTTGCCTTAGAGGTTAACGTCGTGTCATCTGACAAGGGCAAAGAACCTAAGCAGCCAGGGGGCAAGAAGAAAGGGAAAAACAAAAATAAGAAACAGGAAGATTCAACTCCTGAAAAATCTTCCGAAAACCCTAACCTCGTTATCCATGTTTAATATGTAACGACGAGCATTTCACGAGAGATTGCCCACATTGAGCTGAGGTTGCGAAATTTTTAAAGACTTCAACTACCTCAACGGTGTTGACTGATCCATTTCCAAACCCAGAAACTAACATGGTTGCTATCGATCATGCTTCCAAATCCCAAGTGCTTATGCTATCCATATTGAAATAGCAAAATGATGCTTTGATATCGACGAGGAATAAAGATTATGGGAATCCATAGATGTTGAACAACAAGGCTACAAATCAACCCAGTAGTTCGACAACAACTTCGTCAGAAGTTGTGCCGCCCATCATTCCTGAATTAACTATAAAGCCGCCAAAGGGAGTAGTACATAAATCGACATTTAATCCTCGTGCCCAAGTAGCACAAAATTATAATATAGTGGAGGATCTGGCTCAGTCGCCATCCGCTATGTCGACACTTGAAGTACTGCAGAATTGCCCCTCCCAAAAGCAGGCTTTGTTATTAGCTATAGGTGGGATTGACCCAGCGGATTCAAATCTTGTGGCCTTTAACCATAAAGGAGACGAACCTTAGTTACCGGCCCAACTCACTTTCCTTATACAGGTAAAAACCCTCAACAAAATTATTCATCGAACAATCATTGATGAAGGGGCATCTACCTGTATTATGTCAATGAGTTGCTGGAAAACTTTAGGCTCACCACCCTTGTCACGATCATCAATGACATTAAAAGCATTAGATGGAAGAACATACATGCCGTATGGGATATTAAGTAACTTGCAAGTTGAACTGGGGGTCAAGACAGTAGAAATTGAAGTCGAGGTCATCGATGGAGACCTTGACTACAATATCTTACTGGGCAGACCCTAGATTTATGCTATGGCTGCCGTTGTGTCAACATATTTGAGAAAGATTGCATTTCCCTTCCAAGGCGGAATTACAATCGTTGACCAAATAACCTTTTTCCCCAACAATTCACAAGCTACTGGAAGCATTCCAATGATCCACGGAAGTTCTCAATCACTTCAAAATATCGGAGTAGGTCTCCTAAAAGACCCTTCCTTAATGGGTACTTTTGCCCTCCCACCTCCGAGTAATTTGGTGGAAGTGGCTAGAGTGGAAACATGTAATATGATATCTTCTAAATCATCAAAGATTAAGAAGAACTCTGAACATTTTGATAATATGGATCATTGCCAGGTGTTACCCCAAAACCCCATAGAAATTTTGTAGCAATCAATTGTCTAGGCCTGGGCAGCAAACCCAAATCAACACTCATCGAGTGTTTGGATAGACAGGTCTCTAGAGTATGGTACCTCTTCTGATGCTTGGTCTCGTATACATTCTACAGACAAAGGAATCATTCAGTCGATGATGATAGAAGAGACGCCATGGGAAGATTACCACCATTGTTCCCACCTTCAAGATAACAATGAAGATTATTCAAGCAACCTTAATCATCCTTCAATTTTTTATTTTCTATCAAATATTGTAAATACAGTGGATTCCAGGCATATGTTCCCCCAGAGTTCCAAGGCGAGTCTCTGATTAGATCTCGTAAAATCCCAGTCGAGTCTTTCACTTGATCTCGTAAAAGAACCTTCATTCCATCCACCTGACAGCCATGAGTAGTCTGGTGAATGTAATGAAGCTTGGGGGGCATGAACCTAGTTGTAAAGATAAGTTTCTCTGAGGTTATGTGATTGGTCTGACACACTATTCACCTTTGTCTATTCTGGACAAAGCCAAAGAGGTGTTTTGTCTATTCTGGACGAAACCACCCTACCTCACCGCAGTGATTTCCATCTGGTTACAAGAGACTCTCCCTTTCATCATGCTGGGGGCATGCAAACCACTCCAAGCATGGTTTGTTCATTTCAAGCTTGTAAAAACATGAAACCGAATTCAAGCATAGTTTTGTCATTTCAAGCTTGTGTAAAAATGAAACTGACTCCAAGCATAATTTTGTCATTTCGAGCTTGTGTAAAAATGAAATTGACTCCAAGCATGGTTTGTTCGTTTCAAGCTTGTAAAAACATGAAACTGAAAATGAGCAATGTTTCTGCAGGGTTCAAGCTCGTTAAAAAATAAACCCGCCACTGAGCATAGTTTCTTTCGATTCAAGCTCATTAAAAAATCAATCCACCCTCGGTAAATAACCTTTGTGATTGCCTTGCTATCAACCTTTTGAGCCTTGGTTGTGTTCTTTCCATCACCTCCACTCTTTTGTCCGATCATACGCTTCCACTTGATTGTTTACCCTTTTGAGGAACAACTGCGATGAGTGATTCTGTTGGCCATCCTTTTTACGCTGTCGTGTTTAAGAAGTTCCAAACTTACCTGGAACCAGTTTCTACCCAAAAGCATCACTCGTTCCTCAAAAACGAGTCTCTTTTAAGCTCTTTTTAGACTCGTAAAATATGAAAATATTGTCGAGCTACTAGCCTTTCTAGCTCGTTAAAGTAAAGGGAAGGGCCATCCCTCCTCTACATTTTAATGTTTTTGGACCTAAGGGATCATTCCACAAAAAGATCGAGTGCTTGTCTTTTTCATCTCGCTAAAACTATCGAAAAGTCATCCCTTTCGTATTATTTTATAATTTTTCGGACTTAAGGGATTATGCTATGAAAAAGGACTGCTGGAGTTTCTTTTTCATCTCTTTTCAAACTCTCTAAACATGAAAAGAACTGAGTTATCTTTGTCATTAAACTTGTTAAAACAATAGTGACAAACTTGTCCATCCAAACAAGAGCGAGTTTCACTATCGCTAAAACATAGGGACAGGTTTGCCCGAAGGGAAAATTATAGAACAAGCATATGTTATCCTCCTCAACCTTGAAAAAAATAAAGAGGTACCAGTCAGCAATGACTGGGTGAAAAGGGAAGGAAACTTGAAGAACTTCATTGGTAGTAGGTCGCTCTTGAACATGACACTTTCGCTCCGTCACCATGAATGAGTCGGGTTGGGTTATTCTGTTCACCGGTCACATCACCATTGGTCCTCCGTACCATCCATTTTTAGGGTTAACGCTACCAATCCATCTCAGTGTCACTGATATGTTCAAGAGAAGTCATTCAGAGAATTCACCAACCCAGCTAATGCCTCATCCACTGCAATACCTTCACTCTCCATTTTTCATGACCGCCATTCTTGAACCTTGTATCATCAGATCATTTTTACCTCCAAAAAATCATTTTCTTCGTTTCGTGTCATAGATGTGGGATTCATTAAGGCCCTCCTACGACGGGTCACTTGTTGTCGGCACCATCTCATTATCCAAGAAGTTGACTTAGGAACAACCCTTTCAGTACTTTGAAGCTTGCATGCCTCAATGGCAAGTTTCTCATTTCCGGTGATAGGTTTACATCAATGGCCTTCGACCGAAAGATTTTGCGTGGTGTTCGACATCGACTCATATATTCACACCATGTGAATTGTACTATAGTAACTTAAGGGTCATTATCATTATCAGTGATTCCTCTTGCGCCTATTAACAACTTACATCATTGGCTGGTAATCAGGCGATGTCTTTCCATGTTCGACTTCAGAACATATTTTCACATGGATCGACTTGTACATCGGGCGAAGATTGAATGAGTTTGAAGACCCTGGATCTAGTTTCATCCATCCAGGCTGCGATATATTTAGGAAAATAAAGACATCAAATGTACACCATAGCTGCACAGATGATCATCCAAGCTAAGGGATGATGGCTCTACAAGAATCACCAGTCTGCAACAGTAGACGATTGTCTGTCCTATGTACATGAAAATGAATTTATAAAGTTGAGCATGGGAATGCCCGCCTCAGCTAGATCATGAAAATAATATGAAGATAATGTATTGTATTGTATTTTATACAGGTCACCTTCCAGTTTGAAAAACCTCGGATCCTCATGATAAAGCATTTCACTCGACATCAAAAGATTTACGACCTCATGCTTTAGGGGGCAACTGTTATAGACATATTTGGGCACTGCAACCCCAATCACATATGTCGATAAACCAAGGGCTCTTAAACCCCTAAAAGTGTTGTTTCACACCCTAAAGGATCATGGTCAACTGATTACATCATTTCCCAGAAGTTCCACCTGAAAAACCACTCAGAACTGGCCAAAACTGGACCATACAGACTGCTCCATGCTGAGGGTGTGATGCATACTGGCTACTACACTGGCTAGGTGCGATGCATACTGAAAGAGCCTTCTGTAGGGTGCGATGGGTGAGAGTAAACAAATGGCAGAGGTAGTTCGCTAAGTGGAAACCCAAGGAATCTTCTAGAAACTTCCCCTATGACACTTGCCTCTCTGAATTCGCCCAGGGATGAGTAAGAGATCATGAAATCTCCAAGTGGAACCAAGAACTATCAGTGAAATGACACTAATCAAAAACCCAGAAGCTGACTCACCCCTCTGCAAATATCTATAAATGGATCCCTCATCACAAAGACCTAAAGGCTGGAATTTTGTAATTTGTAAGTGTTGTTGGTTTCTCTTTGAGAAGAAACATTGTATTGTTGGGTGATCTTGCTTTTCATGAGGTGAAGAGGGCTTTCATTCTGGGAGGATGATGCTAGATCAGACAGTTGGGTTGTAATCCTCTCTTCTATTTATACTATCAATAAAGTTCTTTGAGTTTTCCTCCATATAATCGTGTATTTGAGAATCTTGTTATTTGTGGATGCAATTGTATGGTTAATGTATTTCTTATTCTACATTGTTTATGATATCATAGATCGAGATTCTTTGATAGTGTTTTGTTGCTTTGCCTCTACAGGTATTCTTTAAAGCAGGACAAGTAGGAGAAGAGTGGCAAGCTCTATCAAGGGAGAGAGGAAAAAAGCATGGAGCCAAGCGGAAGAAACAGGTTGGTGCTCTTTGCTTCTCTCTTATCTATCATACATAAATGAAATCTTGAAGCATTTTGAATTGTTTGTTTCTAAGATAGCTACCCGTCTTAGTGGGACTAGCAGATCGAAAAGACAGTAGTTTTCCCAGAAACACTTTCACACATACAATCTGCTGAGCATCATTTTCCTACACATTTAGTCCTTCCACATATCCATTGTTCCTACACATTCAATCCTTGACATGAGCAGTGTTTGCACATTCACATTTCCACACAAGATGTCATAACATTGACTTTCTACTTATGTTCCATACCATTAGAGAAATTTTAAGGTAAAATATGGATCTCAAAACAAAAATCTACAACAAATTTCAACTTTATAAGAACTAATAGCATTCAATATGATGATGTCAACCATGGCGGATGATTCACCATTTTCGGAGTAAAAAGGAAAAGAAAAACTACTTTTTCAACTCGTATTATGGGATTAAGATATATTTATAATTGTTTTCTATCTGTAACTGTCCCCTCCCACATTTACCCACTTTTACAAGCTCTCTAGGATAAATGTGAGCTGAGTGTTACTATGACATGACCTGACCTATAAGTTTTGGTTATGGAAGTGGGGTCTACAAACCGAAAACATACTACCACCCCTCAGGGACGCCTAATCACCCAGGTGTCTGAAAACAACCATTGGTGGTCAATCCCCTTGTTGGAACTTTCTTTTCTCAAGCTTAATACCCCAACCACATGCTTGACACACTATGCATGTAGGTTAAAGGCTCCAACTGCACACATGACACATTGTGCATGCAGTTACAACCAAAATTTCCCTGTTATGTGCTACTGACTGCGAGATTTGTGCCACTTGTTTAGGGCTAGCCCACAAGCCTCTTCCTAGAACAACCGGGAACTCATCAGAACTCAGTGTCAGATGTTAACAAGTATGTACAATGAATACTAGGGCTAGATCTTTCTCATAACATGCCAAGAACAATTGAAACATTTTTTTAAACACATGGTAAACATAGAAGCTACAGATCATGAATTCATATCTGATCATGGAATTGTTAACTTCGTTAGAGAATCATTGAGAAGGCTCAATGGCCTCTCAAGCTAGTTGCAACAACACTTGTTATCCCATGCATACATTAACCATTCGATAACTTATCAAACCATCAATAAAATCCATAGCAAGAGCACATCATTCAACCATGCTTATAACCAGAATGAAATACATGATAGATCAACTATAAGATCAACATAATAGTACATGTGCTCATTCATTACAATAGAAAAATTACTCGTATTGATATATGCAATATCCAACCAAGCCAGGGACTTCCATGTACCACCCGACCATAGATTGGGATGAACCAAATCTGTCTTTCAACCATAACCCCTGTGCCATATTCCAAGCATGAATATGGGATTATATGCATTAAACCAAAATAAAACCAACTAGGGCTTCCAGTGGCCAAACCACCTCAACCCACAACCATAGTGATTTCCCCCAATTAGTCCAGAAATCACTAACACCAAAATAGATTTGTCTCATCCCAAGTTGTCTAGGGCTCCAGGGACTACTGTCTCAAACCATTGTGGAAAATAGAAAAAATAAATGTTAAAAATAACATCTAGAAATTCTAATTTAATTTTTCCTTGAATTAAATTAGGAATTAAATAGAAATTTTATTCTCATAGCAACTTGTAATAGTTAACTAAGTTAATTTGACTTAGTTTTGTCAATAAATTCAAGTTGGAAGTCTATCTAGACTCATGTAGAATGATTACTAAATTTTACGGGTCCAAGTTGAGTTCTTTTGAGTTGTAATTAATTAACTCAATCTAGCTAAGTTAAAGTTAGTTAAACTAGTTCAATCAATTGGAGGAACTAGTAGGAGGTCTACTAGTGGGGATCAACTTCAGTGTAGCTTCACTGCTCCACCAGTTAACTGAAGATTCACTCATAAATAACTCATGCATCTTAGTTTTGAGAAAGACCCAATTCAGATTAGAGTTCAGGGACAACATAATATTAGTTATGTAATTTTTCGAGTTGTACAGATGGTGCATGAAATCAGTAGAAGACCTATCATAAATTGCGCAGTTGAGGTGAGGGATTTTCCCAATGAAATATGGTCCAATTCCCTTAGGGATTGCGCAAGGAAGTATAGGCTTGGCAGGAAGCATAATTGGTTGTTTTGGCTTGAGTTGGTTTGTGAAGAAGAGAGATATATTGTACTTATGTAGAGGCTGTCTCGGTTGAACAATAATTGCATTTTCTTCTCAGATATTCTGGGTAATGCAATATAGATAGTCATGGTTTTGAGTAGTTGCTTTCCCCAAAAAAATATTGTGTTATGTGTGATTGAAATTCTTCCTTTTCTGCTTAGTGTTTTCATCGATTAATTTTTTGTTTTTGCTGATGAGTAGAGTAGATTCTTGTCTTATGTTTTAGAATATCACATAAGTTGTTGAATCTACAAGTAAAAATCTACATGTTATCGGAGCTGAAGACATTATAGAAGAGGATAATTTGAGTTTACTGTGTAGGCGAAATAGAATTTGCAGGTTCATACTTCAGAGTCAGAAGTATGTCATTCTACAGTTTGAGACTTGAGTATGCCCTGGAGGGAAACTCGAATTACATAGCATGGAAGGAAAGGATGGAGGCAATGTTGGAAGACAATGAGCTAAAGGAATTCATAGATCATGATATTCCGAAGCCTCCAGAATCTGATGCTAAAGATATGGTTGAATGGAGACAATGTGTGGGAAAAGTGAGAAGGATTATCCTAGAAGGAGTTCTATATCATATTGTCGTGAATCTCCATGGTAAGGAAACACCATTTGCAAATTGGAAGGCATTGATGGACCTATTTCAAAATAGAAGTGACCACAGGAAGCTTCCACTAAAGGATACACTCGAAAAGATCAAGATGGAGAGGAAAAATCTAGTCCAAAGTGCTTGACCAATTTCACCCAATGTCGAGATGAGCTTGGAAGTGTCGGGATTACTATTGTCGAAGACGATTTGGTGATCCTAGCACTTCTAGGACTTCCCAAGAGTTGGCATTGTTACCAAGTCTCAGTTAATGGGAGGGAGAAGCTACTAGAGTGGGAGCGATTGTGGTCCGAGTTAGTACAAGAAGAGTTTCAACGGAACACTAGAGATGGGACCTCATCAAAAGAAGTGGAAGAGGAATTTTCATTAGTCAGGAAAGAAAAGAAATCCAAGGGAAAGAAGTCCCAAGGCGATGAGGGTGGAAAGAAGAAGGACTTGTTGGATATCAAGTGTTTTCACTGTCACGAGTATGGGAACTATGCCATGAATTTTCCACAGAAGAAAGCAAGAAAGAAGGATCCTATAATAGTAGTAGCTGGTGAAGCTCTAGCTTCACAATTCGAACTTGATTTCACTCTCATTGAATGCGTGGACAACACTATAATGGAAAGCATGTGGTATCTCAACAACGGTGCCTTGTCCTATATGATGGGGAATAAAGATCTCTTTAGTTACTTGAAGGAGAAATACCTCAAGAAGAACATAGAGTTTGGAGATGATGGGAAGTATAGCATGACCGGCATCAGTATAGTTACCTTTCAGAGGGAGTCTAGCTCCCCTCTCAAATTCACAAATGTGATGTATGCTCCAGGACTAAAGAAGGATCTTTTTTTGTCACGATATTGCAAGAATGTGGCTACAATGTGATTTTTAGCAAAGGAAATGATGTGGATTTAAACAGGAATGCAACAAACTATAGAGATAACCATAAACGCAAAGATGCAACGGAAATAATACTTCATTTCATTAATGGTAAAATACAGAAATATGCTTACAAACAGGAATGGAAATAAACTAGCTAGGGCGATGGTAGCTTATCTCTGAGAAGAGATGTGGTGGCTACATGCCTCTGAATTGCCTTACAATGAGGCTCAAGGGCCTTTTTATTATTGAAAAATAAGAGAAAACCCTAAACAACCAAAACCCTAACCCGAGGAGATGTAACACTAAGAGTTTATGGGCCCCGTTGGGGTGAGTTGGACAACCAACTTTCCGGGGTCGCGACTTGGTCATATTATCTCCGTTTGACGCGCATGATAGCCCGTTGGAAAGATCTCTTCGAGGACTATGATAAAAAATATGATTTTAGGCACAAAATTGAGGGCAGTAGATTTCCAAAAAAACATCGTTTAGGGCCTCAAAACGGCTTCGGAAGTTTAGGACCCGAAAAACTGCTAAAAATAGTAAATTGTGCTACAATTAAGGAAACTGAAAAACTGAAAGAAGCAATGGTGGGGATCCAAGTGGAATTCGCGGTGGCCACCAATATCCACCTAGATCATTCCTCCTCGCTTAGGAAGCAATGGTCCCCATTGCGTTGAGTTCCTCCATGAGATGAGGGAACTTTTGCTGAACTTGGTCCCTAGTGAGCCACTTGCCCTCGTGAAGGAGTTGGCCTACTTTGACAACTTGATACAGTTGGATATTCTGCTGGCGAGTGTGCTTGATCTGTGTGTCCATGATCCAATTAGTTGCAGCTTGTTCCATGTAATCTGGATTTAACTCTATGGGTGTGAGCTGTTCTGCAATGTCGGATGTGTCTAGTAATGGTGGAAAGTATGGCCGAAGGCGGTCCACATTGAACACTGGGTGCAGGCCAAGGAATGGGGGAATGCTGAGCTCAAATGCATTGTCTCCCACAGCCTTGGTAATGGTGCAAGGACCATATCAGAGTGGTCTGAGTTTCCAATAGGCTCCGGTAAGGCGTCCTTTTGCAAATGCAACCAGACTTTGTTGCCCACCTTAAACTTGTGTGGAACCTGATGTCGATCATGTCGCTGCTTGTATTTGGCATTTGATTTCTCTAGAATGTCATGTACCTGCTGGTGAATATGTTGGATGTGCTCAATGAAGTTGTTTTCCTTATCTATTTCGGACTGGACATGAGCCGAAGCTGTGTGAGTAGCTGCAAATGGCATGGCCACATCAATGGGATATAGTGGCTGGAATCCCAAGCCCACTTGAAAAGGGATGTGTCTAGTCAAGCTGTGGAGAGCCCGGTTGTAGCTGTGTTGAACATAGGGGAGGCTCTCATCTCATGTGCGTGGATGCTTTGAGTTGTACATGCACAGAATGTGCATGATCATCATGTTTACAACCTTTGTCTGGCCATCAATTTGAGGATAGAAGGTTGTGGACTTAGTGAGTTTGGTGTCCATCATCGACTAGAGACTGGACCAAAATGTACTGAGGAACCTGCTATCCTGATCTGAGATGATAGACTATGGGACCCTAAAGTGTACCCACACTCGTTCAAAGAAGATTTTAGCAGTGGTTTCTGCTGTGATATTCTTCTTATAGGTCACCATAATGGCCATCTTCGAGAACCTATCGACGACCACAAAAACACAGTCATTTCCATGTTTAGTGGAAGGAAGGCCTAAAATGTAATCCATGGAGATGGATTCCCAAGGTTGACTAGGGGTAGGTAGAGGGGTATAGAGGCCTTACTTCTTGATGGTTAGTTTGTCAATGGCACAGGCAGTGCATGATCTTATGTACTTCTTGACATCCTGTCGAAGATTTGGCCAATAGAAATACTTCTGCAGTACTGCAACCATTTTCTCGACCTCGAAATGCCCAGTAGCCCGACTATAGTGTGCTTCCCAAATCATGTTGGAATGCTCGCTTGAAGGAACACAAAGGTGACACAGGTGGCATAACAGGGCATCCTGGAGGTGAAAATCTGGAACATGCTGACCCTCCAAGAGTGTCTGGTATGTGTTGCCGAATTTTGGGTCACTTTTGTAGAGAAGTGGCCAATGAGAAGTCACGTGCCCACAAGAGTTGAGCACGGTGGTTAACGCCATAATCGGTGGTCGACTGAGGCAATCTGCATCATTATTGGTGCTACCCTTCTTATGCTTGATATTCAAATGGAATTTTTACAGGTATGTGGACCACTTCTGATGGCGATCATTCTGCAATTTCCCTTGGGTCTGTATGAACTGCAAGGGTCGGTGGTATGAGTGGATGACCGTTTCCTTCCCCAAAATGTAATGCTTCCATTGTCGACAAGCCTGCACAATGGAATACATCTCTTTGTCATAAGTGGGATACTTTCGAACTGTGTTTGAAAGTGTCTCGCTGTGATATGCCATTGGATGCCTGTGTTGAGTAAGGACTGCCCCAATAGCATAGTCAGAGGCATATGTCTCGACCTCAAATGGTTGTTGTAAGTTTGGTAATGCGAGCATTGGTGCTGTGTAGAGGCGATATTTCAACTCTGTGAATGCCTTCTTTTGAGATTCAGACCAAAAGAAATTTTCTTTTGCTCCTCCCTTGGTGACTTGAATCAAGGGCCAGGTGATATGAGAAAATACCAACACGAACCTGTGGTAGAAGTTGCCAAGACCTAGAAAGCTGCGAAGCTTTGTCAGAGTGGTTGGAGATGGCCAAACTCGAATGACTTGGATCTTGGCTGGATCCACATGCACCCCCTATTCATCAATAATGTATCTCAGATACTAAACCTGGGTCATGCCAAAAGTGCATTTCTCCAAATTGGCACATAACTTATGTGGCCACAGTGTTTGGAGAACCTGTCAGATGTGGTGGAGGTGCTCTTCCCAGCTCTGGCTAAAGATTAGGATGTCATCCAAGTATACCACTGCAAATGAGTTGGTGAATGGCCGCAAGATGTCATCCATTAGCCTCATGAAGGTTGTAGGAGCATTCGTCAATCCAAAAGGCATAAACAACCATTCGAAAAGGCCCTCCTTGGTTTTGAAGGCAGTCTTCCAAACATCGGAGGGTTCGATTGGTACATAGTGATATCTTGACTTCAAATCGATCTTGCTGAAATATTTTGCCCCCTTTAGTTGGTCCAGGAGGTCATCAATTCGTGGGATCAGGTACGTATTACGGACAGTGATCTTGTTCAGTGCCTGATAGTCAATACAGAGTCTCCAAGTCCCATCCTTCTTTTGTACCAACACGATAGGGCTTCCACAGGGTGATGAACTCGGATGGATGTGACCTTTTTGCAGCAACTACTGAATTTGCCTCTTGATTTCATCGTTCTCCAGAATGGAGTGCCGATAGATTGGTCCATTGGGCAATGGCGCACCTGGGGTCAAATCGATGGAGTGCTTGACCTGACAGTGCAGAGGAACCCTTGCGGGGGAGGTGAAGATGTCCTCGTACTCCTCCACGACCTTGTCCATCTATAGTTGTCGTGCAGAGGGTCCCTGTTTGGAGGTCGTGGCCACCGTCTTCTTCTTTCCTTGAGGGCGTATCATCAGGAAAACAAATTTCCCAGTTTTGGAAATGAGCTTACTACATTGTTTTGCAGTAACCAAAGAGATGGCGGTAGGCGGTGCTACCTCTGGTATCCTATACAACTTATTTCCCAAAGTAACAATAACAGCACGGGGCCTTGATTCATACACAGCATGTTGCTTCCACAAGTATGGTTGTCCTAATAATACATCACAAACTTCAAGGGGAGCAATGTCACACAATACCTCATCCATGAAGGGCTTGATGTTGTATGGAAGGCGACACTGTTGGCTCACGCGAATATCCCATCCTTAGTGAAGCCACCTGATGGTGGTACGGTTGTGGATTTACTATGGTCAGTAAGCCCAGTCGCTTCATGACCTCTGCCGAAATGAGGTTCTTTTGGCTCCCATTGTTGAAAATGAACTGTAGCGGGGAGCCCTTTACCCACATCTAGGAGTGGAAGAGACGCTCCTCCTCCTCTGGATCTTCGGGTTCCTCCTTCTGGATCTTTGTGGTGGCAACAGTGACATTGGGCTCCACATCGATAATTTGCTTCCCTTTGTCATTCCCCTTGTCGGGTTCTGACTCAGTGTCGGAACATGCAACTGATTCTGAAACCTTTAGCTTGGCCACTAGTGATTGCTTGGCCCGACACTCACTTGTGTTGTGAGTGGAGCTCTTATGGAACTCACACCACTTTCTCGTGTCCTTTTTTGGCTTCGCGGCGCTGTTCTTTGCTTGTAGCTTTGGCAGGTTGTCTTGTGTCGCCTCGCCTTGGCTTTGTCCTTTGTTCTGCATTTTGGGGGCACATTTCCCTTGCTTCAGATTCACACATCCAAAGTCTTGCTTCTTCTGTTTAAACTTTGCTCGACCTTGACGACGTATCGGTATGACGTGTCAAGCGAGGAGATGTTCAGGAATTCTATTTCTTCCTGGATGTACTTGTGTAGACAATCACAGTAATTGAGTATCAAATGATGCTATGTATCCTTGATACCCAACTTTGTGCGAAGGGTATGGAAAATATTGGTAAACTCCGACACGTCTTGGTCCCCTCCCTGCCGCAGTGTGGTCCACTTTATGTATTGATCCTCATAGCTTTTGACAGGGTAGTATTGCTCCTTGATGGCATCCTGGAATGAATTCCAGGTGGGTGCAACTGAAAGTAGTGAGCTTGTACTTTCATCCTTCTGCTCGCAGTAGTTTTCCCACCAATCCTTAACGTGGGGGGCTGCTTTGAGAAGAGAAAAAATAATATTTTCCTGACTGGAAAAATCATGAACAGAAAAATAACCTTCTAGCAGATTTAACCATTTATCAACGGTGTCTGCATCTATCTGACCCTCGAATATGGGGATTTCAAAATTAACTTGTACCTTAAATGGTGTGGCATTTCCAGAGTAGCTATTGGAAGCCGATGTGTCGCCCCTAGGTAGCCGCTGAAGGATCTGGGCAAAGCTATCCATCATCGTGTTCCTTTGTCACTCGAGGGTTTCTTCGAGCAAGATTTTGATAGGATCTCTTGCCCCCTCGTCTTTCTTTTCATCCGCCATGGGAGGCCGTCGGGATTTGCAAGGTTGGTCTTGCAAAGGTTCGACTAGTTCAAGCCCTAACTCCTTATATCCTGACCTCGTTGGGGACATGAAAAGAAAAATAGAGAAAAAAGCAGACCTCTCTGATACCACTGATCTGGATTTAAACAAGAACGCAATAAATTACAAAGATAACTATAAACATAAAGATGCAGCAAAATAATACTTCATTTCATTAATGGTAAAATACTGAAATATGCTTACAAACAGGAATGGAAATAAACCAGCTAGGGTGATGGTAGGTTATCTCTAAGAAGAGATGTGGTGGCTACATGCCTCTGAACTTCCTTACAATGAGGCTCAAGGGCCTTTTTATTATTGAACAATAAGAGAAAACCCTAAACAACCAAAACCCTAACCCGAAGAGATGTAACACCAAGAGTTTATGGGCCCCATTGGGGTGAGTTGGATAGACAACTTCCCAGGGTCGCGACCTAGTCATATTATCTCCATTTGATGCGCATGATAGCCTATTGGAAATATCTCTCCGAGGACTATGATGAAAAGACAATTTTAGAAAAAAATTCGCAAGTGGTAGATTTCCAAAAAAACATCGTTTAGGGCCTCAAAACGGCTCCGAAAGTTTAGGACCCGAAAAACTGCTAACAATAGTAAATTGTGCTACAATTAAGGAAACTGAAAAACTGAAACAAGCAATGGTGGGGGTCCAAGTGGAATTGGTGGGTGGCCACCAATATCCATCTGGATCAGGAAAGGTTTTCCTTAGACACATCGCCACAGGACAAGTGAATAGATCCGTGTGTGAGTCAAGATCTTGTATGTACTTTAGGTACAATATGCATGCAAAGCCTTGAGGAGCAAGGAAAAGGTTAGAGAATTGGTGGTTGAGAGGGAGCATAAATTACTTCACAACATGTAGCCTCAGATGTAGCCTCAGAAGAAGACTTAGTAAGTTGTGGAGCAACCACAATTGGAGAAGCAGAGAGGATACCGAGTGGAGACATCTACTCAAGAAGAAACCTCCAGTAGGGGGGAATTTCAAGCCAACTGGGCAGAGGGAGCACATGTAGCCATACCTCTAGGTGAGAGGTGGGGCAATGTGAAGTAATAGTCCCAAGGGTGCAGAAATTTGGGCAAGGTCCATTGAGATGTTTTGTCTCATGGATCATTACCTTGCTACGGGAGCCCACAGTACATAGTAGCAAGATGGATCAGTGGTGGTTGATGTAGTCAAATGTCAGAGTGACAGAGGCAGAGACTAGCAGTAAATAGATACCAGGGAGCACAGAGTAGAGTTGGAAGCAACCTAGATGGTACAGTGCAGAGTCAGGAGCAACGAAGAATTTTCATTAGACAATGCAGTAGCTAGTAGAAGTTAGAGGCTCTGGTGGTAGATGCATCATACTAATTCAGTTTGGATGTTTTTTGGTTGCAGATGTTGCAGTAGAAACAATAATATTGACAAGTGTTGCAGAACATTCCAAAAGTGCCAAATCAGGATAGATATGAATCCCTTCATTGTTGAGAGGGGGTGTTGACAATAGCAACAAGAAATGTTAAAATTAGCATATATAAATTGTAATTTAACTTTTCCTTGAATTAAATGAGGAATTACATTGAAATTATATTCTCATATAAACTTGTAATAGTTAACTAAGTTAATTTGACTTAGTTGGCTTAGTAAATTCGAGTTCAAAGTCTATCTAGAGTCATGTAGAGTGATTCCTAAAATTCAGGGATCCAGGTTGAGTTCTTTTGAGTTGTAATTAATTAACTCAGTGTATCTAAGTTAAAGTTAGTTAAAATAGTTCAATCAGCTGGAGGAACTATTAGGAGGTCTAATAGTGGGGATCAACTTCAGTGCAACTTCACTGCTCCACTAGTTAACTGAAGATTCACTCATAAATAAATCATGCATGTCAGTTGATCCGAATTTAAACATGAATGAAACAAATTATAGATATAACCATATATACAAATATGCGGTATAAATAACACTTCATTTCATTAATATCAAATACTGAAATATGCTTACAAATAGAATGGAAAAAGACTAGCTTGGGCGATAGTAGCTTATCTTTGAGAAACGATGTGGTGGATACATGCCTCTGAATTGTGTTACAATGAGGCTTGAGGGCCTATTTATTATTGAGAAGACATGGAAAACCCCAAACATCCAAAAACCTAACCCTAGGAGATGAAACACCAAACTATGGGCCCCATTGGGATAAATTGGTACATCAACTTCTCGGGGTTGTAACTTTGGCATACGATCTCTGTTTGACGCGTATAATATCTAGCTAGAAAGATTTATTTGAGGACTACAACCACTGAATGAGAATTTTGATTTAAAATCATATATTTTCCCCCAGTGATTTTCCCAAAAAACATCATTTAGGGTCTGAAAACGGCTTCGAAAGTTCAAGGCCCGAAAAATGGCCAAAAATAGTAAACTATGCTACAATTAAGGAAACTAAAAAACTGAAAGAAACAATGGTGGGGCGCAAGTGGAATAGGTGGATGGCCACCAATATCCACTTGGATCATTCCACCCCCCTTAGGAAGCAATGGTCCCCATTGCATTGAGTTCCTCCATGAGATGAGGGAACTTCTCCTAAACTTAGTCCCTGGTGAGCCACTTTCCCTGGTGAAGGAGTTGGCCTGCTTTGACAACTCGATATAGTTGGATTCTTTACTGTCGGGTGTTCTTGATATATGTGTCCATGATCTAATCAATTGTCACTTGTTCCATGCTGTCTAAATTTAACTCTGTAGGTGTGAGATGTTTTGCAATGTCCGATGTGTCCAACAATGGTGGGAAGTATGGTCGAAGGCGGTCCACATTGAACACTGGGTGCAGGCCACGAAATGGGGGAATGCTTAGCTCAAATGAATTGTATCCCACAACCTTGGTAATGGTATAATGACCATATCATAGTGGTTTGAGTTTCCGATAGGCTCTAGTAAGGCATTCCTTCTGCAAATGTAACCAGACTTTGTCGCCCACCTGAAACTTGTGTAGCACTCGATGTTGATCATGTCGCTCTTTGTACTTGGCATTTGATTTCTCTAGAATGTTGTGGACCTATTCGTGGATGTGTTGAATGTGCTTAATGAAGCTGTTTGCCTTGTCAAATATGTCTAAGTAGCTATAAATGGTATGGCCACATCAATGGGACATAGTGGATGCAATCCCAAGCCCACTTGAAAAGGGTTGTGGCTAGTCGAGCTGTGGAGATCCTGGTTATAGCTGTGTTGTACATAGGGGAGGCTCTCATCTAATTTGCATGGATGCTTTGAGTTGTAGATGCGCAAAATGTATATGATCATCCTGTTGACGACCTCTATCTCGCCATCAATTTTGGGATGGAAATCCGTGGACTTAGTGAGCTTGGTGTCCAACATCGACCAGAGACTAGATCGAAATGTACTGAGGAACCTATTGTTTCGATCTGAGATGATACACTGTGGGATCCCAAAGTGTACCCATAGTTGTTCAAAGAAGAGTTTAGCAGTGACTTCTGCTGTGACATTCTTCTTGCAAGCCGCCATAATGGCCATCTTCGAGAATCTTTCGACGACCACAAAAACGTAATCGTTGCCATTCTTAGTAGAAGGAAGGCCCAACATGTAATCCATGGAGATGGATTCCCAAGGTTGGTTGGGGGTAGGCAGCGGAGTATAGATGTGTGGCTTCTTGATGGTAAGTTTGGCAATGGTGCAGGATCTGATGTACTTCTCGACATCCTATCGAAGATTCGGCAAATAGAAATACTTCTGTAGTATTGCCATTTTTTTCTCGACCTCGAAATGCCTAGTGACCCGATTGTAGTGCTCTTCCCAAATCATCTTGGCACGCTCACTTAAAGGAAGACAAAGGTGTGTCAAGTGGCATAAGGGTGCATCTTGGAGGTGAAAATCTAGAAGTTGTTGAACCTCCAAGAGCATCTGGTGTGTGTGGCTGAATTTTGGGTCACTTTTATAGAGAAGTGGCCAATCAGAAGTCTCGTTCCCATAATAGTTGAGCACGGTGGTTAACACCATGATCGGTGGTTTGCTGAGGAAGTTTACAACATTGTTAGTGTTACCCTTATTGTACTTAATGCTCAAATGGAATTGTTGCAGGTATGTGGACAGTTTTTTATGGTGATCGTTCTGCAACTTCCCTTGTGTCTGTATGAACTGCAGGGGTTGGTGGTATGTGTGATGACCATTTCCTTCTCCAAAATGTAATGCTTCCATTGTCGGAAGGACTAAACAATGGAAAACATTTCTTTTTCATAAGTGGGATACTTAAGGGTTGTGTCTGAAAGTGTCTCACTATGATATGCCACCAAATTCCCCTGTTGAGTAAGGACTGCCCCAATAGCATAGTCAGAGGCATCTGTCTCGATCTCAAATGTTTGTTGTGAGTATGGTAATGTGAGCATTGGTGCAGATCAGAGGTGATGTTTCAACTCTTTAAATGCCTTTTGTTGAGATTCATACCAAAATAATTTTGCTTTTGCTCCTCCCTTGGTGACTTGACTCAAGGGCCAAGTGATATGAGAGAACCTCAACATGAACCTGCGGTAGAAATTGGAAAGACCCAGAAAGTTGCAGAGCTCTGTCAGAGTGGTTGGGGTTGGCTATTCCCGAATGAGTTCGACCTTGGCTGGATCCACATGCACCCCTCGTTCATTAATAATGTATCCCAAATACTGAACCTAGGTCATGCCAAAAGTTCATTTCTCCAAATTGGCACACAGCTTGTGTTTCCGTAGCATTTGGAGAACCTGTCGGATGTGGTGGAGGTTCTCTTCTCAACTATGGATGAAGATGAGGATGTCATCCAAGTATACCACTACAAATGAGTTGTTGAATGGCCATAAGATGTCATTCATCAGCCTCATGAAGGTTGCAGGAGCATTTTTCAACCCGAAAGGCATAACCAACCATTCAAAAAGGCCCTCCTTGGCTTTGAAGGCAACCTTCCACACATCAGAGGGTTCGACTTGTACCTGGAGATATACGGACTTCAAGTCGATATTGATAAACTATTTGGCCCCCTTGAGTTTGTCCAGAAGATCATCAATCCATGGGATTGGGTACCTATTCCGGATAGTGATCTTGTTCAACGCTCGATAGTCAATACAGAGTCTCCAGGTCCCATCATTCTTTTGTACCAACACAATCGGGCTCCCACAGGGTGATGAACTCGACCGAATGTGACCTTTCTGCAACAGCTCCTGAATCTACCTCTTGACTTTATCGTTCTCCTTAACAAAGCGTCGATAGATTGGTCCATTGGGCAACGACACACCTGGGGTTATATCGATGGAGTGCTTGACCTGACTGTGCAAAGGCACTCCTGTAGGGTAGGTGAAGATGTCCTCGTACTCCTCCACGACCTTGTCCATCGGTTCTTGTCGTGTGGAGGGGCCCTATCTAGAGGTCGTGGTCATCGTCTTTTTCTTTCCCTGAGGGTGTATCAGTAGGAAAACAAATTTATTGGTTTTGGAAATGAGCTTACTACATTGTTTAGCAGTAACCAAAGAGATGGCAGTAGGCAGTGATACCTCAGGTATCCTGTACAACTTATTTCCCAAGGTAACAATAACAGCGCGAGGCCTTGACTCATACACAACATGTCACTTCCACAAGTATGGTTGGCCTAATAATACATAACAAACATCAAGAGGAGCAATGTCACATAATACCTCATCCGTGAAGGGCTTGATGATGTATGGAAGGTGGCACTGCTGGCTGACGCGAAGATCCCATCCTTGGTGAAGCCACACGATAGTGTATGGTTGTGGGTGCTTCATGAATTCTACTGAAATGAGGTTCTTTTGGCTCCCGTTGTTGAAAATGAATTGTAGCGGGGAACCGTTTACCCACATTTGGGAATGGAAGAGGTGCTCCTCCTCCTCTAGATCTTCGAGTTCCTCCTTCTGAATCTCCATGGTGGAAACGATGTCATTAAGCTCTGCATTGATAATCTACTTCCCTTTGACATTCCCCTTGTCGACTCAGAGTTAGAATATGCATCTAATTCAGAAGCCTTCAGCTTGACCACCAGTGATTGGTTGTCCCAACACTCACTTGTGTTGTCAGTGGATCTCTTATGGAACTCACACCACTTTCATGTGTCCTTCTTCAGCTTCATGGTATTGTTCTTTTCTTGTAGCTTTGGATGGTTTTCCTGGGCTGTCCTGCTGGGGCTTTGTCCTTTTCTTTGTGATTTGGGGTCACCTTTCCCTTGCTTCGAATTCACAGATCCAAAGTCTCGCTTTTTATTTTTAAGCTTATGCTTGATCTTGACAGCATATCGGTACGTCGTGCCTAGAGAGGAGATGTTCAGGAAATCCATCTCATCCTGGATGTACCTATGTAGGCATCTGCGATACTTGAGTACCAATTTTTTCTCAGAATCTTTGATATCCAACTTCGTGCGAAGGGTATGAAAAGCATTGGTAAACTCCAACACGTCTTGGTCCCTTCCCTGCTGCAGTGTGGTCCACTTCATGTATTTATCCTCATAGCTCCCGACAGGGTAGTACTTCTCCTTAATGGCATCCTGAAATGAATTCCAAGTGGGTGTGGCTGAAAATAGTGAGGGCAAACTTTCATCCTTCTTCTCACAATAGGTTTCCCACCAGTCCTTGATGTGGGGGGTAGGTTTGAGAAGAGAAAAATTTATCTTTTCCCGACTGGAAAAATCATGAACAGAAATATATCCTTCTAGTATTTTAACCATTTATCTATGGCGTCTGCATCTATTTGGCCTTCAAATATAGGAATGTCAAAGTTTGCTTGTACCTTAAAAGAAGTGACTTCCAGCACCATCAACATACAAAAAAGGCCATAAGTGTGCTGAGAAGAAATTATTTTAAATTAAATTGTGAAGAGGAAGAAAAGGAACAAGAAACATCAAAAGAAGAAGATATACACTAGGAACCAAACCTAGGGGTTGAAAAAGGAAATAAATCCAATCATATCTTATAATGCCTTGGTGGTTATTACCACTCCTCAAACTCTCAAGATAGAAGGATATATCAATAAGAAAAAGGTAATGGTGTTGATTGATTTGGGCAGTACCCATAATTTCATACATTGTAGGATAGCCAAGGATTTGAATTACTTTCTATATCCAACACTAGAGTGTCAAGTGAAGGCTTTAGATGAACTATAATTTTCTCAAGGAAGTGTTATAACATAAATCTAACCATGGGGGAATATGTATTGAATAGTACAATGCTTTCCATTTCAATTGGTGGTGTTCATGTTGTATTCAGAGTCCAATGGTTATAATATTTGGGGACGCTAGATTTTAATTTTCAAGAATTTTTCTTGAATTTTTTCTGGGAAGGAAAGGAAATTGAATTAAGGTATATCATAAGGAAAACTGGGAATATAATAATATTTAATGGAATGAAAAAACTTTTGACTAAGGAACCACGATGGGTAATTGCATAATTATTCTCACTAGATGTTCAAACATCTAAGTCATCCATTTCTATAGATCTCCAAAGATTCCTTGACAACCATTCCAAGGCATTTGAGACTCTAAAATGTCTCCCACCTATTCACAATCATGATCATGCTATTGAATTGATTCTGGGAAGTGTTCCTCCAAACATCAGAGCTCACAGATATCCCTATGCCCAGAAGAGTAAAATTGAATGTATGGTTGCAGAAATGTTACAAGCAGGGATACTTCAACCTAGCAAAAGTTATTTCTCTTCCTCGGTAGTATTGATTCAAAATAAGTACGGATTGTGGCATATGTATCCAGATTGTAGAGAGCTCAAAAGGTCACTAAAGATAAATT
Organism: Pinus tabuliformis; assembly: GCA_031772625.1. NCBI lineage: Eukaryota > Viridiplantae > Streptophyta > Pinopsida > Pinales > Pinaceae > Pinus > Pinus tabuliformis. Next base: position 1,013,181,372 of record CM062811.1, read on the forward strand.
TCCCATTCTTTTCATTGATGAATTATTGGATGAATTACATGGAGAAATTTACTTCACCAAGCTAGAACTTTGTTCAAGATATCATCAAATTAAAATAAAGACATAAGAAATTCTGAAAACAAAATTCAGAACTCATGAAGGTCATTATGAATTTTTGGTCATGCCTTTTGGTCTTACTAATGCACCTTTGACATTTCAAGGTTTCATGAATTCCACTTTCAAACCCTTCCTCAAAAAAATTGTGTTAGTATTTTTGATGATATACTAATCTACAACAAGTCTTATAAATATCATGTTCAACATGTTGATAGGGTGCTCAAACTATTGGAGGAGAAACAATTGTATGCGAAAGCCTCTAGATGATTCTTTGAGGTACAAGAGGTGGAATATTTGGGTCATATTGTATCTCATGAGGGTGTTAAGGTAGACCCTAACAAAATTAAAGCCATCAAGGAATGGAAAACCCCCAAAACCTTAAGGCATCATCAAGGATTTCTCAGGTTGACAGGGTATTATCACAAGTTTGTTAATAACTATGGGAAAATAACAACACCTCTAACAAAATTACTGAAGAAAGATGCATTTTTTGGACACCAAAACAAACTAAGGCATTTTAACATCTTAAAGAGGAAATGTGTTAAGCTCTAGTTTTAGCCACACCAGAAATCACAAAAACATTTATTGAGGAATATGATACCTCGGGAAATGGCATTGGTGTTGTTTTAATGCAAGAAAGAAGACCCATTGCTTTTGAAAGTCATCCAATTAAGGGAAATCATTTTCATAAACCTATTTATGAGAAGGAAATTTGGCAATATCATATGCCCTGAAGTAATGGCGCCCTTAAATAATGGGAAGACACTTCAAGGTAAAAACAGATCATGATATTCTTAAATACTTCTTGGAACAAATATTATGTTCCGAAGAGTAACAAAAATGGGTCAAAAATATGTTGGGATATGACTTTGAAACCATCTAAAAAAAAGGGAAGTAAAATGTTGTTGCAGATGCACTCTCAAGAAGCGATGAGGATGTGGAGGCACTAGTTTGTGTCATTTCTATTATCTAACCTGATTGGATAATTAAAGCAAGGGATGAATGGAAGAATGATGAAGAGGTGTGGAAACTCACTCAAAAGTTGCAACAAGATCCCAATGCATCAGATACATTTATTTGGAAAAATGATTCATTGTGGTACAAAGATCGCTTATATCTATGTAAGAACTCCAAACTCAAACAAAAGGTTATTTTGGAATCGCACATCTCTCATATAGGAGGGCACTTAGGATTTTTTATAAATTACCACAGGGTCAAGAAGGAATTTTTTTGGGATGGCCTTAAATATGATATTCATAAGTTTGTGTAGAATGTTTGGTTTTCCAACAAAATAAAGTTAAGACAATTAACACCCTAGGTATTTTACAACCATTAACCATTCCAAGTCAGCATTGGGAGGAGGTCTCAATGGATTTTATCATAGTTCTACCTAAGTACGAAGGAAATAATGTCATCATGGTGGTAGTTGATAGATGTACCAAGTATGCATACTTTTGTGCACTATCTCATCCTTTCAAAGCTAGTATAATCACTACTGAATTTTGTGGAAACAATTCAAAAGCTACATGGAAACCCAAAGATTATTGTAAGTGATAAAGATCCCATTTTCACTAGAAAGTTTTGGACAAAATTGTTTTCTTGTCTTTACTCAATTAGCTCATAGCTTATCCTATCATCCTCAATTTGATGGGAAAATTGAGATAGTGAATAAATGTTTGGAATGATATCTTCATTTCTTTGTATCTAATAAACAAACACAATGGGTCAAGTGGTTACCTCTGGCGGAATGGTGGTAAAACACTTATTTCCATACTGCAACAAAAATAACCCCATTTATGGTGCTTTATGGATATCATCCATCGTCCATCACATCATCTCTCTTCTAAGGTTCAAGTAGTGGAAGATCACATCGAGAATCAACAACCAAGTTCTCCAACTCTTAAAGGATAACCTGACTCTGACACATAATTGAATGAAATGACAAGCATATCAACATCACAGTGAAAGAAGTTTTTACGTGGATGATTGGGTATTTTTAAGGTTACAACCATACAAAAAAATGTCCCTCAAACAAGATAAAAAGGATATCAAATTAGAACCTAAGTAGTATGGCCCTTATGAGGTGTTGCAAAATATTGGTACTATGGCACACAAATTGTTGCTACTTGCATCTTCGCGAGTACACCCAATTTTCCATGTTTCATGCTTAAAGAAGATTATAAGTGACAAGATCCTAATTCAAACTATATTGGTGGAACTTGATGAGGAAGGAAAAATAATATTGGAGATAGAAGCAATCACATTCACAAGGATTCAATAGCTATGGAATCAATCAATTTTAGAGTATCTCATTAAGTGGAAGAACTTACCTGCTAAAGATTCTTCATGGGAGGATGAGTATTTTATATAGAAGCATCCTAAACTCCTCAAGCATTGAGGACAACACTTTTTTGAAGGAGAGGGGCATGTTAGGTCCATATAATACTAGTGTAGCCCCTATATTATTATTGTTGTGCCTCATAGAAGCCCACTATTGTTATTGTTATGCCCTTACATTATTATTGTTATGTAGGCCCTAATTATATTTTGACCCTTTATACTCCTATATATACCAAGGAGGTATTTTCATTTGAATCATCCAATAATTGTTCATTTATGTGTTGTAAAAGGAGGTTTCCCCCTCGAAGTGACTTATTATCAAGTCGTTGATCTATTTTTCCTTATGTTTCTGTGTTATTTTGATCTGGGTACATAACAAACATATTGTTTGTTCCAGAGATCAAAATTAGAAAGATGACTCCTTGGAGGTGGAAACTTCCTTATTTAATCCATAATCAACTCACAACTCATATAATGTTGAAATCTTATTTCATCCATCTATTACATACAATGTAGAGTTTTGGCAAGTATTTGAAATGAAAAACATATTGTCAAGTTCCTTGTTGAAGAAGATGATGAAGATGAGGAGATATCATGACATTGTAAAATGATGCCAATATGTATTGAATATCTCTTCAATCAAGATGATCATATTCAGACATCTCAGTTGTTAGAAGAACCATTTTTCAAGAAAATTCAGGATGTTAAGAAGATAAATATTGGAACTCCACTAGCACCAATATGGTTAAAAATGGAAGTCATTGTGCTCAACATGAATTTGATCAAGAATTAAAGTAGTATGACAAGAGAATAATACAAAATGTTATTCCTTTGAAGGATCGAAGCTAGTGAAGTAGAATCCTAGAATAATCAATCTGAAACTAAAGCCATTGGTCAAATTAGAAATTGACAAGATGAATAAATTAAACATCATTTTTCCCATAAGGCACTCTAACTGGATTTCCAAACAAATCATAGTTAGGAAGAATAATGGAGAAATAAGATTATCCATTGATTTCCATGACCTTAATAAGGCTTCACTTAGAGATACCTATCCTTTCTCAAACATGGAAATACTATTGCAGCAAGTCATAGGATCTATTGTAATGCCCATGATTGATGGATTTTCAGGGTACAATAAGTATTGGTAGTTGAGAATGGGAGACATAAAACAACATTCACTACACCCTAGGGAACTTATGCCTATGATTGGATGTCATTTGGACTAAAATATACATCCACATCATTTCAAAGAGCCATGGATCACGTGTTTAAGGAAATGGTAGGAAAAATCATAGCAGATGATCAAGTGTTAAAACTACTTGTCAATGGGAAGCATCTCAAGCATTTCTTCACTTGAAAATTTTCAAGACCTCTTTGTATCATAGAAATATATAATTTTGCACATATTCAACTTGTTATATTGTTTGGTCAGCTTGTGTATTCTATTAAAGGATTTCAACTCATTCCCAATGGATTCAAGGCCTTATGGTTTCTTAGTAACCCACGGGGGGTCACTATCCCATAACTGGAGCTAAATGTTGATATATTTTTATGAAACCACTATGCATTTTTTTCCAAAGAAAAAGGTACAATTTTCATCAAATATATTAAGAAAATTACATGTTGTATCATTCAACATGTATGAGATGCATCCACTTTAGAAACAGTTCATAAGAGTTTGAAACCATATATACAGATTACATCATAGTTTCCGAGAGGAAAATATAAACGCAGAGATAAACTAAATATGTAGCAATGTCCAAAAAATTGATAAAGACATGAACAAAATAAACATGGAATGATCTGAGTGATCATTCTAAGTGATTCCCATTCATCTCAATGAATGGACGGTGGAAGAACTGATAGAAATCACCATCTCTGAATTCCTGAATTAACCATTGACCCCTGTTCAGCTGCGCGACCTCTTTGGATAGACGATCAACGATCTCATTCCTTTCCTTGTATATATGAGAGCATACAATAAAATAAAATTGTGATTTTAGTGTAAAGACATCATCCAGAGTGTCCCTGAGTGTGTGAAAGTGACAATGATATACATCGTTTATCCAATTTATAACAAGTTGTGAATCCCCAAAGATCTGAATCTTTTGACAATTTTGTTCCCGCGCAAATAAGAGAAGGTGTTTTAGACTGTGAAGCTCAACAAAATTATTAGTGCCCCTGCCAAGGCCAACTTTGATTCTGAAAGACAAATGTTCATTGATGTGAAGAACAAATCCCCCCCACCCCCCCCCCCCCCCCCCACAGCCCTCGGCTTGGGCAGAGCCATCAAAATAACCCCACGGTAAACTGGTATCAAAGATTTCTGGAGTAATGACCCGAGGCGGCTTGCTGTCCGGGGAGTCTGGAATCAGATTAAAAATGGAAACAGACTTGGTACAAGTGGTTAACCAATTGATAGGATCATCTTGGAAGATCAGTCAGTTTCTGTTTATCCAAATGCCCCAACAAACAATCAGGGGCAGATTTTTGTCTTTTTGAGTGTGAGCCTCAGACCACCAACGTTGCCATGCTTCCTCAAAATTTTGGTCGGACCAAATTGTCTTTAAATTAAGGAATGTGATTATATGGGACCAAAACTATGCCATAACCGGGCAAAAGAGGAAGAGATGGTTCGTATCCTCAACATTGGATTTGCAGAAACAACATCTTGAGGGACCGTGAAAAGCCCGTTTCATGAGGTTTAACTCAGTTGGGGCTTTGTTTGTGAGAATACACCACATGAACAACTTGGTTTTCGGGGGTGCTTTTAATTTCCAAAGGTGGCACCACCACCAGCTGATTATGCAATTTTCCCAGGCTGTCATAAGAGCCACATAGCCTGCTTTTGGGGAGTATCGTCCATGAGGGATGGTGGCCCAGATGAGCTCGTCTTCTTTCTTAGCTAGCCTAATATTGGCTTCCTCTAATGCTCCAATGAAACGATTTCAAGCCAAGGACCATCTGTCCGGAATGTTCAATTCTCTGTGATCCAACTTTTGCTAAGGCATCCAGACGTCGAAACCGGAAACAAAAATATGAGCGATGTTTGTGATTCTTGTCCCAGAGAATGAAACCACTATGTACTATTTATCCTTCCCTCAAATTTCACACTTAGTTTTTCTCTAGAAAATAGTTTTCGCACTCTGTATATATTTTCACTCCACACATTTTCCCTGCTTCGCACATCACTCCTCAAGACTTGTCCATACTTCTATGTGTGCCAAAAATAAATCAACCCAAGGTGAATCTTTACTCTTATAGGATTCTTATGACTGGAAGGTCTATTTGAAGGATAATTATGTTTTCCACAATGCTCACAATGATGAAGATCAAAACATTGATCCTCCATGTGGCCAACTTGAATGATGATTATGCTTTCCACAATGCTCACAAAGATGAAGATCAAAACATTAATCCTCCATGAATCCAACTCAAAGACAATGTTGGCATTTAGGAATATGATCTAGAATTGGAATAGGTGAATATGAGTTTTCTTAAAGGAATCCAACTCTTTGGAACTAGATCGATTTGGAATAGTCTAGAGTGTGAAAGGTCACTTCCTTTTTGCATACAAGGTTGGTTATGTGCTTGTTGTTGATGGAATCTTCCCAAGGTTTCATGATGGGCTTGGGAAGTGCAAACGAAACTTATTCATCTTCATTTGAATATGCTTTAAAGTTTACATCAGGTGTTGGTTACTCATAAGAATATTTCTTGAACTCGAAAAGAGAATTGTTCTAAACAAGGACTAGTTCATAATGCTGACTCTTTTGTTGTAATTCATCTCATAGAAGTTGTGAGTCATTTTGGACAAACTCAATTTTGTCCTATGAATCTTGTAAACAAGTTTGAACATCAATATGAGTGGATTTGTTGATTTCAACCATATCGCCAATAACAAAGTGTATTAGAGTATTCAATAACTCTAATAATCCATTGGCCATTTTCTCGATGACGCAAGCTCAAAAAAGAAGGGTGTCAGCTTGTACAGAAAATGCACCCATTGGAAATGCAATTCAACTTACAAAAATGTACAAATTAACTTACAAAAATACTATTTTCAAGTTATCATTATTTTGGAGTTGAATTGATATTTAGGATTGAATGTGTCATCGATGCTTTGAGTCCTTTGATTACTAGCTAGATGATGCTTTGTGTTGTTGGCCACTCAAATTTTGTAGAATTAGTAAGATAAGCAACATCCATAAAACATTTCCCTTATTGAATTCATACCATGTTGCTCAAATAAACATACACAACCCATGACGAACAAGGCATGAAATTATTATGGATTCACACCATATGTACTAGAGGAGTCACACTGCATTTGATTGTATGAACTTTGAAGTCACATATATGTGAAATATTCTAGTTCATGTTATTGCATTTGAATAGAATAATTTGGTACTCGTTAAGATCTTGATAAGGGTGCAATTAACAGTGGTGTAGGATAAATCAGAAAAGGTGGTCCTTGCCATGGTGGTGGAGAAAATATGGGCAACCCTTGCATTTACAAAAGAGTAATTAATTGGTACTATTTCCCTTAATATTCACATATTATACTAGAAGCGAGGAAGACTTTACCTCCCTCATGATGGCCTCTCTCAACATACAATAATATTGATTAAGGGTGTGTGTCAAGATATAATAATGAGAAGCCTTAACTATACATCTATTATTTATTTTTTTACTTTCATTTTTAGAAGTAGCCATGTGATGTTGGCATGCCAATATCATGATGCAGACAATAAATATGACTTAGGAAATTTTAATTTAATATATGAACAAGTTAATGTATTATACAAACAATTGTTGATGAAATGGTACGACTTTTCAAACCCTTTCACAGTGTGCAACTGTATGGTGTGACAATAACAGTTTGTGAGCTTGGCTAGTCATATAATAGATTTTTATGACAAGTAAAGGAGGTAGGAGGTCTTTGAATTCTTCCATAGCAACATCCACAATGTATTTTTCTCCTTTTTGTAGTTATGCAACAAGAAATTTGTGTTCCATGTGTTACAAGGATTTCATTATGGAGGAGGGACAAACCTCCTTTGCAACAATGGTCATTAAGTAGTCATTTATTGTGGGTTCTTCAACGGACAAGGAGGTCCCCCTTTCTAGGCCAAATGATTTCATATAGCAGATCCATGTACAAATTTCTACAACCGTAGTCGAAGCCTCAACCTTATCAATCCAATTGCATGTTGTGTATTTAGTTCAAATCGGGTTCACCAAATAGGCACATAGCCAGGGCATGCATCTACAACATGAGAATGATGAGAGTGCCAAGCAGAATAGAGAGAGTGTGTGGAGGTTTTGGATAAGAGGGAGAAAAGAGTTGCACCCAAAAATAAAATTTACAGAGAGAGCTCGCGAGGGTTTCTAGAGTGTCGAGTAGAGAGAAGAGAACCACAAGACTCATGGCTCAAAGGAATTACAATCCATAGAAGAACAATTGCACAAACAAAATGCAAATGAAATAGGCATGAGGGTTTCTAAGTAAAATATGCTCTAATACCAATATTGGACATAAGAATAAAAGGGAGTAAGATAAACATGTAATGCATTTCATTAGAATGATACATATAAATATAATGTTTTTGACCCTTCGATTTATTTTTCAAAAATTATTTTGCACTCCCAATAACTATTCAAATTCACTTGTTATTTTTTATCTTTTTACTTAAATAAATAATATAATTTACCATAATCTATAAACATTAGACTTTCAACCATATAAAATAAAAATCTTTATACATCAAATTTCACCAATATATACACCTAATAATTTAATTAAAATACACAATAAACACATATATCCCCTAAGATACATGTACACAATAACACAAACCTATCCATCTTGTACACACTGTCACTTATAATATTACAACTCAAATTAAAATAAGCCATTGGTATGGTTTATCGTTGCCTTCTTAAATTTGGTTAAGGTATGTTTTATTGTTTCCTTCTTAAAATATAATTTATTTTTATTATTTTTAAATTTGGCATTAATTCATTGCATTCACCCAATATGGTAAAAGTGAAATGACTATATTAAAACTATTATGCAAACGTTGTATAAAGCATTATCTAAGACTTTCCACACAAAACTAAAAGATATTATTAAACCAAAATTTATTAGTAATAATGTGTTTTAACAATTTCAACATTTTGAACCCCTATACCCAAATTAAGGTGCATTACACAGTGACAGTTACCATGCATGTGCAGGACGGTCATACAAAAGAAATAAATTATTGGAATGAAGTCACTGAAGAGGGAAAACACGAAGCTCTTAGCTAGCAAACCGAGGGTCAACGTGGCTATTATTAACAGCTAAGATTGTAAATTTCACTGTTTTAAAAAATTCAATGCAAATAATTTTCTGAAAAGTTTTTATAAAGGTTTGCACAACAATAAACCTTAAAAGTTTTGAAACAACCAAGCGTAGAAAAGTTAACTCTACAAGTTTATTTCTTGTGAATTATTTTGTATTAGTCCATGAAAAAACCCATGTAGATATATTCATTTTGTTTAAGAATTTTTAAGATCAATAAATTGTTTTATTTCAATATGTATTGTATGGAAAAACTCTAACCTTATTTAAATTTTAAAATAATAATATTTTTATTAATTTGCAGTCAATATTATTTTACAATATCAATTATAAATAAATTGGAGATTAATCATAAATTTTAAAAATAAAATTAAAAGATAAGAGCTTAATATTACTAATAAATGTTATAGAGTTTTTTTAATAAGGTTAATAATCTAGTTCACATAACAAATTTTTTAACAAAACTAAGCATGCATGTCGAGACTTATAAGTCTCAAATGTAGCAATGAAACTTTAATACCATAATAATATACCAAATTTCAAGATTAAACATACATAAATTCATAAGTATTGACTAACAAACATAAAGAAGATTTGATTAGCCATTGTATAAACCACATGAAAGGTGAGAGTAATCTTATTTGGAAGTTGAAGAAATTAACTTCAACTTATAGCACAATGAACACTAAACCATCATGCTTTTGTCTCTCATGTTATTGACTACAACTAACATATGGAGGATGACTTTCAATCCAATCGTGGCTCAACTACACCATGTATTTTTGCAACTAGCCACCCCCAAGTCCTCAATCAACTACTTTTGTCAATGTCTAATCTTTCCAATACTCGCATTCTTTTCCACGTCCATTAAATATTAATTTATTTTTTTTTAATAAAAAGAAAATTCTATGTACAAGATCCACTTGTCATCATATATTTTTATTTTTTAACTTAACATTTTCTTAATTTAGTTTTTTTGTAAATTTATTTTACTTACTTTTATCATTTTTAGCATTATAAGAAGACCTTTTGTTATTACAAGAATCAACACAATAGGGTGTCGTGGAAGAAAATACTACTTTTACTTCATATCCATATTAGGATGTTGAGCCCTTAACCAGAGACATAGGTGGATCAAACTTCAAACTAAAAAAGATGTTATGCAAAAAGATATGACACAAAAACAATTAGAACCTCTAAATCAAGACAAATCTAAATTGGAAAGAATAATAAGGCCCTCAACAAAGACAAAGAAAACTTAGAAACCAATAGTAAAAAATAAAATATCTCCTTCAATAGCACAACCAATGGTGACAAGAAGGCACATACATAATTTAGCTTAGTCATGAATTGCATCTTTTATTATGTCAGCAATTTGTCAAAATTTACTTAAGTAAAAAATATCAAAATGCAGATTTTGTGAACATTAATTTCTATATTTTGTTAATCTAAGTAAGCTAACAGGTTTGTAAGTCTTAGCTACAATGTTTTTTATAATATAAATATTTCTCAATTATAATTAAAATTTAATAATAATAATTTTGGTAGTATTCATCACGCACACACATATAATATCATTCTTAATGATCTAATTTTAAGGTTATGGCCAATGTTTGAAACCAAATTGGTATATGAAACTCTTTTGTTTGAATTTGAACCTCAAAAAAATACATATTCTTAACCATTAAACCCACTACTTCAAACAAATTAAACAGTTACAACATATAGAAAAATACACATTATCATTAAATATCGCAAATCCAAGAAATGCAGCTAGCAGAAGAAAGATGTATGTTACTATTAAATATCTCATCGTATTAGCAACTTTGAGGTTTCTTAAGCATAAAAAGTTGGCATATTTGAGCATTTTGACATTGGTCCTTTCTTTTCTTAATGAAAATCCTATAACGTAGAAAAATATATATTTATTAAAAATAAATCATTAACTGTGTATTGAATTTGTCTTTGCTCGGTAAAACCATATATACTCTATCGACCTGAGGAATCCCACACACCCATGCGCTTCAGATACACATTGAAAGCCCCAAAAATGCATCCCAATGGGTGCTCTCCCTTGGGAGGGGCATTTCAAGTTGTGGGAAACTCTTTGTTTGAACTTCTTCAAGGACTTTGTGGATAGCTAATACAGTAATGAAGGCCTTTCCATGGTGGATCTAGAGCAGGTGCAAGTGCTTCCTAACATTGAGATTCGATCCAAGTAAATTCTCTCCAAACAGGGTGTATTTTCAGTGTGACAATGCCTTTCCAATGAAGATTTAGAGTAGCTGCAAATGCTTCATAACGTTGAGGTTAGCCCTAGAACGACATCAAAATAAATGCTCTCCAAAGGAGGTGCATTTTTAGCTGGAAGAAACTTTCTTGTTTGAACTCATACTTCATTGAGATTCGCCCTAGAAATACATCAAGTACATGTTATCCAAACAAGGTGCATTCTCAGTTAAGAAACTTTCTTGTTTGAACCCATACTTCGACATTATATAGCCCATCCTTCAAGTACCTTGTAGTTAAATTGGATAGTAACTAGAGCATATTTATTCACATTCTTGCCTACTCTTAAGTGCTAAACCCAAAATTAAGGCAAATACTTAGAACCACAATAAAATTACATGAAATTGTTCTTGTAACACCCCCCTCTAGCCACCAAGAAATCGCCATTGTAACACCCCCAGCCACACCAAGAAATCATCATTATAATACCCCCAAGTCACACCTAGTTGAGGTACATTACCACTCAACTCTACTTTTATTATGACATATGTTTGAGAAGTTGATTCAACTCAAATTACAAATGTAACATGTTAGACCATACACAAGAATCGACTGACCATCTACTACATATCCATTGAGTCATGAGTCTGCTATCTGTTGACTACATCCACGATCGACTATCGTCCACTTGTATGGATGGCTTCAACTAGTGGCCATTGCATAAATGAGTCTATTGTATGTAGACTAAATTCATAATACATGAAATGCATTAATAATGTTGACCAAAACATCAATATAACCATTTACAACCAGATAATTGCGTGAATAATATTTACACATCACAATAACAAAACATTCAATACATATAAGTATAAATTGCATTGTATTTTATAATTTCATAACTGGTTGCAGATCTCAGATGTTCCACCCAGCAATCGACCACATTAATCTAATATCTCAGCAATTGGTCATTATTGAACTGGGGCTATGACTCCACCAAGGCAAAGGCTCATTTAGTGGCAACTATGATCACACAATCAGTACCAAACAACTAACTAAAGTCTTGCATTCCCCAGCCTACACAACCTAATGCAATGCACCCTTATCTTCTCTACCTCTACAATCCTTCAGGATATGCCACTACATTTCTAGGGCTTCTAGCACAAGCAAGCCAAGAAGTCTCAAAGTATTGTAGCTCTGGGAGTTCCAATTGCTCTCAAGAATCTTCTAGGCACCCCTCAAGCCTCGAAATAGGTAATATTACCAAAACTATTCCACCTCCAAGCTCCAACCTTACCCCAGATGAACAAGGAGAATTGGCCACAAAATTCCACCTAGGAATTCACAACAATTTACTAGTTCATACGGTCCAATGTGTTGAAGAATGTAACTAGGTTCGGTCTTCATAATTGTATTTGAGTCGTAATGAAATGTATTTATCAAAAGAAAGAAAAAAAAATTGTTATTATTATTATGACTTATTAGATCATGGGTTTCATGCTTGGGTCATCATGTTTTAGGTCAAATTCCCCATTGAGGACTTCTAGATTTTATATTAATTCATTAGAGTCATTGTCCATTTAATAAGACCCTTGTTGGGATTTTGAATCATGTAAAAAGAATTATTATTGAGTAAAATAAGTCATTTGTCGCCTCCACACCAAGTCAGCCCTTACCTGATCAATTCGGCCTACATGAAAGTAATTTAACCCACAAAAGAAGCTATAAATAAGAACAATTTAATTCATTTAGAGCATCACTCACACAGGTTCGATATCTAAGACAAGGAAGCAGAAGAATATGAAATTGCAGAAGAAATAGAAGGAGATTTGTTGGAGAAGGAAGATCGAAGTTTTTGGATCATCTCTCTCATACATGTGAATTTATTGGGCTATTTACTGGAAGTTTGAATTGTTGCTTCTAGGTCGAAGTTTTTGGGTTGAAGTTTTGTTGTTGCTACTAGGTCGAAGTTTTTGGGTCGAAGATCTACTGCTACATCTAGGTTGAAGTTGTTGCTGGAAGGATATCATCTGCAAAAGAAGGGAAGGGATGACTTGGTGGTTGAAGGAAGTCTGTGTCTAGGTCAAGGAGTCTTGGATCATCTCGTGAAACTATTGAAGGAAGAGTTGTTGACTGGGTTTTCCCCTAGATAGGAGATTTTCCTTGGTTGTTTGCCTCCATCTTGTGCCTTTGATCTTCGTGTTATGATTTTGGTAATTGCTTGATGAACTAAGATAAAAGAAGAACACAAGAAATGTAATAAGAACATAAGAATATCACAAGTAATTATCAACATAAAGAAAATCTTTCTGCCTTTCTAATCTTCCAACATGGTATTAGAGTTAAGGTGAAGAAGAAGTAAAAGGGCAGCCTGAAGATCTACTGAAAGGAGTTTTAAGAAGTTTGAATAAGGGTCATCAAGGAAAAGGATCATATAAGAAGTCAAGCCAACTATCTTCAAGAACAATGTCTAACTCAATGAAGGGAGAAAACAAATTAGAAGGATCATCCAATTACAGGGCATGGAAAAAGAGGATAGATTTCATCCTCGAGAAGAATAAAGTCTTGAATCTAGTCAAAGGAAAAGTAAAGAAGCCTACAAATGAATCAAGTGATGCAAAAAAGGAAAAGTTCAGGGAAACAAATATATTGGCCATGACCCTAATGGTGGATGGAATAAAACACAACCTCATCTCATATATATCCAACATAGATTCCGCTCAAGAGATGTATGAGGCCTTATCCAAATTATTCACAATCAAGAATCTTGGTCAACTTGCAAGTCTTTAGAATGAACTAAAAACTATGAAGATGACAAAGGAGGACATTGTGGCATCCTTTCTTGTAAAAATAGCTAGAATCATAGATGAACTCTAGGAAATATATGATATAATACCTGAAAAGGAGCTTGTAATCAATGCACTTCTAGGATCACCAACATCTTGGAGTCCCTTTTCATCAGGTATCAACAACTAGAATGAAACTCTTACATTCAAACAATTATGGAATGCGTGTAGTCAAGAAGAAAAAATAATTTCATTAGTAAGAAACAAAGAGAATGAAGAGGAGAAAATTTCAAATTCCTATTCCATTCATCACAAGAACAAAGGAACCTTCAAGAAGTCTAAAGGGTCTAGAAGGAAGGTAAACCTATCCAAGATAGAATGCTACAATTTTCATAAAATGGGTCACTATAGAAATGATTGTCTTGACAATCCTAGGAATAAAAAGAGAAACAAGGATCAAACAAATATTGCCAAAGAATAACAAGGCCAGAGAATTGGAAATAAAGGACTTATACTACTAAGTCCCTCTACTCTAAGTTTTTGAATTGTTTTTCTTTGTACTTTGATTTTTAGTACTTATAGGTTTAACATGCTTTGGAAAATGATTTTTTGAATTGTTTTGATATAGTTATAGGTATCCCTCAAGATTGGATTGAGAGGGAGCCCTCACCATTTTTCCAAAGATAAGTATCTTACTCCTTGTATTATATTTTATATTTGGTTTTCCTTTTCTTATCTAGATGTCTTTGTATTAGATGCTAATAACATTTCTTTTCATATTTTCCTTGTTTAGGAAAAGCTTGTTGATATGCTCAAGGGCTATGGAGAAGATCTCACAAGACAAAGCATGATATAATTTCTATTGGAATTGATGTCAAGTAAGGTTTGTCTAAACAACTCAAATGTATTTTTTAGACCATAAGTTTTGTTCTCTTCGTGATAAAGGTATATTCATTCATTCTAATAAATTTGATTTACATTACTAGCAAGTGTTATGTTTGGGACCTTTGAATCATAGATATTCTTATTTGGATGATTAATCATTAGATTGAATCTTACCTCATTAAAATCATCATGTTTGTGGAACCATAAAAGGTTCTCTGTAAAACCCTAACCTAAGGGTATGTCAATGCTAATGTGAAAAACCCTAATCTACTTAGGGTTACTGATGAAATCTAGAAAATATTATTCTTTTGATGTTTTGGGTTTTGATGGTAATGTCATGTTTGGAGTTTTAGTATTGTTAGGGAAACCCTAGTCCTTTAGGGTTGGATGGTAATATATTCCTAAACCTTGAGGCTTTGGTAAATTAGGGTTTATGAGTAAAACCCTTATGTATCAAGAGTAAGCTCTTAGGAATGAAACCCTAGGTGTATGTTTGTCTCATCAAAACCCTAGCCTAATCAAGATTGTTATATGTCTTTAAATGTATTGATAATTGTGTCTTGGGCTTACCTAATGGATATTGATATGCTTGTGCATGATTATGAAATCCTAGATATGTATATGTGCTAACCTAATCGTTGATGCTCATAGTATGTAAATTCTAGGGTTTGTAACTAAGCCCTAGTCGAAGTTTGACATTCTAGGATATGATGTGATGATAAAATATAGGGTTTACAAAAAGGTTGGTCATATTGTTGAAACCTTAGATTATGTTGTGTTTGGTTTTGATTGTTGAAGCTTAGTGTATGGGATATAGGGTTTGCATTAAATTATAATAGAAGTCTAATGTATGAATTCTAAAGTTGTTGGATGCATTGTAGAACTATACGTGTTTGAATATCTTCTAAGGTTTGCAATATGTCATAGAAGAGTTTGTCATATCTCTGATAGAAATATTGAGACCCTAGATATAATGAGACTGATATCTTAATTGAGTTACTGATGTGATCTAGGGGTTATAACCAAACCCGAGAAAGAAATTGAAAAGTATGTGTCTCTTGATGATTATGAACCTAACTAAGTTAAGGTATTTGGTATATAAAGTCTATTGCTTCTATGATTCTGATATTCATGCTTCTATATATGTATTTGGTTGTACTTGCTATTTAAGTTGTGCAGGTACATAATCTTCAATAGGTTGAAGATATTCATAAGTAAAGTTGATTTGATTGATAATCATGGTGAAGGAAGTTATATGAATGATGATGACCAAGATGACTTTAATAAGAAGGATTGAAGCCATGAAAGATTCTCCAATGCTATGTAAAAGAAGTTGATCTCCCTAAGTTAAGAGGGAGTCAGGATAAAAGAAAGGGTATATCTCCCAAGTTGAGAGGGAGGGCATATTATAATCATGATGGATACCTTAAAGGAGAAATTGGAGAATGTATAAAGAAGGAAAGCAGGATCTGGTTGTAGAATATGTTGTTGCATGTGAAGTTCAGAAAGGAAGTTGTATGATTGAGTAAACCTTTGTCAATATTTGTTTGGGAAGCCTCTAAGTCCTACTGTGATAAATTTTGAAGCAGCATCAAGATGTTTGAAGACCCCAAAGGTTTGTGTTTATGTGTATATGAAAGGTTGTTACTGATTGGGGTTGTGATTGTTCAGGTAAATCTCTCGAATTTTTGGAAGCATGCTTGATGTTATCGATTTGTCTGATTGGGAGATATTTGATGTGTTGAGGCATTGTGTAATGCCTAGGAGGATATCTGGTCGGCTTGTGTCTTTATGTCTAGTTCCTGAAGTAGGGAGGGTGGCATTGGTCATAGATATTTGACCTTACATTACGCACCTAGTTCCTTGGGTTGATGGTTATCAAGTAAGACTGATGGTACCTAGAGAGGCTGAAAGCTTTAGTCCATCTTAGTCCCACCCAGATAGATTTCCCTAGTCAGGAATCTAATCCATAACACAGTGTGTGCCTAAACTCTTCATGCTTCATGTGCTTTGAGATATTCCATGTACTTATGAATACCTCCCTAGTTAAGAGGGAGTGTTGAAGAATGTAACTAGGTTCAGTCTTCATAATTTTATTTGAGTCATAATGAAATGTATTTATCAAAAGAAAGAAAAAGAAAGTTTTGTTATTATTATTATGACTTATTAAAGCATGGGTTTCATGCTTGGGTCATCATGTTTTAGGTCAAAGTCCCCATTAAGGACTTCTAGGTTTTATATTAAGTCATTAGAGTCATTTTCCATTTAATAAGACCCTTCTTGGGCTTTTGAATCATGTAAAAATAATTATTATTGAGTAAAATAAGTCATTTGTCACCTCCACACCAAGTCGGCCCTTACCTGATCAAGTCGACCTACATGAAGGTAGTTTGACCCAAAAAAGAGGCTATAAATAAGGGTAATTCGATTCATTTGGAGCATCACTCACACAAGTTCGATATCTAAGACAAGGAAGCAAAAGAATATGAAATTATAGAAGAAATAGAAGGAGATTTGATGGAGAGGGAAGATCAATTTTTCTGGGTCATCTCTCTCACACATGTGAATTTACTGGTCTATTTACTGGAAGTTCAAAGTGTCTCTTCTAGGTCGAAGTTATGTTTCTGCCACTAGGTCGAATTTTATGGGTCGAAGTTCTCCTACTGTTACTAGGTCAAAGTTTCTGGGTCTAAGATCTACTGCTACATCTAGGTCGAAGTTGTTGTTGGAAGGACATCATATGTAGAAGAAGGGAAGGCCTGACTTGGTGGTTGGAGGAAGTCGATGTCTAGGTCAAGGAATCTTGGATCATCTCGTGAAATTATTGAAGGAAGAGTTTTTGACTGGGTTTTCCACTAGATAAGGTTTTTTCCCCGGTTGTCTACCTACATCTAGTGTCTTTGATCTCTGTGTTATGATTTTGGTAATTGCTTGATGAACTAATATAAAAGAAGAACACAAGAAAGTTAATAAGAACATAAGAATATCACAATTAATTATCAACATAAAGAAAATATTTTTGCCTTTCTGATTTTCCAACACAATGGTTGTCCAACTTCACTTATCCTCCAATTTGTAGCATAAACCAACAAGAAACTCCACAAGGATGGTGGTAGAATGATAGTTGAATGATAATGGAATGATGGCAGTTAGAACGATGGGAAACATGACTTAAGTATGCATGGGGTAATGTTTCCAAGTGGCATGTGAGGAACTCGCCCCCATCACTTGGGAATCCATGTAAATGTTTTTATCCCTTTCACTTTTAACACTTCAATTATAACATCAAGTCATGAATTGGGTTTATACCATGTCCATTTGGCTTTTGAGTTATATTCATAAAGTCACTTTTGGAATATAATATTATTTTCATAGCTTAGGAACCATGTCATGGTTTTTCCCCCATGGAGTCTTAGTTCCATATGTCTCACGTTCGACTTGTTCTACATCAACAATGTATTTTACTAACATAGTATTGACGGGTCGAATTTTACCGCCAATAGATAAGGGATATCCTCGGTGCAAAATCCCAACTAGAATCTACACCATTTGGTATGGGAGTCCCATCTAGTATGTGGGCCTAGCTACCACCATTGTTCTTAAATATTCACTTGGACAAAACAAACAACAAATTTTAGAGAACGAATAAAACTTTCAACAAACACAATTTAAACATTTTTATGGAAATTTAACATGAAAAATGCTATGAACATAACAATGGCTAAATAATGTGGCATGAATCTCAAAGGAAGCAATGCTAGCAACACTTTAGAAAAAACCCATGCATAAGATAAATATTTGTTTATCGACCATAAATTATTTCATAATCAATAATAGACATGAAAGCATATAAAATAATACAATCCCATAAATGATATGTGCTTAAACCAATAAAACAATTTATTTAATCTAAACACAATGAAAGCAAAACATATACCATCATATCATTGCAAGAATAATCTCACAATGTCTTACAATACTTGGGAGGGATTGCATACTTGGGCTCAAAGAGCTTCAAACATTAAGTTGAAATATTCATAACACCATCACATGAAATGTCCATGAAGTCCACTAGTGGAAATGCAAAGCCACTACTTGAATCCTCAAAAGGTCTATTAGCTCTCAAAAAATATACACAAATTGAGTCCAAAACTAAATGTCATTTACATCTAGCCATGAGAGTTTATTTATAGAAGGTAGGGTGACTTTTCATTTACCCTGACCTTTCACTTACCCTCGTGATTTTTCATCTTCGACATGACCTTTCACATTCCATGTGACTCTCTCTACTCTAGATCCTAATTTACTCTCAACAAAATACTAATTTTACAATAATATTAGGAAAATAAAACATCTTCAATCAACTAGTCTAGTGATGGAGAGTTCTGGAACAACCATTTGTAAATCTCGAACTAGGTATGCTTGCCATAGCTTGTATTCACCTACAAGTGTGAGGATCTTATGTTGTGACTCATCCCCATGCCTCGTAAGGCATTCTAGTGCATCCAATACCAAGGTGGGATTTTTGGGTTGTACTTAGTTTGACAACATCATGAGATTTGTGTATAGCCTCATAGGCTCAACCACATATTGAACAATCACCTATTTTGTAGCTTCCAAATCATCTCTTGCAACAACTTGTTTTAGGGGATCCAAGAATGATTGAATCTCTTTCTTGACTCTTATTTGGATCTTGTTTCACATAATGCACCAATGAAATAGATCTTGTGGATCTCGACAAGGGATTCCATACTTCCATGTAAGGTTTTATATGATGCTACTACTCTATCCAAATCCTTGCTCAATTTTTCGTGTGACTGCATTTGATATGGACAAAAACCTTATCATTATGCACAGTTATCCAATTTTTCCTTGGGATTTCCTCTGGTGCATTGGGATACTGGTTGGTCCATTCATATATGTGATCGACTACTGAGGTGGCTAGTTTGATCATCATCCCTCTATATTTTGACTCACTATGCATGCTTGGTATTGGATCCATAACTTGATGCAAGATCATCATCTCATTATAAACTAGATTCATTGCTTCCTCTATTATCTTAACTCCATCTAGAATGGATGCCTGCAAGTCTTTATTTTGGGAGAATGAAGTCAACAAGACTCGATTCTCATTCTGCAAACTAAATCATCTTCTGCTCAGAGGCAACCAACCTTGCCTTCAATTCTGCATTTTCCTTGGTTAATCAGTCTATATTCAATTTTGTAGCAGCTACAAAGTGATTCCATTTGATTTTATCATCCTTGAGTTCATCGTGGTGTTTATGACAATCTCCCTTTCTATGACCACTAATATGGGCTTTGTCGGGTTCTTGGCAAAGCATCTGTGTCTTTCCTGCATGATTTTGCATTGAACTTGGTCAAAGGTAAGTCTAGATATATCCAATACCTCTTCCTCTTCACCCTCTGTAATGCCCAACTCCTGAAATGGGAAGTTCCCATCGGTAAAAGGAGTAGATGGCAGAATGTTCAAAGTGGGAAGCTCCAACTGCATTTCTAAGTCCTTTGGTTGATGATCTTCTATTGATTTGTCTCCTTTCTCTCTGGAAAGCAGGTCTTATTCGAGTTGTTTGGCTAAAGCCTTTTGTTGTTGCTTGGTTTCCTCTTCGTGCTTTCTTTTCCTTTCTTCTTCTTCTTTCTTTCTTTGTTCTTCTTCTCTTTTCCTTTTGATTTCTTCCTCTTCTATTTTTTTCTTCATTGCATCCTCCTTCATGTTTGCCACTTCTACATTATTTTTCTTAAATGCCTCGTTTCTTTTTATTTCTTCTTCTTACTTTCTCAGGTTTTATTCTTCTTCTTGCTTCCTCCTCTTCTCTTCCTCTGCTTGTTTCTGCTAAGCTTCTTTGTATTGTTTTGGTTGAGCTTCTTATTATTGCTACTTCAATTAGGCCTCTTCCTTTTGTTGTTTCCTTCTGGCTTCCTACTTCTCTGTCTTTTGCTTCTTCTGCTTTTCTTTGTTGGTTTCCTGCTCCTACTTCTGTTAGAAAATTATATATTACGGAGCAATGGAACACATAAAATATTGCAGAAATATAAACACAGAAAACGCATAAAACAAGAGAGACACAGATATACGTGGTTCACCCAGTTTGGGCTACGTCCACCTCGAACAGCCAATCCTTCCTTTCTATTATCCAGCAAAATGAAGAGACACAACCTACAACAGATCCATAGTAATATCCTCTGTTTTCTCTCACAGTCTCACCTCTCTACTTCTCGCTCGAAGAATACACATATATTACACAGACTCAATACAATGCCCTCATAAAAAGAGAGGGGTTGCCTTCTAGGGCAAAAAACCCGAAACTAAACATAAGTTCTACCATTAGATCATCTGCCTAATCAACGGCCCAGATTGACTAGAAATTACTATACTTTTACAAGTCAATTTTACATTAGTTTTTAGCTTCAGGGGTGCTGCCCCCGAAACCCCCTGCTAGGGGGGGCTCCCCAAAGGTCACAGCCGCCCCCCCCTGGACCCCCCCTGCAGCAAATATTTTACGAGCGGCGTTGCCGCCCCATTTCAAACTGGGGTCCAATGTGGTGATACCTTTGAATACAGAAGATAATCAGGCTCCACACCCAACAATCTCCCACTTGGAGACTGATTATAGCAACTCCACCGCTGCTTCATTTGCTGGACAATGACTCCTCTTTGGACCTAGTTGTTTCTCATCTTCATCGTCATCCTTGAAGACCAATTGAAACTGAGCATATTCTCAGTTTCTCCCTGGTTACAACTTTTGTTAGCATATCTGCAGGATTCTAGATAGTGTGTATCTTTTCCAGCTTCAACTCTCCATCTTCCAACACTGATCATATGAAATGGTACTTGAGCTGTATGTGTTTAGTCTTGGAATGAAATGCTGAGTTCTTTGCAAGATGAATGGCACTTTGGCTATCACTGTATAACGTGCCCATATCATGCTCCTTACCCAATTCACCCATAAACCTTTGTAACCAAATCATTTCTTTACTAGCCTCTATAGCAGCAATATACTCTGCTTCTGTTGTTGAAAGTGCAACAACACTTTGGATTTTTGAAACCCAACTGACAACTGTTCCACCAACAGTAAATACATATCCTGTAGTGCTCCTCCTGTTATCTCTGTCACCTGCCATATCTGCATCAACATATCCCTGTAGAGAAATGTTTGAACCACTAAAGCATAATGCTTGATTTGTGGTACCTTTCAAATATCTGAGAATCCATTTCACTACCATCCAATGTTCCTTTCCTGGATTGTTCATGTACCTGCTTACAACTCCCACTGCATGTGCAATATCAGGCCTTGTGCAGACCATTGCATACATTAAGCTTCCAACTGCTGATGCATATGGAACTTTAGACATATAATCCATGTCTTCTTCGGTCTTTGGGCACATTTCCTTACTAAGTTTGAAGTGGCTAGTAAAAGGTGTACTAACTGGTTTTGCATTGTGCATATTAAATCTTTTCAACACCTTTTGTATGTACTCATTTTGAGACAATGTTAATTTGCGATTTTTCCTGTCTCTAGTGATTCTCATACCAAGGATTTGTTTTGCAGCTCCCAAATCCTTCATTGCAAATGAATTTGCCAATTTTCTTTTCAGCACATATATTTCCTGCATGTTAGACCCTACAACAAGCATGTCATCTACATACAATAACAATATAATATAGCTGCCATCATTTTGCTTTTTCAGATAAACATAATGATCAGAGTGACATCTAGTATAACCTTGTTCAGACATAAACTTGTCAAATTTTAGATACCACTACCTTGGAGCCTATTTTAAGCCATACAGGCTCTTCTTCAACCTGCACACTAGTTTCTCCTTCCCTTTCACCTCATATCCTTGTGGCTGCTACATATATATATATATATCTTCCTCCAAATCCCCATGAAGAAAGGTTATCTTTACATCTAACTGCTCAAGATGCAAATCTTCAGCTGCTACTAGACTTAAAATAGTTCTAATTGAAGTCATTTTAACAATAGGAGAAAATATTTCATCAAAATCAATGCCTTTCTTCTATGCAAACCCCTTCACCACAAGTCTAGCTTTGTACCTCTTTTTCCTCCATCTTCTTCCTTCAGCCTGTAAACCCATTTATTCTTCAATGTAGTTTTTCCTGCAGGCAACCTGACTAAGTCCCAAGTTTGGTTATGCATTAAGGAGTCCATCTCTTCTTCCATGGCTACCTCCCACTTCTTCCTGCTTTCAACCTGCATTGCTTCTTCATAACATTCGGGTTCACGAGAATCAATCAACAATAAATAATATAATGAAAGAGAGTATCGTTCAGGGGGTCTACTTATCCTGGTAGATCTTCTAACACCACTTTCAGGTGTTTGGGGTGCCTGTTGTTGTTGTGGTTGTTGATTGTTGATTGTTATTATTTCCAGGCACCTTTACTTTTTCAGTGATTTCATCAAGAACTGCATATTCCTTGTTTTATTTTTCCTGTTTCTTTTCCTGCAACTGATTCTTATACAAGACCTTTTCATTGAATATTACATCTCTACTCCTAATGATTTTGTTATTTTCATAATCATATAAGCGATAACCAAAATCATTAACACCATATCTAATAAAGGTACATTTCTTTGACTTTGCCTCAAGCTTTGTTCTATTTTCTTTATCAATATGGACAAAGGCCTCACAACCAAAAGGCTTTAAAAAAGAGTAGTTTACCTTTTTACCTGTCCATGCTTCCTCTGGAACACCACCATCCAAGGAACTTGAAGGCCCTCTGTTTATTAGATAAACAGTAGTATCTACAACATCTGCCCAAAACTGTAAAGGCAATCCTGCATGCAATCTCATGCACCTTGCACGCTCCATGATTGTTTTGTTCATCCTTTCTGACACACCATTTTCTTGTGGTGTTCTTGGAACTGTCTTCTCTCTGTGAATTCCATGCTCTGAACAGTACCTATCAAAATCTTTGCTACAATATTCACCTCCATTGTCTGATCTAAGACACTTCAATTTCTTTCTTGTCTCAATCTCAACAAGAGCTTTCCATTTCTTGAAAGTATCAAATACATCATATTTATTCTTAATACAATAAATCCAAGTTTTGCTAGTTGCATCATCAATAAAAGTAACATAATAACGAGAGCCACCGAGAGATGATACCTGAGCAGGTCCCCATACATCTGTATGCACAAGCTCTAATTTTTTGCTCTTCTTTTCTTTCCCAACTCTAAGAAATCTGATTTTCTTCTGTTTTCCATAAATGCAATTCTCACAGAAGTCCAAATCAACATTCTTCAAACTCGGCAACAAATTCCTTGAGTGAAGAATCTTCATCCCCTTTTCACTCATGTGTCCGAGCCTATGATGTCATAATGCTGCATCTGCTCCTTTGGAAGTTAAAGCATTAACAGAGTTAGAAATACCATTGCATAAATACAATGTACCAACCTTTTCGCCTTTTGCTATTACCAGTGCTCCCTTGGTAACCTTCCAAGCTTTATCTGTGAAAGTTGTCACACAACCTTCACCGCCTAACTGCCCTGTTGAAATCAGATTTTTCTTTAGATCTGGAACATGCCTTACCTCCTTTAATAGCCATTGGTTTCCATTCTGCTGTTTTACAAGAACCTTACCCATTCCAACAATTTTACAGGGTTTATCATCACCCAAACGAACTTGTCGAAAATCTCCTTGAACATAGTCATGAAAGTATTTCTTATCAGGTGTGGCATGGAATGAGGCCCCTGAATCTACCACCCAAGAATCAGTAATATTTTCAAAAGAAAGAATCAAAGCATCTTGTAACACCTCACCTGTCACATTTACTTCATGATTGTTTTCTTGCTATGCATCTCCTTCTTTTCCCTTCCGAGATCTACAGTCCTTCTTTAGGTGTCCTTTCTTTCCGCATTTCCAGCACATTATCCCCGATCTAGACTTGGATCTGCCTTTCCTTGATTTACTGTGATATCCTGAGCTCTTTCCTCTTTCCATTTTTCTTCCCCTAGACTCTGCACTCAAAGCATTACCCGATGTCTCACCGGAGCTTTTCCATCGCATTTCCTCACTAAGGATAACACCGACAACATCATCAAACTTTAAAGTACTAGATCCAAAAACAGAGTTACTAATGGCCATTACTAAACCATTCCAACTTTCTGGTAATGAGCACAAGAATAACAGAGCTCTAACTTCATCATCAAAGTTTACCCCTACAGAACATAACTGACTTGTAATAGTATTAAAATCATTTAAATGGTCTACAACAGATCCACCTTCCGACATCTTCATATTAAATAACTGTTTCATAAGAAATACCTTGTTTGAGGCCGAGGGTTTTTCATATAGTTTCTCCAACGCCTTAATCAAACCCTCTATCGTTGTTTCCTTTGAAATGTTGAAGGCGACCGACGTTGCAAGGCACAACCGTACTGTTCCAAGTGCCTTTCTATCGAGAAGGTTCCATTCTTCATCTGTCATTCCCGTTGACATCTTTGTTTTTCTGCCCAATGGTAGGTATAGATCTTTCTGATACAGATAATCTTCCATCTGCATCTTCCACAACGAGAAGTTTTGGCCGTTAAATTTCTCGACCCTAAACTTACCATCTTCTGCCATTTCTCCCACTCGAACGAGGAACCCTTCTTTCCTGCGAGTTTATCAGCCAAATAGACCTTCGGCTCTGATACCAGTTGTTAGAAAATTATATATTACGAAGCAATGGAACACATAAAATATTGCAGAAATATAAACACATAAAACAAGAGAGACACAGATATACGTGGTTCACCCAGTTTGGGCTATGTCCACCTCGAACAGCCAGTCCTTCCTTTCTATTATCCAACAAAATGAAGAGACACAGCCTATAGCAGATCCACTGTAATATCCTCTATTTTCTCTCATAGTCTCACCTCTCTACTTCTCGCTCGGAGAATACACATATATTACACAGACTCGATACAATGCCCTCATACAAAGAGAGGGGTTTCCTTCTAGGGAAAAAAACCCTAAACTAAACATAAGTTCTACCGTCAGATCATCCGCCTAATGAATGGCCCAGTTTGACTAGAAATTACTATACTTTTACAAGGCAATTTTACATCTGTTTTTAGCTTTGGGGGCGTTTCCCCCGAAATCCCCCGCCAGGGGGGGCTCCCCAAAGGTCACAGCCGCCCCCCCTAGACCCCCACTGCAGTGAATACTTTACGGGCCGCATTGCCGCCCCATTTCGAACTGGGGTCCAATGTGGCAATACCTTTGAATACAGAAGATAATCAGGCTCCACACCCAACAACTTCCTCTTGACAATGGTTTCTCTTGCCTCAAAACTCATGCTTTCTTATGTGTCATTATCTAATTTCTTTGCCTATTCTTCTTGTTGCACAACCAATGCTACTACTTTGGATGTGTTATAAAATATTTTTATATTTCCTCCACTACATCAGTGAAAGAAGCATAAGCCCATCCAAACCCAATCGCTTTGTAGTGATCTAAGGCAATACCCCTTAGGTAATATTTGTGGAAACTCAACTCAATAAAATGGAAGAGTTTTATATCCTCTACTTTCGCTTCCACATCTTTAGAGATTTGGATAGTGTACACTTTGATATCCAATGGGAAGACAAGTCGTGGTCCCTTCTTGCCTTTCACCAATGTTTTAGACAATCTAGTGGTTAGTTGATAAGAAACCTCCTATAATACCACTTTATCTATAACTAGTGTGGGTAGAGCATGAGGAGGCTTGTAGGAACCAAAAACCCTAATGTAAGTAGTATCTCCAATTGGAATCCAATCACCGATATCATGAAGATAATTCCTAACTCTTTCTGACATACATAGAGGCTCTTTGTCAAAGAGTATGTTGAGAAATGGAACTAGTATCGGTCTTCATAATTGTTGTCTAGCTCATGACATGATGCAATTCTTATGTATTTTTAAAAAGAAATAAAAAGAAAAATTATTGTAAAGATCAAAATAAAATTATTTTTATAAGCATGGGTTTCATGCTCAAATTATTTTGTTTCTAGGTCTAAGCACCCATTGTGTGCTTCTAGGGTTTGTGTCATGAGTTATTGTCCTTGTCATCTTGTATTAGACCCTTCTTGGGCTTATTGTATCAAACAAGAAATTTATTTTTGTGTTAGAAATGTAATTTGTTCCTCCTCCACCAAGTTGGCCTCAAGAAATGTCAAGTTGAATTCATGAAGGGAGGTCAACCTCATAGAACCACTATATATAAGCTATGAATTCGACCTATTGTGGCATCCAAGCAAGAAAGTTTGATCTGCAATCACAAGGAAGTGTGAAGGCACAAAAAAGGAGTGAGAAAGGCTTGAAGAAAAAGGAAAAAACCTAGCAAAGAAAGGACGAATCCTAGCGAAGGAGATAAGCTCATTTTTCTCTTGATTTCCCTCACACGTGTGAGATTATGAGTTGTAGGAGGGGCAGAAAATTGCAGGCCTACAGTAGAGGCCGAAAATCTGATGCAGGAGGGCCAAAATATGTGATTGAAGTTGTTTTGAAGAAGGTGGACTTTTGTTGATTAGAAACAAACTTTCGTCATCTTGAAAGGAATTTGTTGGGAGGCTGACTTGGTGGATTAGAGGAGGTATTATTGTTGGTCAAAGGGTCTTGGTTGTCTCATTTTATTTGGTTCTAAAGGAAGAGAAGAGATTTTTTTGTGTTTTCCCTTAGAAGAGGGGTTTTTCCTTGGCTAAGAGCCTACAACCTATGCCCTTGTTGTTTTGATATTCATCACTTATGTTTTGGTATTTTCTTGATGATAAGAAGATAAAAGAAGATAATAAGAATACAAAGAAATCACAAGCAATTATCAAGATAAGAAAATATTTTCGCCTTTCTAATTTCTAACATGGTGTCAGAGCTAAGGTGAAGAAGAAGAAGGAAAAAGGCAGCTTGAAGATCAATAGCTTTCATCATCTTAAGAAAGGATTCAAGAAAAATTTCAAGGTAGATCATAAGGAGAAGAGAAGTTTTACTTTTTGGACCTTTGAATATATGTTGAAGAACACCATTTTCTAGAAGGAAGGAAGTCTTGAAAGGTAAGATAGAAGTTTTGGTTCCCTATAAGCTAGTTTGAAGAAGAAACCCTATTGAAGGATACAAAGATATATAGACTTCATCAAGTGTGACATTGAAAATTTTACCTATGGCCTCATCAATGAAATCTGAGAATAAACTTCCAGGAGCTTCTAACTTTAGAGCATGGAAGGCAAGAATGGACCTCATCCTTGCTAGAAATAAAGTATTGGACTTAGTACAAGGAAAATTCAAAGAACCTATTGATGATCCTGGAAAGGAAAAGTACAAGAAAAATGAAATTATACCCATGATGTTAGTTGTGGATGGAGTCAAAGACAAGTTGGTTACCTACATATACACACTAGATACTTCAAATACAATGTACGATACTCTATCCAAGTTATTTACAGTCAAGAATATTGGTCAAGTGGAAAGTCAAAAGAATGAACTTTGAACTGTTAAAATGACCAGAAATTATACAGTATCCTCTTACTTTGTAAGTATTTCCTACCTAAGAGATGAACTTCAAGTAGTTGATGAAATAATCCCAGATAAAGAACTTGTGATTTTTGCCCTACTAGGGCTACCAAAGTCTTGGAATGCCTTTGTAACAGGAATAAGTAGTTGGAATAATTATCCCACTTTTGAAGGGATGTGGTTTGCTTGTACTCAAGACGAAGCTCGTCTTGCTTTGGTAGGAGGTAAGGAATAAGATGAAGAGAATACCAACTCAAATGCCTACTATGATCATTTCAAGAATAAAGGAGGAAATAAGAAGTTTAAAGGGTCAAAGAAGAATCATGGGAAAATTGACCTTTCTAAAATAGAATACTATCATTGTCACAAAATAGGACATTATAAGAATCAATGTCTTGATCATCCTAAGAACAATAAGAGAGAAAGAGAACAAGCTACAGTTTCCTCTTATGATAATCCACCAAAGAAGACCAAAACTGAGTACTATGAAGTCAAAGACTTGTTCTATTAAGTATTTAGGGATATTATCCCATGTATATCATTTTCTTATAATATAGTTTATTGTTTTAGGTCTTGTATATTTTCTCTTATGATTGTCTCTAGGATTTATCTTTATTTTGTTTCCTAAGGTTTGTAAATCTAATATTCTTTGTTAGAAATTTCTTGAGTTGTTTTGACAAGTTAAATAAATCCCTCACAAGACTAGATTGATGCAAGATCAAGAGGGAGCTTCCACCTTTTCACAAAAGATAGTATCTTATTCTTTATTTCCTTTTTCATTGTTGATTTCCTTTATAAATATAACTTCATTTTTGCTTACTTATAATCATTTCTCTTGTGTTTTCCTTGGAAATAAATTTTTTGCATGAATATCAATAAAAGAAATGAATGTGGCTATATTTAGAGGGATCCTTCAAAGGGATACTTGTATAAAGTTTTGTTTTAGAGGGAGCCCTTCAAGAGGAATCCTTACAAGGTTTGTAAAGGAAGTAACTCAAGGTATGTATAAGATTACAAGATTTGTAGTAGGTCTTCATCATATAAGAAGGCATGATCTTTTTTTCTTTAAATTTGATTTATATTAATGAATCTTTCATGTCTAGTGTTTTTCTATAGAATCATAAAGATTCTTATATTGTTAGGGTGTTTGATCTCTAAATTAAATCAACCCTTGTAATATCTTTTGTTATTTGTTCACTTTGATAAAACCATAGCTTTTTAGGGTTTGATAATTGTACCTAAGGTTTATGAAAAAAACCCTAACAAAGGTTGATGTAAAAGTCTAGGGCATTAAAATATAACCCTAGGTGTAAATGCTTTCGTTGTGGTTGAAACCCTAACATGGCTTAGTTGTTGGATATCTAAGGTTTATTTTCAAATTTTTGATAACCCTATATGCTATCCTTGTGATAAAATGATAACCATCGCTTGATTTGGATATCTAAGGTTTATTTTCAAATTTTTGATAACCCTAGATGATCTCCTTGTGATAAAATGATAACCATCACTTGATAAAGTTAATTTCATGCTCTTGTACATATATATTTGTGCTTGGTTGTACTTGCTAATGATATTTGCAGGTACATATTTTTCAATAGGTTGTAAAGATGTATGCCTACCTCATACTTAATGATGACTTTATGATGATATTGAAGATGTATGCCTACCTCATACTTGATGATGACTATATGATGATGTTGAGCATGACGGAAAGAGGGAACTATAAGAAACTCAATGACATTGAAGCTTACATTGATGTTTGAAAGATGAATTTGTTTCCATATGAAGATAAAAGGATTGAATTTTTTGAAAGTTGAAGTTCTCCGATGATATGATGATGCAAAAGAAAAGGCCTGTGTAGTTGGAAGAATAAAGTTGTTGATGATGGACTTATCTCCCAAGTTAAGAGGGAGATGGATAAAGGAAAGTGTATATCCTCCATACGTTGAGAGGGAATACATGATTCTCTACTTCATGTGTCATGCAATCATACGTCTTGTGAAGGACATAAGGAAAGAATGAGATCGTAGAATGGTTAAAGCACTACTTATGGTTATTCGTGTTTGATGATTCGTGAACAAGACTTGGTTGTTTTGAGAAGTGTTAAGGTTAAGTTTGGTGTTGCTTGAAAATATTGGAAAAGGAAGCTTTTGTCAAGATTTGTTTGGATATTGTAATGACCTAAGCAACAACAGAATGATTAAGGACCCCAAAATTTATGCTAGTATATTGATAGAAAGAACCAATATATTGGAATTTTGATACTAGTTGGGGTCATGGAGCTACAAAATGTTCTAATGGATGAAAAAGTAGTTGATGTGTTGATCTCTCCCTGAGAAGTTTGAATATTTGATAAGAATGCTTTGATTATTGGACATCTCTGATTTGGTTGAGAAGGAGATATGAGTACCTTAGGATTTATGCTTGTATGATGGTACTTGGGAGTACATCTTGGCCTGATTGGTATTGAGATCTCAGTTATAGTTTGGCCTTGATGATGTCTACATCCTAGTGTGGGAGGGTATCTTGGTCTTGATTATATGGAGCTTTGTTTTATTGTTGATATCTTGATCTTGATGATACCTATATCCCTATGAGGGTTGGTGTCTTGGCATGGAGGCCTAGATGGTATCTATATCTAGTTGGATTGATACCAGTGTTGTATCCATATGGTACCTATAGTGGAAAGTTGCCTTGATGACACCTTAGTCCTTGTTGGATTGATATCCTGGCAGTTTTTGGCCTTGATGGTAACTAGCATTATATATGTTGTTGTACTCTTCTTGGAACACTTCAAATTGAGGTCAACCTTGTAACAGTTGAACAATTTGGAATACCTCCCTAGTTAAGAGGGAGTGTTGAGAAATGTAACTAGTATTAGTCTTCATAATTGTTGTCTAGCTCATGACATGATGTAATTCTTATGTATTTGTCAAAAGAAAGAAAAATAAAAATTATTGTAAAGATCAAAAGAAAATTATTTTTATAAGCATGGGTTTCATGCTCAAATTATTTTGTTTTGAGGTCTAGGCACCCATTTTGTGCTTCTAGGGTTTGTGTCATGAGTCATTTTCCTTGTCATCTTGTATTAGACCCTTCTTGGGGTTATTGTATCAAAGAAGAAATATATTTTTGTTTCAAATATGTAATTTGTGACTCCTCCACCAAGTCAGCCTCATGAAGGGAACTCGACCTCATAAAACCACTATATATAGGCTACGAATTTGACTTATTGTGGCATCCAAGCAAGCAAGTTTGATCTGCAATCACAAGGAAGTGCGGAGGAAAGAAAAAGGAGTGAGAAAGGCTTCAAGAAAAAAGGAAAAACCCTAGTGAAGAAAGGAAGAACCCTAGCGAAGGAGATAAGCTCATTTTTCTCTTGTTTTCCCTCAGACGTGTGAGATTATGAGTTGTGGGAGGGGCCGAAAATTGCAGGTTTGCAGTAGAGGTCAAAAATCTGATGCAGGTGGGTCAAAATCTATGATTGGAGCCCTTTTGAAGAAGGTGGACCTTTGTTGGTTAGATGCAGACTTTTGTCATCTTGAAAGGACTTTGTTGGGAGGAT
Source organism: Pinus tabuliformis (assembly GCA_031772625.1). NCBI lineage: Eukaryota > Viridiplantae > Streptophyta > Pinopsida > Pinales > Pinaceae > Pinus > Pinus tabuliformis. Next base: position 1,013,213,128 of record CM062811.1, read on the forward strand.
GACTTGGTGGATTGGAGGAGGTCATATTATTGGTCAAAGGGTCTTGTTTGTCTCATTTGATTTGGTTCTAAAGGAAGATAAGAGAATTTTTGGGTTTTCCCTTAGAAGGGGGGTTTTTCCCTGGCTGAGAGCCTACTTCCTGTGTCCTTGTTGTTTTGATATTTATGCACTTATGTTTTCATAGTTTCTTTATGATAAGAAGATAAAAGAAGACATAAAAGAAGATAATAAGAATACAAAGAAATCACAAGTAATTATCAAGATAAGAAATGTTTTTTGCCTTTCTGGTTTTCTAACATATTACACTATATAGAGGGGAAATGAAATATTATGCAATATTCTCGTACATGACCCTGTAGCTTGTATTCCACAATCTCTTGTAATATATATTTATGGATTCATGTTCTTTTAGAGTCCACTTCAAACTCAGACTTCGAAATCACACTTTGCACAAAATGCATCTAAAAGATAGGAATCCATATAAAACTCTAGTTGTTTCCCCTTTTGTCGGATTCTTGGCTGCATGGGTGGTTGCTTTGATGGAAGATGAAAGTATTCTTTCCCAATTGAAGATTGTTACTTTCATGGCAACTGTATGCATCAGGGGGACCCAGGTTCCTTGCAAAATGTTGATGTTTGGTTACCCATAAAGTCTATTCATCATAGCATCCATCATTTGGTAAAATTTCTTGAGAGACTTTGTCTTATAGATTCCATTTCCTTTGAGCCTGAATTTGTTTTGATCTTGCCACAACAATCTCAACACATCCTTAGGGGATTCATTAAATGTGGATAACCATTTGGTATTGAAATCTTCTTACTGTTTGGGTAGCTTATAATAGTGCGGAATGTCTTTCTGTGTGTTGAAGGATCCATTATATTGTTTCCACACATGGGAAGATTGGTGGGTGCGTTGCCACCTTGTATAGCCAATAATTTTTCACATTGATGTATACTTGGCGATCATCCTCATCTTGTGGGATCTCTTTCCTTGTAAGCTTTAAGTAGATATCTTCCTAGGCCAGTTATGTTGCCTTGTCAATACGACAAGCAGTATCACCATAGACAGGAAACTTTGGAGGGCTATCCATGACCCCTTCTATATTGATTTCAATTCTTCTAGAGCTCCTGCCAGATCCTCTTATTACGAGTGGAACCATATTTCTGAAGGAAGATGAAATGTTGAGGAAGTCTATGTCAATGGTACATGACATTTCAGATATTTTCATCAAAGACATAAATGTTAGTTCAAAGCAATTATAATCACTAATATCAAGAGAAAATATGAATGCCAAGGTCAAGTTTCAGGATGACATGGTTTAGTTGTTTAGGCTTGGTAGAGGATGAGATTTTGTGTAGTTCGTGGCTTCAAAGGATAGAACAAGTCACATTTTTCATTAGCAAGGCAAGGTCACATTTTCCAGTTTCAGTGTTATGGACTGGAAATACGATTTGTGACCTCAAGTAGGACTGATATGTGAAAGTTGTAAGCCAGGTATATAAGGCAGGTCACACCTTATAATCCTATCACAAGTCACACAATTAGACAACTGATAGTGGATATTAGGTGTGTGAACTGCGACCTCATATTAGTCGCAATTCGTAACTCTGGTATAAGTCGCAACTTCGGGTGAGAGTTAGATATGTGATAGGCAATACAATGGTTGAAAGGAAGAGCATCCTAATTGTATATTTTAGCTCGAATGGAAAATATAAATGTGACTTGTGACTTGCGTTGGTCCCAACACTGAGTTCGAAACATGTCTTTCATAAATGTGTCAGTTTGGTTGAGTCTTCAAACCTTGAAGCTTTCAAATCCAAATGGAAAGGGTCTCCTAGGTCGTAAGAACAATGTGAGGGTTTCTACAAAGGTTATACATCGTATGATTCAAACCATAAATGAATGCAATCGCACCATTCAAAGGAGTAAACCATAGAGTGGAAACAAATAATAGCAATTAAACTTCACCCATATTGCAATCTCCTTCATGCATACCCTAGTCACATACACATGGAAATAAATGGAATCGAGTCATGGGATCAAGTTCATGAACTCGATTTGATAACTGTAACTGAATTTAAAAATCGTAGTGCATACCAAGGTGTGAATTAGTGGTCACAAATAATATGCTAAGGTATGGATGTAGGAAACCACAAGTGTCGAGTATGGAGGCATAGATGTGAGTCAAGGGTGGGTGACGATTTGGTGACTATGCCTAGAGATAATAGGAGGGGTTGGACGCTGAGTGTATAAGTGCACATGGATAGGGTAACGAAAAGATTGAACACCTATAAATTGAAAAAGAATAATGATTAAAAGGGCCATATGCTACTTAATAGAGGTCACCCTCAAACAGTCAAGCCAGAGGAGGATCGCCCATTCAGTCACGGAGGTAGGATGAAATTATAATGTGGAGCAACTTTATTATATGAAGTGACGACATGTGTGAGGAGGTCACACATAGGACTTGCGCAGTAGATCTATCGCATGCGACGGGAGTAGAGAGGTTGCAAGTCGCATTTGAGGATGTGATTTGTGACCTATAGGGGTCACAAGTCGCAGTCATAGAGCTTAGTGATAAATCACTATGTTTTTAGGATGTGATCTGCGACCTAGAGGGTATAAGGGCTCAGACAAGTCACAAATCGTGATTTTAGTTGTTAGAGAGACTTAACACTTAAAAGTGTGATTGCGAACTTAGTCTAGGATAGAAAAATACAAGTGACAAAGCTTTGAGGCTAGGCTTGTTATAGCCTAGGGAAACCCTAGCTAGGTCAAAGGAAGGATAAAACCCTAGGATACCATAGGCAAAGTGTGATATAAAGTTGAGTAAGGGGGGCTCCAAATTTTTGAAAAGGTCAAAAGTTTGGGGTTGTTGTAGCGGTTACAACACATAGGTATGATTACATATTACAACATTAGCCTCACTGGCCTTTTAGTACACAGGAACTACAACATTAAACATATAAACATGGGCAGATAGGCCCCAAAACACACACACACACACATGGGCATGCACATAGATCTTGTTTCCACAAAATCTAGCAGGACTTGTAGATGGGTATTCTACAAGGCAATCACTAGATCAAGTGACAACAATAAGGTAGTGGCCCATAGTGACCACAACCGCTACCCCTCTTCTCTTTATGAATTTTCACAAATGGGAGGAATCATGGTATATAGATCACCTAAGAGATATTCTAGGCTTAAAGGTGACACAATAGGCTTCTAAGGCATGACAACTTCGGTACAAGGCTCAAGCAATGAGGAGAGGCAATTTGCTTCCCTTAGACATGCCAAACTAGGCATGCTTGACCTAGGGCTTAATTAATAACATGTGAAATGGAGTGGCTTTAGGTCAAGGTAAGAAAATGTTTCCAACCATGTATTCCAATAATATAATGGCACATGAAACCTTCAATAAGTCATTAAGTTGAAGCTTAACAAAACTAGGGTTTCTCATAAATAAAAATAGATAGGGAAAGAGAAATTATGGGGAAAATGGAAATATTATCTGCCAAGAGGAATGATTTTGAGGAAACCACTACTACTCTTGATGTAGAATCCTTCCAATGCCAAAAATCTCTCTCCTAGGCAATTTGCACTAAGCCTTAATTGAGGTCGCTTGTCCTTGGAAGGATGGATTCTATGAGAGGGTCAAAATAAGACACAGAAAAGCTGGGAAATTCAAGTTGAGGGTAAGATAAAGGTTGATCACCATTTATACAAGTCCAGTGCCTAGTCCTTGGGTGGATGGATTCTATGGGATTGCTAGATCAGCCAAAACTTGCAAAGGAGTAAGGATATTTTGATGCCCTAACATAAAAACCTTGACTATTATCTGAGGGATCAATATTCACTTGAAAGAGCTAATTCAAAGATTCACCAACGTAATTAACATTCACATATCATTCATGAATAATGCATGCAATAATTACATCTAGTTGCCAAGCAATTGATTTTCAACATATTAGGGCACAATCGAAAAACGCTAGATTACCAATATATTCCATACATTAGACATAAAAACATAAATTTATTAATAACAAGGCTCACTTACAAGATAGCATGCATTAATAGTCCTTTCATTGATCCAAGATAACTTCTCCAAAGATAAGAATATAGCTCCAATAAACAAAATGATCCATAGATCACATCTCTCCAAAGGTACAAATAGGTTGAAATTCTCCAAGAGAGGCCGAATTAGTCCAAGTGATGATGATTGAAATGAAAATTCCTCTCCTCTATTTATATGAGGTGGAAGAGCCATAATATTATCTTTAAATCCCCTACTAACAAGTTAAATCACAAGAAACCCTTGGGTTACAAGCCAACCCATTAGCTTTTGATCAAAAGTGCAAATAATGCTACACATGTGAGCCGCTAGGCTTTAAAGTTGACGTCATATGTGAAGTAGGATCCAAATGCCATGTCCTATGAGGTGCCAAGTGTGATGTAATAGCATGTAAAAATCATTATTTGAGGGTTTGCCCTAAATTTATCCTCAATGGCTCTTTGTGGTCCCAAAATCCAGTTGGGGTGTTACATGTCATTTTGTCGCATTAGGCAAATGACCGTTAGTTTGGATCTTTTGCTATCCATCAAAGTGTTCCAAGGCATCCCCCTGCAAGGCTAGAACCTAAAAAATCCCAAAGAGAATGAAATTCCTGGATCTCAAGGCCCAAAAACCTATTTTTGACTTCCTACGCAGTTCCCTTTTCAGTTTCTACACATACGCAGAAGAGACCATTAGAAGTTGCACAAAAGTGTGCTTTGTATTACACTGTGGCATGTGCACATGACTCAATGCAAGTAAAAAATAAAAAATAAAGTCTAGAAGTTTTGTTAGTTGATTTTTTCCAACAAACAGCTTCGAATTGATGATTACTCAAGCCTGATGCCTCCCGTCATGGAGCTACTTCCCTCTCTTTGAGAATCCTCTATCCCACCATTTGTGGATATCATCCCTTAGGAAGAGGATCCCAAACCTCCACCTCTTGGCCTATAAATCAAACACAGACCATAGGAATGGGGAGGACCATTGAAGGTAGGCTTATGCTGTAGAAATAGGGCTAGAAGGATTTTCATCCAAGGAGAAGGCTGGATATCGTTGGAAGAGGCTTGTAACATCAAGGCATTGAGGTTATAAGTTTTTTCTCCCTTTTATTCAATAAAAAGCAATTGTTCTTTCTTAATCATGTCTTTTCTGATATCATTTGTGAGATTCCTTGATCACTCACATAGGTTATGATTGTTTGTTGATTCAATTATGATGTATGTTGAGTTAAGTATTTCATTTATCTTTCATTATATATACTAGATGCTTTAATCCTTTGTATGTTTCTGTCTATACATATCTCCTTCGAAACATCATGGAGAAGATGTTGAAAGCATTGGAATGGTCTCTAAAGAATCAAGGAGAAGCCAACTGTGGAAGGCACTAAAAGGACTTCGACAGACACTTCGTTAAACCGATAAGTGATCCCTCACATATTACTTGTTTCGATTAATCATAAGCTAAGGAAAGATAGCAGTTCTTTTCTTGTTGTTACTAGATTTCATTTGAGATTTAGGGAGATCCATCTTGTCCGCAAGAAGGATTAGTCCGCCTAACATGGGGCACCAAAAAATGGTATCCATGGGTCTCCAACTGCTCATAATGTCCATCTCTACTCCAACATTGAGGCATTTCCAGATGCTACTAGCCCTCCCAAGTCTATGAAGGTGAGACCATCCTCATCTGAGCCCTTAATAAGTTGCCATCCCTTATAAGGTGCTAAGTTCAGCCTGGGTACATGTCAATTCCAAGTGTGACATCCTAAAGAATCATCAAATCTAGTGCAAAGTGGCAGAAGGTCCTGGGTGTAGGAGGTGCCTAGGGTCATGTGTGATGTGTTGTTGCTAGGAGGCCCAAGCCTCTCAATGCTTCACCTATTAGAGCCATTATACTCGTCTAAGGGCCTGGGTACTTGTGGGTAAGGTTCCCAAGGCATGGGTTGCTAAACCACCTAACAATCACAACATAGATTCTAGTGAAAGTAACCAGTCATTAGGGACAAAAAACATTATTGCATTTAAGTGAATCAAGCTTGAATGTAATGGCCTATTTAATACTTCAAATATGGATTCCCTTCTAAAAATAGGGCCTTAAGCTCATGATGGTGTTTCCTCCCTAGGTAGGAGTGGCTAAAGGAAAACTTTATTAAGTGTTTCTAACCCCTAAGGGTAAGTAACATTTCCTCAATCCAGTCTTCAATTGATAAGTGTTAGTGAATAATAATGATGGTATGGAGGGGAGAAGATTTCATGGCCAAGTGCCATGGTAAATAAGACCAACTGATGGGGACAGTGTATAGATGTGAGGGAGCAATTGTGGGTACATGAGTTACCAGCTCGGCCTTTGTTTTTCCACCCATCTTGTGCTCCTTTTACTCTTGCTTGATTCCTCTTTGTATTAATGTTCATATCTCAAGGGTTAGAGCTTGCTTTGAATGATATAGAAGTTGATTACCCCTTAATGATGAATCACTTTATCGCTCATCGGTTTGGGACATGCAAGGGTTCCTTTTTATGATGCAATGGAGTTGCATGTGCTCAGGAATCGGATGATGGCCATAATGAGTGAGGTAGAGCTCATGCTAGGATTTTTCCCATGTGATAATTTGTATGTCCTGACCATCCTTTTCATTTTGATATTCTTTCTTTTGATTTTGTTTTTGTGGCCATGATATGCTTTTTATGTTTATTTTAACTGCATCAACCTCCTAGGGAAAATTTTTTGAGCCCTACCAAGGTATGAGGATGTATACGTGCCAAATCCCAAAGAACCAATGCTCAGTGTGATTAATCCAAAATAATATCATCATCAAAAAAATTATGAATCACAGAAACTTGAACTCAAAAACCAATGGTCAGTTGAACCCGAAGAATGGATGTGAGACAAGAGCTTATAATGTATGATGAAAAGTGGTAAGTATGGCATAGGGATAGATGGAACTACATTATCTCAATTAGGGATTCCTAAATAGTGCCCCTCTTATACCCATTAGAAATTAGTGGAGATCCCATTGGACTAGGATCGAAGATCAACCCCCAGTTCACATTAAAATCCCTCCTTCCAGGTCACCTAATAATCCATATCAAATTCCCAAACATAAACAAGCATAAGCATCAGATTGCAACATGATTAAAGTACCTTTTCATCGGAAGCCCACCCTCGTCCATGTTCTCTTGCCGGATGGGTGAGAAGCAAATCGATGATGCAAGTGGTGGAGATATAATGGAATTTCATCATATAGTGGTGCTTATAAGGGGATGTTGGCAACATGGTTGATTGACTAGCTATGAGGAATAGGAGAAAAGTTTTCTCCTATAGGGTTACCCATTTGGTGGGTAATATCTGGCTCCAAATCTGAGACATGAGCTTGTCGTAGAATGCATGATCCAATAGCTCAAACGTGGAGTTCATGAGAACGCCACATTCTCTGGGCTCACAGACCTATAACTTGCACATTGAAATCAACTTGTTTGGGAGCATGTGCACTGGGTGTAGGGTATCACCCATGTTCTATATGAATATAATAAATTTGTAAAGAAAATAAAATATATTCTAAACGCAATCTATTTTAGCATGAAACATAATATGAATGATGTTAGAATTCTCATGCAATGTGAAATGCAACTAACTACTCTAATCTATGCTAGAATCAAATATATCAACTAAGTATAGTCACATAACCAATGTAGCGAACATATCATTAGATCAATATCACACCCCTTACCCTATGATTAATCATGAGATAAAACAAGAAAGAATCACAATCATTCATATGGAACTCACATGTTGAATCACAAGGAAGGGAGGTGGGAAAATAATATGACCATGTAGTATGAAATGGAGGCATGGATGAAGAGAGAGAATACGAATCAGCCTTGCACCATTTGATCATTTCTTGTAGCCTGAAAATGGAGTAAACAATGATCAAGCTCAAGAATTTTCATTCAAGATTTATCTCAGGCATACAACTTTTGTTGGTGTCCTTAGGGACATGATGAGGAACACAACTTGTGTAGAATTTCTCACTGTAGATCAACAGATTATGCAATATACTAAAGCAAAATACCAGATCTACTTCTACAACAAACTTGCGGAAGCTTAATCGAATATGAGCAAGATCAAATAGAACACATATAACTGAGAATGAGAAAGAAATCACACATGAACACAGAAGAATACTCTGGGGAAAGCCTCAGCCTAAAACCTCGATCTCTGTAATATCATACAAGTGGAAATATGTTCAGATTACACAAAGCTTCAGCTCACAAGCCATCCAGCTCTCAGCACAATCGAACAATACAACTCACAAACTAAATAGACACAACATATGCCTTTCTCTAGCCCTCCAAGCCTCCTATTTCCTTGTGCAGTTTCTCTTGGGGTTCAATGCTGCCACCTGTGTGAATTGGCCTCATCACACAACCATCAAACTCAAAAGTAACTACGCAATCTCCAAGGAATGAATTCCTTCTGCATGCAAGAGATATCCTCCATGGAATATTCCTACAACTGATAGTACATTGTCCCATCACCTGATCTCAACTGGGTCTCTGAATGAACTGACATGCATGAGTTATTTATGAGAGAATATTCAGTTATCTGAAGTGCAGCAGTTACATGCATGCATGCGTTAACTAATTGAACTCATAATCAGTTCCACAAACTGTTGGAACTAATCTAACTGGACTTAACTTAGATAACTGAGCTAACTAATTACAACTCAAAGTACAACTCATCCTAATCTCCTTAATCAAGGGATAACTTCCTCAATCAATGGAGAAACTGTTGCATGTCTTCACATAGACTTCATGTTTGATTTCCTACAACTAATTAACTCAAGATGAATTAATTAATTATTTTACAAACAACTACTAAGATCAAATTCGAATTTTAATTCTCAATTTTAGTTCAGGGACTAACTAAAATTGGAATGGATCCCAAAATGCTATTTATAGCAGTGCTATTTTTAGCATTTCTTATTGCTATTTTCAACACTCCCTCTCAACAAGAAAGGGATTATCAGTAACCCCAATCCTGTCTCTGTGGAACTCGAACTTGCATTTCGACAATGCCTTAGTCAAAATATCTGCATCCTATTCCTCAGTCGAACCATACATCAACAACATGATCCTCTTCACCACACAGTCCCGAAGATGATGGTACCAAATATCAATGTGCTTGGACCTGTCATGAAAAACTGGATTCTAAGAGAGTTTGATACAACTCTAATTATCGCAGTAGAACATAGTTGGATCCATCCTCTGACCAAACAATCCCAATAGAATCTTCCGCATCCAAATGGCCTCACATGAAACTTGACTGGCAGCCATGTATTCAGCCTCTGCTGAGCTAATTGCAACTGACCTCTGTTTCCTGCTGTACCAGGAAACTGTAGCTGAACCAAGGTTGAAGATTCCTCCAAAAGTGTTCTTCCAGTCTGATGGACTCCCTGCCTAATCCGCATCTGTGAAGCCCTGAAGCTTCACTCCCTCTATCTGTCTGTACCACAATCCATACTGAGATGTGCCTCTGAGGTATCTCAGCACATGCTTCAGTGCCTTCCAAAACATCTTGGTAGGTTGAACCATAGCTTGACTCAGCTGGTTCACCGCAAAGCATAAGTCTGGTCATGTGTTCACTAGATACATTAGTGAACCCACAAGCTGCCAATAAACAGTAGCAGCTACTACCTCACCTGAAGTAGCATCCTCCTTCCTCCAGTTACCAGCTAGAGGAGTCTGCATGGGCTTGCACTTCTCCATGTGGAACTACCTAAGTATCTCATTGGCATACTTGCCTTGGGACACAAAAACTTCTTCATCCTTCTGTCACACTTCCATGCCTAGAAAGTAGTGCATAAGACCCATGTCTTTCATTTCGAACTCCCTTGCAAGGTCCTCCTTGCAAGACTTGATCAACTGATCACCACTTGTCAAAATCAGATCATTGACATAAATAACAATGATCAATGGCTTACCTTCTACCATGATGTGGTAAAGGTTCGCATCTGCTTCATTCTTGGTGAAGCCCAACCCAGTGAAATAGCTATCAATCCTGGTGTACCAAGCACGAGGTGCTTGCTTCATCCCATACAAAGCCCTCTTAAGTCGGCACACATGCGACTCACGATCGAAGGTCTCGAAACCTTCTGGCTACTCAATGTACACCTCATCCTCAATCTTCCCATTGAGGAACACTGTCTTCACATCCATTTGATGGATCCTCCAACCCAGCTGAGCTGAAAGTGCCAACATCGATCTGATCGATAAGTACCTTGCTACAAGAGAAAAATTCTCATCGTAGTCGATCCCCTCGACCTGTGAGAAACCACGGGCAACAAACCTTGCCTTAGGTTTCTCACACTACCATCAGCTGCCTACTTTACCTTGTAAAGCCATCTGGACCTCACCACTGACTTGTCCTAAGGTCTAGGGACAACATCCCAAACACAGTTCTGAATGATAGAGTCGTACTCCTCCACCATTGCATCAACCCAAACTGGTTGTTGCACTGCCTCCTTGAATGAAGAAGGCTAGGACTCTACACACTCCCCAACCAGGGACATGTAATCATTGTACCGCTCGAGAAACCTCCTCTATCTGTGCTGAGAAGATGGTTGTCCCACATTCTCTCACACATCCAGCATCAACTTGTCAACTTCCCTTGAGCGTTTCCGCCCATCTCTGGAAGACTTAGCATGAGTGGATGTCTCCACTCCTAGATCCTCTGCATGCAACTACTCCGCATCAATCTGAGGCTCCTCCTCCTTAGGAACTGAAAGTTCCTCATCTACATGCAACTTGAGCTCCCTCTCAAGTGATACTCACATGGCTTTCTGCTCGTCAAACTTCAGATCTCTACGTACCACTGTCCTCTGACTGGTAGGCAGGAACACCCGATAGTTGTGGGGTGTATCAGTGTACCCCACAAGTATTCCCAACTCAGTTGTTGGATCTAGCTTCTTCCGGGCATCTTTGGTCACATGGCAATAAACTGATGATCCAAAGATCCTAAAGTGACTCACATCTGGTTGCTTCCCGGAAAAGGCCTCCATAGGTGTCTTCATTCCTAGTATACAGTGCAGGCTTCTATTCTGCAAGTATACTGTTGTATTGCATGCCTCAGCCCACAAATGAAGTGGTAGGCTTTAGTCATGCAACATCGCTCGAGCTGCTCCCACAATCGATCTGTTCTTCCTTTCGGCCACCCCATTCTGCTGTGGGTTATGGGGTGTCGTCAACTCCCGTTTAATTCCTTCTGCAGCGCAGAAGTCCTTAAACTATTGGGAGACATACTCTCCACCATTGTCGCTATGCAAGGCCCTTATTTTCTTTCCAGATTCTTTCTCTGCCAAGGCTTTAAACTCACAAAACCTCAAGAAGGTCTGATCCTTCTTTTGCATAAAGTAGATCCAACATCTATAAGAAAACTCATCAATAAAAATAACATAGTACCTTTGTTTAGTGGTGGAGGTTGTAGAGAATGGTCCACAAACATCTGTGTGAACTCGCTCCAGGATTTCTCCAGCTCTACTGTCTCGATCCTGAAAGGAAGATTTCACATAATTACCCAAGGTACAACCTTTGCATGTATCTGTATGCTCCAGTTTTCCCTTGGGAAGTCCGGTAGAAATCTGTTTCATGATCTTCAGGGCTCCATGGTGCAAGTGGCCCAATATTCCATGCCATATCTCGCCAACATCTTGGCTCTGCACCAACTCAACTTTGGAACTCAATGCAGCACAATCGTCTACCTCTAGCTTGTAGAGATTCTTTACTTGAATCTTGATCCTCTTGGTCTGTCCAGTGCCAATATGCCTCAGGAATACCTTTCCTTTACTAAATACTACATCATAGCCTTTATCTTCTAGCATAGCAATGGACACAAGGTTCTTCTTCAGACCTGGTACATACTTTACATCAGTCAGGGTGAGAGGAGCTCCATGCTCCCTCTGAAACACAACTGTACCTTCACTTGAAACATGGTACTTTCCATCATCTCCCATCTCGATCCGCATCTGGAGATCCTTCTCCTCCAAAGTACTGAAAAGATTCTTGTCACCGATCATGTGGAACGAAGCTCCACTGTCCAGGTACCAAACACATCCCACCATGGATGAAACCATGCATGCGATAAGAGAGAAATCCAACTCGAACTGTGAGGTCAGTGCCTCACCGTTTGATCCCTTCGATGATCCTTTCTTGGATTTCTTTTGTGGACAATTCGTAGCATAATGGCCCACCTCATGACAATGAAAGCATCGCACTTTTGATTTGTCAAGCTTCTTCCCACCATGGGAAGAACTAGATTTGGAATGGGACGCCTTCCCTTTCCATTTCCTTGCCTTACTCGCTAAGGCTAGATTTTCCTCATCATCTTTCTTTGATGAGGATCCATCTCTAGTGCTTCTTCTTATCTCCTCCTGCATCAGATCCGACCAAAGTTGTTCCCAATCTGGCAGTTTTTCTCTTCCATTTACCGAGTCTTGGTAACTATGCCAGCTCTTAGGAAGACAGAGGAAAGCTAGATTCACCATGTCATCATCGGCTGTCATGATCCCTACACTTCCAAGCTCATCCTTGCAGGTGGTGAGCTTGTTCAGATATGTAGAGATCGTGTCACCCTTTTCACACTTGATTTTCCAAAGCTTGTCTTACAGCACCAGCTTCCTCTAATCATTGTTGTTTTGATATAGATATTTCAATGTTTTCCACATTGAAAACAGTGTCTCCTTCCCATGGAGACTCGAGACTATGTGGTCTCGAACTCCCTCCAGAAGGATTCTCCTCGCTTTAGCCACACATTTATTCCATTCTGCCAATTCTGTAGCATTAGTCGATGTCGGCTTGGGGACTTCTTGATCAATGAAGTCCTTTAGACCGTTACCCTCTAATACTGCTTCCATGCAATCCTTCCAGGCTATATAATTCGAGCTGCCATCAAGGGCATACTCGAGTCTTAAACCGTTGAACACCATTGGTGAAATTGAGATTTGATAAGAACTCGATTTCCATATTCAACAACTTCAAACTTCAAACTTCTCCCTTCTTGTATACTATTCTTCCCTTTGATCACCTTTGCTCTGATACCATGTAGAATTTCTCACTGTAGATCAACAGATTATGCAATATACTAAAGCAAAATACCAGATCTACTTCTACAACAAACTTTCAGAAGCTTAATCGAATATGAGCAAGATCAAATAGAACACATATAACTGAGAATGAGAAAGCAATCACACATGAACATAGAAGAATACTCTGGGGAAAGCCTCAGCCTAAAACCCCGATCTCTGTAATATCATACAAGTGGAAATATGTTTAGATTACACAAAGCTTCAGCTCACAAACCATCCAGCTCTCAGCACAATTAAACAATACAGCTCACAGACTGAATAGACACAAAATATGCCTTCCTCCATCCCTCCAAGCCTCCTATTTCCTTGCGCAGTTTCTCTTGGGGTCTAATGCTGCCACCTGTGTGAATTGGCCTCATCACACAACCATCAAACTCAAAAGTAACTGCGCAATCTCCAAGGAATGAATTCCTTTTGCATGCAAGAGATATCCTCCATGGAATATTCCTGCAACTAATAGTACATTGTCCCATCACCTGATCTCAACTGGGTCTCTGACTGAACTGACATGCATGAGTTATTTATGAGAGAATATTCAGTTATCTGAAGTGCAGCAGTTACATGCATGCATGCATTAACTAACTGAACTCACAATCAGTTCCACAAACTGTTGGAACTAATCTAACTGGACTTAACTCAGATAACTGAGCTAACTAATTACAACTCAAAGTACAACTCATCCTGATCTCCTTAATCAAGGGATAACTTCCTCAATCAATGGAGAAACTGTTGCATGTCTTCACATAGACTTCATGTTTGATTTCCTACAACTAATTAACTCAAAATGAATTAATTAATTATTTTACAAATAGCTGCTAAGATCAAATTCGAATTTTAATTCTCAATTTTAGTTTAGGGACTAACTAAAATTGGAATGTATCCCGAAATTCTATTTATAGCAGTGCTATTTTTAGCACTTCTATTTTTAGCATTTCTTGTTGCTATTTTCAACAACTTGAGGACAGGATCTTGACACCTAGGTTGCCAATCAAATTCAAAAGGGTCAATCAATGTCCATTCATGATGTTCAAAGTTTATGTGACCCGAATATGACTGAGGGACTTCAATAGGAAGATCTAAGAATGGCTCAAATACATCGACAATCATATCTTCCTGATTATATGGGGCATAAGGCAAGGCAATGTTCTTTCTATCAATATCATCAGTATCATAAATCAAATCCTTGTCAAAATGATGGCTAGTGGTATTCCACTTCCATTCTTCTATGTGCATGAAATAAAAAATGTCAGACCCGAGGGGATTAATGGGATCACCCCTTTCAAGGCCTTCGGGAAGTACATCATCAAACATGACATCCCTAAAAAGGGTGGGGCTTGTCTCAACTTTTCTTTCTAAAGAACCATCTTCATCATGATCCCCACTATGATCCTTTTCAAGACCATCTTCAAGATCAATTTTAATGTGTTAATCTTGATGATCCAGAAAAGGCATTTCCCTTTGATCATGGTATTCTTCTTCATCACAACCCTAATTTCTTTTATTAACAGAAAGATCAAGGTGATCACGGGTGATATTTTCTTTAAGATGGAAATGGTCTTCTTCGACTTCCTCAACATAACTGAGAAGGTGCTATTTTTGGAGAGCTACAGTCAAACCTTGAAGAACAACTTCAAAATGACACATTGGTCCACAATACTTAAGAAATTATTCAATGAGTATCTTAATGGAAGGGATGCTTATAGGTCTACAAGGATGCATGAGCTAGTATCTTTGATCATGCCCAAAGGAATTGATGAAGAACCTCATGAGAGAATCCTCGTGAACCATGTTGATCTCTAAATCATACTTGATAATTTGACAACTTGATCGACAACTGAAGAAGGATAACATTTGAATTTTGGAACATTTTTCATATAAATTACATCCTGTCAATTTGGATATCTAGGAATTTCCTTCACATCCAAAGCAAGGAACATCTCATGTAGATCCCAGGGAGCCATTGCGTTGAGTCTTGCATGATAATCAAATGGGGAGTCACCTTGGTGAATTTAAAATTCCTTGAAAGATGCTTGCTTCACCCTACATGCATTGAAGCTTTAAAGCTCAATGAAGAACTAGGGCTTTGTTCTTCCAGTGGAGTTGCCATAAGAGGGTCTATCTTGTCGTTTGAGATTTTCCTCTTCAAAGAAATGAAGTTAAAGCTTCAAATTATAGGGAGGAAGACTCATTTCATCCCCTGCAACAACACTAAAAATGTTGCCGCAAAATTTAGTAGGCCTTGTAAATGGGTACCCTACAAGGCAATCACTAGACCAAGTGACAACAATAAGGTAGTGGCCCACTGTCACAACAACAACTACCCCCTTCTCTTTATGTATTTTCACCAATGGGAGGATTCCCAATATATATGTCACCTAATTGATATTATATGCTTAAAGGTGACACAATAGGCTTCTAAGGGATGACACAACTTAATTACAAGGCTCAAGCAATGAGGAGAGGCAATTCACTTCCCTTGGAGAAGCCAAACTAGGGCACACTTGACCTAGGGATTGATTAATAACATGTGAAATGGAGTGGAATGAGGTCAAGGTGCCAAAAAAATGTTCCCAACAATGTTTTTGAACAATACAATGGCACATGAAACCTTCAAGAAGCCCTTAAGTTGAAGCTTAACCAAACTAGGGTTTCTCCTAGGAAAAAATAGCTAAGGGAAGATAAATTATGGAGAAAAATGGAAATATTGGCAGTCTTTCATGGGGATGTGTCCCCCAAGGTGGGGTGCACACACCTCACAATTCCCACGCACTTGCGACAAGGGGATTCCTAGGAAAATGTTTCCATGTGTCCCCCTTTGAGGGAGACGCAGGGGGAACCATTTCCCCAACGTGGGGGATGTGTTTCACCAGAAGGGGTGTTTGTGGGTGTTCCCCCTTAAAAAGGGTTAGGTGTCCCCCCTTAATTTTGCTTGTAACAATGACGTATGAGCGGGGAAGCTTAATATTCAACCCTAGATCCCTACTAATGCTATTTAATTCATAGTAATATTAAATTCTTAAAGTAAAAGTGACATTCTCCTTTATCTTTTATTTTCACCCTTTTAATTAAATTTTTAAAATTACCATGAAATGACTTAGAATGTTTGAAATTGGTTCTGACCTCATAGGTTTTCATATGGAGAAAGTAGAATTTTAAATCTTACTCAAAATCAAGCAAACTCAATAGTTTTTCAGGATTTTAGGATTGGGGGGATTGCAATGCTTTCACTGGATTTTGTCATGTACAAGGTATGGAATTAGTATTTAATCAAGAGCATCAAGGCCTCTATGTACCTTGATGTTAGTGGCATTGATTGTCGAACTCCTCTATCATGACCCTCCTAAAAATGTACACATCACTCAAACAAAATTTTAATGCCTGGAGAGTTATTTATGATGAAAATCCAAATATATGCAATGATTTTGATGATAGGAGTAGGTATTTGTTGTAGCATGATTTTTTTTGGATGCTAGATGCCATCTAGAACTTGTTTGTTAATGTATTTCAGTTTAGAGATGGATTGTACTCGATGCTATTTTAGTTATGTACACCCTTACATGCTATATAAATGAAAATTTTTACTTATTTTTGCATAAATGGTTTGAATTCATATGGATGCACATGAATATTTATGTTTTTTCTTTAAAATTTGAATATTTTATGTGTTTTTGGTTGACCTTTTTCTATTTGGTTTTTTTATCAGTGCTAGTCTAGTTACAACTGGTTCCTGGTTCAGAATATTTTCCGGTTCGATCAACGGTAGGGTTCCAATAACATTGATTTCATCCTTTTATTTAAATTTTTAACATTACCATTAATTGACTTAGGATGTTTGAGAGTGCTTCTGACCTCATTGGATTTCAGGTGGAGAAAGTAGAATTTTAGATCCCCCTCAAAATCCATCAGACTTGGCAATTTTTAAGATTTCAAGATTGGGGGGATTGAAATGTTTCCATTGGATTCTATCATGTATGAGGATTTGAAACTAGCATTTAATCAAGAACAAGAAGCCCAGAAGAACCCTTTTTGAGGTGGGACGCATCCCCGTCAATTTTGTCTAATAATTTTTCAAATTAAAAAAATAAATCAATCAAACATACATAACAAAAAGAAAAATACATAACTAAAAAGAAAATTACACAACAAATATCAAAATATAAACTACTTTGCAATTCCTAAGTCACCCATTCAACTTACCAAGCTTACCTCTACTTGGCTTACCCCAAGACGTTATCTGACTTACTAGTTAATTGTTGCCTCCGTTGACATAGATTGTCATTGATGTCAATATGGAAATATTATAGGAGCCAGAGGAGGCAAAACAGAGCTATTGGAGCTACAGGAGGAGTATTGCAGAATATAAAAGCAGAGCATAACAGAGGAGCAAAGCAGAGCTATCAGAGGAGCAAAACAGGGCTATCGGAGGCATATCGAGAGTATCAGGAGCAATGTATGCCAAATAAGGACTATCGGGAGCAATGTATGCCAAAGAAGAACTATTGGGGGTAATATATGCCAAAGAGCCAAAGAAGAGCGGAATACATCTATATATATATATATATATATATATATATATATATATATATATCTATATCTATATATATATGTGGAAGAGTTAAGGAAGCCACTTTCATGGGTACACCAAGAAATAGACCTTTCAGGTTTGAGAATGCCTGGCTCTCTCACCCTGAATTCAACAGTAATATTGATAAATGGTGGAAAGAGGATCTAAACATTCAAGGCACTAGAATGTTCATGCTCCAACAGAAACTCAAAAATATCAAATCCAAGCTTAAAGGTTGGAACAAAAAGGAAATTGGCAATATCTTCAAAGACAAAAGACAAGTTGAGTAGAAACTCCAGGAAATCAATCGGATCAACATCACAGAGGGATTTATCGAGGAGCGGAAAAAGCTAGCTGAATCTTTGCAGGATGAATGGGAAGATCGGTGCTTGCAAGAGGAAATTTTCTGGAGACAAAAGTCAAGGATACAGTGGATTAGAGAGGGATAAAGAAACACAAAGTTCTTTCACAAATCCACCATGGATCACAAGGCACACAACAGAATTACAAAGCTCAAAGATTCTCAAGGGAGAGAAATTTTCTCTCACAAAGACATGGAATCTCTCCTTGTACAACATTTCCTCATTATTGCAGAGGAGCCTCTAGAGGACAGATCCAAGTTCATCAACCATTTCACTTAGTACATCCCTCAGTTGGTCACCTGAGAAGATAACCATAATCTTAACAACCCAATGTCGGAAGAGGAGGTCAGTGAGGTGATCAATGAAATGAAAAATGGAAAAGCCCCAGGTACGGATGGGTGTAATGTAGACTTCTTCAAAGCATGTTGGAAAACAGTCAAACAGGATATCCTTGAGGTGGTGGAAGACTCAAGAATATCCAAAAAGGTTCTGAAGGCGTTTAATGCTTCCTTCATAGCTTTGATCCCAAAAAATGAAAATGCCATGACTCCAGATGGCTTCAAACCCATAGCCCTATGTAATGTGGTGTATAAAATTATTTCCAAGGTGATAGCCAATAGACTCAAGCCACTCTTACCAGCTCTCATCTCAGAGGAGAAAACAGGCTATGTGGAAGGAAGACAAATCCTCAATAATATTATCCAAGCTCATGAGGTGGTACACTCTCTCAAAAGCAACAAACAAACTGGTATGATCATTCAATTAGATCTAGCGAAAGCTTATGACAAGATAAGCTGGTCTTATATAAGGGCAGTTCTAAAACCCTATGGCTTCAACCAAAACTGGATAAGATGGGTTATGTCACTAATTACCCCAACTAGTTTCTCCATCCTGCTTAATGACGCTCCTTCAAGACTCTTCACATCCTCCATAAGTCTCAAACAAGGGGATCCACTCTCACCCTTCCTCTTTGTTCTCATGATGGAAGGGCTTGGCAGAGTGATTAAAATAGCTAATGCTGAAGGAAGAATCTAGGGCATCAAACTCACCTTGGATGGAGTGGCAAACACACATCAGCAATTTGTGGATGATAAAATGTTGCAGGGCTTACCCACAGTCAGGGAAGCCAAAACGATCAAACAAATTTTGAATGACTTCACTATGGCTGCTAGCATAGAGGTAAGCCTCAACAAATCAAAAGTTTTTTTCTTTAACACTGATATTTCTATTCAAAGAAATATCACCAGAATTCTTGGGTTTCAAAGGGACCAGCTACCTTCCAAGTATCTGGGCATACCTCTCACAGATAAACCTCTCAGTAAGGAAGTGTAGGAGCCACTTATAAATAAACTGCAGGACAAGATATAAAAATGGACATGCAGGTCTTTAAACTTGGTGGGGCGCCTTGTGCTCACACAAGTTGTCCTGCAGGCCATTCCCATATTCATATTCTCTGCTCTTCCTGCTCCTAAAGGAGTCAAGCAGCAGATCAGGAGCATACAAAGGGACTTTCTATGGGGCAAAGGAGAAGTGAAAAAGAAATGGGCTTTAACAGCCTAGGATAAGATCTGCAAACCCAAGAGCCACGGTGGCTTGGGGCTTCATGAACCTGAAACCATCAACAAGGTTTCGAGAGCCAAATTCTGGTGGAGATGGATCAAGGAATTGGCAACTCCCTGGGCTAAGCTTTGCAAACAAAATATGCCAAGAATTGGCAAGATAAAGATCTCATTAGAATGTCAGGGCACATTAAGGGCTCCCACATTTGGAACCTTGCCTAGGAAAATAAAAGTATTGTTCAGCAACATAGTGTCTGGGAAATTTGAGCTAGGAACCTCGCACGATTTTGGGAGGACAACTGGCAGCAGGAACCCAACTTGTATAAGGATGAATTAGCAGTGCTCAAGAATGACACAGAAAACAAAGGTCTACTTATGGTAAAAGACTTCTGGAACCAGGAAAGGAACAATGGAAAATGGAGAACTTGGAAGGATCTAGGCCACAATGAAGAGAGTCCTCTAAGGGCCCAGGCAGACTCTCTTACCCAGGATCTAGAGCATAGAAAGATTTTGGTTTCCTCCTTGCCTGACCAACTAAGATGGGGAAAGAACACCGAAGGAAACTTTAACCTCAAAGAAGCTAAATAGGTAGTAACAAGATTTAACTATCCCAATCCTGATCAAGTATGGAAGAATCTTTGGCAGAGCCCCCACTGGATGAAAATAAAATTATTTGTTTGGCTAGTTCATCAAAGGAAAATCTTAACTTGGGAGAATCTCCTGAAAAAAGGCTTCACTGGACCATCCAAATGCTACCTTTGTGACTCTCAAGAGGAGACGATGGATCACCTTCTTAACCTCTGCCCTTTCACCTCCATCGTGTGGGAATGGGTGGCCTCAATCTTTAGGCACACTGATAGGGACAGACTCAGCATCTCCAATACTTTGAAGAATTGGAGGAAAAACTTCTCAGGGAATGAAATTATAAATAGAGCCTGGACCTTGGTTCCAGGCTTTGTCATCTGGAATGTCTGGAAAGAGCGCAATAGTCGGATCTTCAAGAACAAAGCAAGCAAGCCCCAGCACATAATTGACCAAATCTTAAGGCAGCTCAAAGACACAGTCAGCAGCTTGTTGAGGACACTTCCTAAGGACCCTCCTCTGCCCCAAGATGCGAGTATTCTACTAAATTTGGGTCTCCAGTCCATAAGCCCATAGGGCATTATCAAGGGAGTGAGCCAAATAAATTCAGATATAAACATTTGGAAGCCTCCTCCATATGGTTTCTTAAAGGTCAATATAAATGGAGCTTCTAAGGGAAACCCAGGGTTAGCTGGTTTTGGAGGTGCTATAAGAGATGAACAGGGGCAAATAATGTTAGCAAATTATATATTACGGAGCAATGGAACACATAAAATATTGCAGAAATATAAACACAGAAAACGCATAAAACAAGAGAGACACAGATATACGTGGTTCACCCAGTTTGGGCTACGTCCACCCCGAACAGCCAGTCCTTCCTTTCTATTATCCAGCAAAATGAAGAGACACAACCTACAGCATATCCGCTATAATATCCTCTGTTTTCTCTCACAGTCTCACCTCTCTGTTTCTCGCTCACTGAATACACATCTATTACACAGCCTCAAATACAATGCCCTCATACAAAGAGAGGGGTTTCCTTCTAGGGAAAAAAACCCTAAACTAAAAATAAGTTCTACCGTCAAATCATCCGCCTAATGAACGGCCCAAATTGACTAGAAATTACTATATTTTACAAGGCAATTTTACATCTGTTTTTAGCCCCCCGCCGAGGGACAGCTGGCCCCCGGAGACCCCAGCCGGGGGGGATTGGGCCCCCCGGACCCCCGCGGGGGGACAAGTCCCCCCCGTACCCCCCCCGCATGGAGGGGTGTACAAACTTCCTGGGGTATACATCTGGTTGAAACAAAGACCTCTGAACAATCATGCTCCACACACAACAATCTCCCACTTGGAGAATGATTGTAGCAACTCCACCGCTGCTTCATTTGTTGGACAATGACTCCTCTTTGGACTTGGTTGTTTCTCATCTTCATCGTCATCCTTGAAGACCAATTGAAATTGAGCATGTTCTTAGTTTCTCCTGGTTACAACTTTTGTTATCATATCTACAGGATTCTGGCTAGTGTGTATCTTTTCCAGCTTCAACTCTCCATCTTCCAACACTGATCATATGAAATGGTACTTGAGTTGTATGTGTGTAGTCCTAGAATGAAATGTTGAGTTCTTTGCAAGATGAATGGAACTTTGGCTTAACGTGCCCATATCATGCTCCTTACCCTATTCACCCATAAACCTTTGTAACCAAATCATTTCTTTACTATTGTTGAAAGTGCAACAACACTTTGGATTTTTGAAACCCAACTGACAGCTGTTCCACCAATAGTAAATACATAACCTGTAGTTCTCTTCCTATTATCTCTGTCACCTGCCATATCTGCATCAACATATCCCTGTAGGGAAATGTTTGAACCACCAAAGCATAATTCTTGATTTGTGGTACCTTTCAAATATCTGAGAATCCATTTCACTGCCATCCAATGTTCCTTTCCTGGATTGTTCATGTACCTGCTTACAACTACCACTGCATGTGCAATATCAGGCCTTGTGCAGACCATTTCATACATTAAGCTTCCAACTGCTGATGCATATGGAACTTTCGACATATAATCCATGTCTTCTTGGGTCTTTGGGCACATTTCTTTACAAAGTTTGAAATGGCTAGCAAAAGGTGTACTAACTGGTTTTGCATTGTGCATGTTAAATCTTTTCAACACCTTTTCTATGTACTCATTTTGAGACAATGTTAATTTGCGATTTTTCCTGTCTCTAATTATTCTCATACCAAGGATTTGTTTTGCAGCTCCCAAATCCTTCATTGCAAATGAATTTGCCAATCTTATTTTGAGCACATTTATTTCCTGCATGTTAGATCCTGCAACAAGCATGTCATCTACATATAATAGCAATATAATATAGCTTCCATCATTTTGCTTTTTCAGATAAACACAATGATCAGAGTTACATCTAGTATAACCTTGTTCAGACATAAACTTGTCAAATTTTAGATACCACTGCCTTGGAGCCTATTTTAAGCCATACAATCTCTTCTTCAACATGCACACTAGTTTCTCCTTCCCTTTCACTTCATATCCTTGTGGCTGATGCATATATATCTCTTCCTCCAAATCCCCATGGAGAAAGGTTATCTTTACATCTAACTGCTCAAGATGCAAATCTTCAACTGCCACTAGACTTAAAATAGTTCTGATTGAAGTCATTTTAACAACAGGAGAAAATATTTCATCAAAATCAATACCTTTCTTCTGTGCAAACCCCTTCACCACAAGTCTAGCTTTGTACCTCTGTTTTCCTCCATCTTCTTCCTTCAGCCTGTAAACCCATTTATTCTATAATGTAGTTTTACCTGCAGGCAAACTGACTAAGTCCCAAGTCTGGTTATGCATTAAGGAGTCCATCTCTTCTTCCATGGCTACCTCCCACTTCTTCCTGCTTTCAACCTGCATTGCTTCTTCGTAACATTCGGGTTCACCGGAATCATTCAACAATAAATAATATAATGAATGAGAGTATCGTTCAGGGGGTCTACTTATCCTGGTAGATCTTCTAACACCGCTTTCAGGTGTTTGGGGTGCCTGTTGCTGTTGTGGTGGTTGTTGTTGTTGTGATTGTTGATTATTATTATTTTCAGGCACCTTTACTTTTTCAGTGATTTCATCAAGAACTGCGTATTCCTTGTTTTTTTTTTCCTGTTTCTTTTCCTGCAACTTATTCTTATACAAGACCTTTTCATTGAATATTACATCTTTGCTCCTAATGATTTTGTGATTTTCATAATCATATAAGCGATAACCAAAATCATTAACACCATATCCAATAAAGGTACATTTCTTTGACTTTGCCTCAAGCTTTTTTCTATTTTCTTTATCAATATGGACAAAGGCCTCACAACCAAAAGGCTTTAAAAAGGAGTAGTTTTCCTTTTTACCTGTCCATGCTTCCTCCGGAACACCACCATTCAAGGAACTTGAAGGCCCTCTGTTTATTAGATAAACAGCAGTTTCTACAGCATCTGGCTAAAATTGTAAAGGCAGTCCTGCATGCAATCTCATGCACCTTGCACGCTCCATGATTGTTCTGTTCATCCTTTCTGACACACCATTTTCTTGTGGTGTTCTTGGAACTGTCTTCTCTCTGTGAATTCCATGTTCTGAATAGTACCTATCAAACTCTTTGCTGTAATATTCACCTCCATTATCTGATCTAAGACACTTCAATTTCTTTCCTGTCTCAATCTCAACCAAAGCTTTCCATTTCTTGAAAGTATCAAATACATCAGATTTATGCTTAATACAATAAATCCAAGTTTTTCTAGTTGCATCATCAATAAAAGTAACATAATAACGAGAGCCACTGAGAGATGATACCTGAGCAGGTCCCCATACATCTGTATGCACAAGCTCTAATTTTTCATTCTTCTTTTCTTTCCCAACTCTAAGAAATCTGACTCTATTCTGTTTTCCATAAATACAATTCTCACAAAAGTCCAAATCAACATTCTTCAAACCCGGCAACAAATTCCTTGAGTGAAGAATCTTCATCCCCTTTTCACTCATGTTTCCGAGCCTATGATGCCATAATGCTGCATCTGCTCCTTTGGAAGTTAAAGCATTAACAGAGTTAGAAATACCATTGCATAAATACAATGTACCAACCTTTTCGCCTTTTGCTATTACCAGGGCTCCTTTGGTGACCTTCCAAGCTTTATCTGTGAAAGTTGTCACACAACCTTCACCGCCTAACTGCCCTGTTGAAATCAGATTTTTCTTTAGATCTGGAACATGCCTTACCTCCTTTAGTAGCCATTGGTTTCCATTCTGCTGTTTTACAAGAACCTTACCCATTCCAACAATTTTACAGGGTTTATCATCACCCAAACGAACTTGTCCAAAATCTCCTTGAACATAGTCATGAAAGTACAACAGATGCAATGAATCCGGAAGATACAACCACACAAAGTATTTCTTATCAGGTGTGGCATGGAATGAGGCCCCTGAATCTACCACCCACGAATCAGTAATATTTTCAAAAGAAAGAATCAAAGCATATTGTAACACCTCACCTATCACATTTGCTTCATGATTGTTTTCTTGTTGTGAATCTCCTTGTTTTCCCTTCTAAGATCTACAGTCTTTCTTTAGGTGTCCTTTCTTTCCGCATTTCCAGCACACTATCCCCGATCTGGACTTGGATCTGCCTTTCCTTGATTTACTACGATATCCTGAGCTCTTTCCTCTTTCCATTTTTCTTCCCCTAGACTTCGCACTCAAAGCATTTCCCGATGTATCACTGGAGCCTTTCCGTTGCATTTTCTTGCTAAGGATAGCACCGACAACATCATCAAACTTTAAAGTACTAGATCTAGACACAGAGTTACTAATGGCCATTACTAAACCATTCCAACTTTCTGGCAATGAGCACAAGAATAACAGAGCTCTAACTTCATCATCAAATTTTACCCCTACAGAACATAACTGACTTGTAACAGTATTAAAATCATTTAAATGATCTGCAACAGATCCACCTTCCGACATCTTCATATTAAATAACTGTTTCATAAGAAATACCTTGTTTGAGGCCGAGGGTTTTTCATATAGTTTCTCCAACGCCTTAATCAAACCCTCTGTTGTTGTTTCCTTCGAAATGTTGAAGGCGACCGACGCTGCAAGGCACAACCGTATTGTTCCGAGTGCCTTTCTATCGAGAAGGTTCCATTCTTCATCTTTCATACCTGTCGGCATCTTTGCTTTTCCGCCCAATGGTAGGTATAGATATTTCTGATACAGATAATCTTCCATCTGCATCTTCTATTGGGTGCCTATACCAATAGGTTTCATTTTTCATGATTAGCTATGGAAGTGCCAAATATGATAATCTTTTCCATGCTGCAAAGGTTCCAAATTTTGTATACAGAAAAATAAAAAATTAAAAAATGTAAAGAGGGTATGCCCTAAAAGAAAAATCAAAGGGCAAGAAGAATGAATTGGTCATCAAAATAAAAAGAAAATGAACCCCAAAGAAAGACCAGGAAAGTGGCCAGTCAAAATGCCACTACTATTTTATTTGTGCAAAACAAGTTCACAATGTGCAAACACTGTTTTTATCACACTTGATGGATGGCCCAACAGTTCAATCTGGACCAGTCCATATTTAAATTGCCTGTTGTAGAATAGAGAATGAAGGTCTGTCCAAACAGTTCAAGCATGGCAGATCACTAGCTAGGTAGAGAAGCTAAGGGGTCTCAACTGCTTAATCTGAGCCCTTGGAAGAAATAAGGGTAGATCTAGATAGGAAGGAAATCAAAGGAAAAGAGGAAAATCAGGGTCTGCTAGTTCAAGTGCACCCAGTCAAAATGAAGAAAAATGTTAGGAATTGTACAATGGGTAAGTAGATTGAAGTTGCAGAAACAAGTCCATCAGCAGTGTCACCTTTTCAATTTGATCTACTTCATGGGTATCTCAAGTGCCATGGCAAAGGTGTGATGACAGAGCAGATGTGCATGTCTAAGTTCCCCTCTCTCCCCTTGCAAACAATCATTTACTAACATTCGTTAAAGAGATTGAGATCTACTAAAAAACTCTTAACTTCATTCCATTTCCATCAAAGCTTAAGTGAAAATTGCAGGTTTGCTTGAGATACAAAAGCCACATTTCTTGTGTAAAGTTTTGTTTCTCCTAACACCCTAAAGCCTAGGTGATTCAGTTTCATGCACCTAGCGCTTCTCCTTCATATTCATATTAATATTCTAACTTTATTATATAAATCCCCTATATTTCTTCTCCCCCTATTATGTATAAAAATCCACAAAAACCCAAAAATATTGCAAATACCCCGCCCCGGCCTAATATGGCTATAAAATTTCTCTTGGGAGTCATTGGTCCACACGGGACCAATAACAACCTGCCACTTGTCACCTTGGGATTCGTTGACCTCCGGTTGAACGAATAACCATACTCGCCGCGCAAGAAACATTGGAATTTGATTAATCAAATAACCACAGATTATTAAAACTCCTAATCCAGAGTTTATAACCCCGCCAAACCTTATTAAGCATTAAAATAATGCGCGGGTCCCCCGTCATAAAGCCCCACCACCTACCTCTCCCGTCAACCGTCCGATCCGGCACTGTAGATCCAACAGCTCGCGTTGATATCAGAGCCGCCCCGGTGTACGAGAGTTAGCGCCCGATGGAAAGCGGTTTTGCCGCTATACGCAGGGACGCATGTCCCATTCTTATTGCATCGGGCCCACTCTGACAGAAACCGCCCCCGTACCAAAAGCGGTCCGATGGAAACCATTTACTGCCTGTTCTCCCCGCCGCGCACGTCATCCCCACGTCTGCGTCTGTGTCAGCGCCCCCACCACTATTCCATCCGTCGTGTCTACCCTGTCACCCTTCCACGTCATCAGCCACGTCACTTCCCGTACTTCACTACGCGACAAAATTATGTCATGATGACGTCAGCATAAAAAAGGCGCCAAAAAGCCGAAAAAGCCCAAATTTGTTTAAAAGTCATGAAAGTGATGTCTTTTTGTTATTTTCTATTTGTCGCTTTGTCGAGACTGTGCATAAGAATTACGTTGAATCCGCCACCCAAGAAAAGTCAACCTGCGAACTGGACTCCCTCAGCTCACACCACAACTGCATTTCGCACCAAACTCTCGTAAAACAGGTATTTACCCGTCAGTCACCCATAAACCCTATTTTTTACGTAATTTCTCTGTTAAGATCACCGAGAGAGCTAAATTCGACTCAAATACTCTGTTGCCTGCAAGCCTCTGCGCTCTAACTCACTGTTTAACTGTTTTCGAGCAAAACCTGCTAATTCTGTGGCCCTCTGATAAATTGTCCGCCAAACTGCAAATCGAGCTCATCCCCGCCTGCAAAACTACTAAAAAACGCCCGCAGAAGAAGCACCCTTCCCATTGCTCTTTTAAGCTTCCTAACTAAACTCTGCATACTCTGTGTCTCGTCCGGATTTTACCCAATAAGGTCATTTCCTTATATAAACTCAAATTGCAAAATTTTCTGTGAAATTCATGTGGAAGACCCAGTGCTACTACTCTTTTTCCTGTTGAGACACAGGCTTAAAATCCAATTATAAAAACAGTGAATCACGGAGGCTCCAGTGGCCCTGAATATTGCACCCTTAAATGCACCACATAAGGAATTGGAGTGGCAACCTCTTGCTGACAGAGACTTTCAGATCAATGATATGGAGGGAGACAAGCCTCACCTTCAGGCTTTCTGTGAAATAAGGAATAGCTACAGGAACAAAGCTGACATATTTGGAATATGGGAGTCTAATATGCCTATTTACTACCTGCCTTCAGTGAATGTCTTCCCTGACCTCATCCATCAATGTTGTGCTAATTATGAGCCTTCTCAAAGGGCAGTGATGGACCCTTCTGGAAATGTCCTCTTTTACATCACCCCTCAGTCTATAAATGAGATGCTGCAATTCAAGCCAACTCAGCCTTTGGTCCCTCTCTCCATGAAACAGTTGCTAGATCAAGCCTCAAAGCTGTCCTCTGAAGAAGTTGACCGAATTGCCAAGATGTTCATGCCTCCAGAATGCTACTCCAGATACACACTTCCCTATCACCATGCCTGGTTTGATGAGCCTGGAAAACTGGTTATAGACATGATTTCTTACATCCTGGGATTCAGGACAAGTGAAATTGTGGATGAAACAGTCTTGGCCCTAATGTCCATGTTTGCTCCAAGACAGCCCCCTGTTGTCAAGTATGATTATGCCACCTATATAGCTAACAAAATTCATAAGCAGTTCATGAATTTGGAGAGAGAAAGAGTGTTCAAATACACTTCATATATATATCATTTGCTGTTGTACTATCAGTCTGATAGTTTCCTAGTTTTCCTTAAAAAATTGAATGCTAAGGGGGAGCGAAGGTCTGTAATATTTTGGACCCCAGTATTCCACAAGGTTAATAGCTCCCCATACACATACTATGAGTTTATCGACCTTTTTATCTATCCAGCCACTTGCTTGTTGTCAACAGATCCTCCTCCCCGGCTCACTGCTGAAATGCAAAAAGTCCTCCATCTCTCAAAAGAATACAGTATTGGTGATTGGTATTTTTACCAAAACCACAGAGTAATCAGGGTTTATGGCTGTGAATTAGCCCCCTACAGACTACCAAAATATGTCCCTATGAGACTTTTTGCCTTGGAGTACTACCGACAATTTAACAGTTCAGATTTGTCTCATTTCTATGGTGCAAGGAAAAAGGCGCGGCTCAAGATAAGACATCAATTGGGCCCTTTTATCTTTAATAAAAGGGAAGAAGCATGGAAGGAAGCTGGCATTATTCTGAGAGACAAACTCAAATTGAAACTAAGTTTCCTTTGGTCACCATATGACCCTCAACATTTCATAAGCTTTAGAAGAGTCAAAAACAAGCTCACAGGGTATGTGCACCACAAAATCCCTGAAATTAAAAAATATGCTAATCAACAAGAATGGATAGAGGGCACACTAGCTGAAGAGCTTACTGAAGAAGAGAAAACAGAAAAAGCAATCAAAGACCTTGAAAAAACAGTTGACCTGGATTCTTTTGGACAGGTTACTTTCTCATTACCTCAGCATATTGGAGCGGGCACATCATCTGCCACAACTTCCCAACAGCCTACCCAAGAAAGTGCTCCACCTGCAGGCACATCCAAAGGCAAGGAGGTACAGCATTCCGAGCAGCAAGATACAATGGCAGACCGGCCAGTTGCAGCAGAAGAACAAAGTCAAGGGCAAGACCCTTCAACACAAGCAAAGGTGACTGAAATCCCTGTGCTACAAACTCCTCTCAATAAGGAAAGAGCTAAGAAAAGGGACAAGCAGCAAGAGACACCCACAGGGGCATCCACAGATCAGCAAGTAGAAAAGAGACAAAGATTAAATCCTTATTCAGAAGAAGAATTACTAGAGGAGACAGCTGGACAGCAAGTTCCCCCGAGTTTGGAAACATCAGCTAGCTCCTTTCAGCAAGAGCAAGAGAGACAGCACGGTGTGGAGGTTACGTCCACCAGGAAACAGGGCAAACAAGGCTCAGACATCAAGAAGGCATTCACTGATATCAAGGCCAGAAATGAACCAGTAAGGTTCCAGCTCTATAACCAATTACTAAGAATGGCTCCCACTAATCAACAGAGGCTAATGGCAGCCTATGATATCCAAGAAGGGAAAATTACCCTCAGTCACTTCAGGCCTACAGTACAACAGCCCCAGTCAGCTGTTGATTACATCAGAACCAATCTGGAAGTCCTTGCTAAAGACATCCACCCAATGGACTAGATTGAGTTACACAAACAAACTGGAGAAATGGTGTACTCCACCTTGGCAGATAAAGCAATATTCGCCCACAGATTGCAAAACTCACTTCATAATACTTCTGCCCAATTGGAACTGGAAAAAGCTTCCTCATTAGCCAAGGACAATAGAATTAAATCATTGGAGGAGATTATTATGGAGCTGGGACATGATCCCAATGATCCCAAGGGCATACAGGCTTTAATTAAGAAGAAAGAAGAAGACATAGCAGCCCTCAGAAAACAACTCAGGCTGCCAGCTACAATACATCCTCAAACCACAGAAGTAGCACAGCATAAAGAAGAGGAGGATGTAGTAAGTTTGCTAATGAGGATGAATGAAAGACTGTTAGAAACAGAGAAAGCCTTGGGGGAAGCACTACAAGAAAAACAGGGAGAGTTGGCCTCTCAGCCAGTTGAAACAGCTCAAATTCTTATAGCTGCACCTCCTATATTCACCACGGCAGTCCCTCCCATTGTCACAGAATCAACAGCAGGTACCTCAGCTCCAGCAACAACTTCAGCAGCAGTTATAGCAACAACTACAGCAGAACCAGACACCGGCCTGAGTATGGAAGATATGATGAAGGAAATCAAGGCTTTAGAGCTCCAAATGGTAGAGTTGAAAGAAACTAAAGAAAATCTGGCCAAGATAGAAGTCAGTTATGATAAGTCGAAAATTACTGTGGCTGACAAAGCCAAAGAAGTTAAGGCCTTAGAGAAAAGAATAAAAGAGTTGGAAAAGGACCTTACTCTCCACAAAACTCTAGTAGAAATTAAAACAATTTTGTGGGCTAAAATTGGCCAGTCCATCACTGATCAATGGACTGCAATCCAGACTATTCATGACCAGGTGGAATTGATAGGAATAGCTCAATTTGAGACTCAAAAAGCCAAAGCATTATTGGCAAATAAGCCAGAACAGGCCAATAAATTGATTCACTTTTTGAATAACCATACTAGAGAACAGTTAGCGGCTTTGGATATCAGGAACAGAACAGATACAATTTTGTTAGTAAAAAAGTTGCTGACCATGAGAAATTTTGTGTAGACCTTGGAAAGAAAGTGCCAAGAGATGCAAGCAGAAGTAAATGACTTCAGACAAAAGTTTTCGGTGTTGCAGAGCAAGGGGTTACCCAGCTTATTGACCAGCAATGGAAGACTGTTATCACATGAACAGTATGCTCACAGGGTAAATACTTATGTCTCAAATCAAATTACAGCATCATCCAGCAGCTCAGAAGACACAGGGCCTCCCTCTGGACAGGTTTTATATGACAAATTAGAGAATTTGTTCTATATTGAACATGAGATAAATCACCTTTTTGAAGTCCAGCCAAATTACTACACATACACTGAAGCTAATGAAACATTGATTAAGCTACAGAGACACCAGCTGCCAACAGATCAATGGTGGGAGGGCATGCTTGAGGTTTTTCCAAGGTAATTTTAATACTCTTTTTTGATCAACTGCATAGAATCAAATTTCAAGTATATGGGCCATGTATCAGAAAATCAAATTAACAGAGGAGGGAAATCGCGCTAAAAGCGTTGAGGAAAATCGAGCACAGGTGGCAAGTGACAGCACATCAGGGACGCAAATCAGAGAAGCAGCTGTCAGCCAACTACTTAAGCCGAAAAGTCAGCAATAATAGAACACCTAAGCCGGCCAGTACAAGCATAGTTACTTCTGCATTCATTTCTGCGCGGTTTTTTCCACATCAGTTATTGCTCTTGCCAAAGTAGATGGATAAATTTATGACTTGATATTTTCCTACGGGATATTTTGTAAAAACTCTTTTATAAATACTGCCTCAAGAGATGTATTATTATTGGCTGGTGAATATCATTCTGGACCTACGCTGTATGTTTTGAGAACTCTTCTGAAATAAAATTGCTGGAATGCTTTGCTGGTGAACTTGCTGGTTATGGAATCAATGGTTGAAGAATAGATTGCAGAATTCTCGTGTTATTACATGGATCAATAAGTTTTCTTTACTCTTGTTTTACTGTTTTTGTGCTTTATTTACCATCTAAATATCATATTCTAAGTTACAGGAAAAAGGATTAACCCAGAACTTACTTTGTTGTACTCTGTGTTCAATTCCTGTAATTTTATATGTTTTCTACAGGACTAGCATAGGCAAGAATTCTTAACTGCTCTTGTCTCCCTGGTTCTTTCACTCTAAATATCATCAAGGAATTCTTAACTGCTCCCTGATAATGTTTATACAATTTCCCTCTGTTAGCATAATGAAAGATTCTTAATTGCCTTTCATTCCCTGACTTCACTTCATCATATTTAAGCTTAAAAAATTGTTCTATGCTTAACTATCTTGCTCTACAGTTTTCTTTCGCCAAAGAAACCATACCCAGAAGTTTATTCATCATTGGACTCCATCAACCCAATGGTCTGAACTTCTCTCACATTACAGCCCCGCTCTACTGAATGCCATCTTCCAAACACCAAACAAAATTTGTGCTTTATAACTAGCCTAATACCTAACAAAACAAATCTAAATCATAAAGAGAGAGCCCTCTCTGGTTACAGACTGGCTAGAATCTGCAGCTAAAAGACTGGTTAGTGGTTACCTCGGCTGTATTCCCTTCTGGAGGCAGGGAACAACCTGAGTGATAACATCATTGGCGACTCCACTGGGGACCTGAATGAATGTTTGTAACTGCTGTCTATTTTCTAAAGCTACAGATGGAGCCTGAAGTTAGCTAGGTAGCCTTTGAAACTGTTTTTGCTGTGCATCTACAGGAGTAAATAAAAGCTGCTTCAGTCAATCTCCAGTATAGCTCTAAGCCTTAAACAGATGTCCCAAATATTTGATCAGTTTCCTTGTTTTAACATATTCAAAGGAAAGCCCAAAGCCTCCTTCAAAATATTGTTAAAAACCGTGATCTTTAAACATTTCCAGAAAATACCAAAAACTAATTTAGAAGCTGGCTCCAAAGAAGAAAACTCGGTATGCTAGATCAAACCCTGACCCAGATCCTCCAGCTGTTTTTGACAATCCTAACTTGATCTCTAAGACCCGTAGGAAACAAGAAAATCTAGAAAGATCTGCTGATTTGGACCCTGATATACTTCAGCAAAATCTCACAACATTTGAGCTCACCCCTAGGAGAGCAGCAGTCCTTTCTGTCAATACTACAGCCTCTCCGAGTTCTTCATCCACACCTCAAAGTATCCTCTCCACTACCCCATCCACTGCACATATTTCCACTACTGTCCCTGCTATTCCAGCTGTCTTATTTCTTCCTGCTGTCCCATATATCCTTATAAATATGGCAAACCTTTATGCTCCTCTGCAGTTACCTACAAATCCAGGGGCTATGCCTCAGGATTATCAGAGTAAAATTACATATTTTGATGGTATTGGCTCGTATACAGCCCAACAACACACTAAGAAAATGATGGACTACTTTGAGAACTATGAAATTGACGACAACGATGTCAAAATGAAAATTTTTGTGCAAAGTTTAACCGGTGAAGTAAGGACCTGGTTTAGGGCACTTGGTGCAAACACAATTGCGGATCCATATGCCCTTTACCAAACCTTCCTCAACAGATGGGAAAAGAAGAAGGACCCATTGCATATCCTTTCAGAGTATGACAGTTTAAGAAGAGGCCCACAAGAAACTGTCCAAGACTATTGTGCAAGATTCAACAATGTGTACAATGCTATCCCTCAAAACCTTAGACCTTCACCTGACCTAGCCTTGATCAAATTCCCTGATGAATTTGATTCGGACATGGCATATCAGCTAAGAGAAAGAGCTCCTGCCAACTTGGAAGACATGCAGAGCATAGTTGTTAGTGTAGAGGCAAATTTGATCTCTAAAAGAGCCCGAGCTAGAGCTGAAAGAAGGACCACTTTCAAAGATGAGCCTTCAGCGTTTGAACAAAAACTTGATGCAATCATCAAAGGCATGGATAGACTAGGTGACAGGGTGGAAACCATTGAAAGAAAATCCTCTTGGGAGGGCCAACCAGGTAACACTACTAGGAATCCAAACTTTAGGAAAAATCAAAATCCTAACACCGGGAAGGCTGGCCCTGATCAGAATATTAGGCCTCCATTTCAAGATAATTACGCCGAAGCCTCAACCTCTAATGAGCCAACGGAAGACATCCAAATCAACCTAATGGGTTTAAACAGTGAGCAACAAATCTTTCTAACACAAGATGATCAAGAGGCCCATAATTTCAATCAGTTCCAAACCAAATCCAGAGATTCATTTGATTGCAGAGAAGGGTATGATGCAGTGGTCTATGAAGTTCATAAATAATACAAATTAAGAAGCAGAACCATAGATGTGCCTGAACCTAACAAGCTCAAGGATACCAAGCAGCCAAAGAAAACAAAGGATAAATCTGCCCCAACAGAACTCCCTGTTAAAACAAACTTCGTCCCAAAGGAAGCCACTGTTGAGGAAATATCAGATTTTTAGCCCTAAAAAAACCGGCCATCCACATCCTCTCCTCCAAAAGAAAATCTAAACTATCCCACTGAAAATAATTTCAAAACAGATTTACCTCAAAACAGTACTTACGATGAAGAAAGGATCACTGAAAGTTCAGCAGAAAAGGAAAAGTTTGATGTCCACAATACAAAAATTCAAATGGAAAAGCCTTTTAACCTAGAAACAGAAATAGGCAAACTGAAAATAGCCATTCCTCTATCTGAATTGGCTAAACATCAAATTTATAGGCAACAAATCAACAGGTCACTTCAAATATCAGAGAATAGGGATGCAGTCAATGTTTTAGATGACCAACCAGAACTGATTTTTGGTCCTGAAGTCAATGGTAAAACAGTAGATGGAGGAGTTCCTCCATTATATGTGAGCTTAAACATTCATGAAAAGGTGCTACATAATACAATGTTTGATTCGGGAGCTTCCTACAACCTAATGCCTAAGTCTGTGATGGAAAGACTGGACCTAGACATCACAAGGCCCTACAAGGACCTGTTCTCATTTGATTCCAGCCAAGTCAGTTGCCTAGGCCTAATCAAAGATCTGTGTGTATCTCTAGTCCAATATCCAGCAAAAAAAATCTTGATAGATGTGGTGGTAGCTAATATTCCACCAAAGTATGGTATGCTTTTATCCAGATCTTGGGGTGCAAAACTCCAAGGGTCTTTTCAACTAGATATGTCATATGCCACCATTTAAGTCTTTGGACAGCCAAAGAGATTGTACCGGGAAACATTAATGAAATACGTGGTTAGAAGTCAAGAGAAACCCCAAAACTTCCCCATCTATTCTATGCATTCCGATATGGATTCATTCATTTTATACAATGCTAAGATGTGTCCCAAAGCTGACGTCAGATTCCTAGAAACAGCACAAACAAAAAGCATAAATGAACAATCAAGTGCTCAAGATCAAAAAATTGTTGAAGTGATTGATGCAACAAATGAACAAGACATAGCATATGAACTACAAAATCCAAATCTGCCCACTGAGCAAGTTTCCAAAACTCTTAAGGATAGTCACAATCAAGAAACCTTATGGTACTTAGAGTTTAATGGGTCAGTGAACAAATTAGAAGCAGGGGCAGGGGTTTGGATACACAATATGCAAAACGATCATGCTCAAGGACATGCATATAGGCTAAATTTCAGATGTACAAATAATATGGCCGAATATGAAGCCCTTTTACTAGGACTTAAACTAATTAGAAGTCTAGGGGCAACCAAAATTTCAATTCTAGGGGACTCAGATTTGATTATACAACAGATGAAAGGGAATTTTGTTACAAATGATATTAGGTTAAGAGATTACAGAGGGGCAGCCATTGAAATACTTAACACCTTCTTAGAATCTCAGCTCACCAAAATTCCAAGAAAGCATAATTTACATGCACATAGTTTGGAAACTTTTGCCAGCACTTGCAAGCTACCATTTGAGCCCAATCACCACTTTACTGCTGAAATCAAACACAAACCTGCTGTCCCAGATAATGTCAAAAATTGGCATGTGTTTGAAAATGATACACAAATAAATAAATTCCTGACTTTGAAAGAGGAATTCTCAAGAATAAACATTGACACAAGCACCATTGATGAGCAACAGCAAATAGACAAAAGTGAGAAAAATATATCAGCTGAAATAGCCAATTTAATTTTGCATCCAACAACTTTTGATGACAAAAATTTACGAGAGCTGAAGCAAATAGACCTTGATGAAATGGCTGAGGGAGAATCTGAAGTAATTGAACTAAAAGATAATTTTCTGCCCACAGGCTTAACTCCTTTGGAGGATATATTTGATTCAAATGATATTCCAAGAAAGCCAAAAATGCAACCTCTAAATGCAAAAATTGAGGACTGCAACATAGGAACCACAGAAAATCCCAAAATGATAAAATTGTCCAAGGCATTAACTCCTAATCAGAAAACCAAATACATTGAGCTATTCAAAGAATTTGAAGACGTCTTTGCATGGAGCTATGAGGACCTTAAGTCCTATGATACCTCGGTCATCCAACACACAATACCTTTAAAGGAAAATCAAAACCTTTCAAACAAAAGCTGAGAAGGGTTAATCCAGTCCTCCTCCTCTGATTGAAAAGGAAGTTAAAAGGATGTACAAAGCTGGAATAATTGCACCTATCAGGTTCTCAGAGTGGATTTCAAATCTGGTACCCACTAGAAAGAAAACTGGAGAGATAAGACTCTGTGTTGACTTAAGAAATTTGAATAAAGTCTCTCTCAAAGATCACTACCCCTTACCAAAAATGGATCATATCCTACAAAGGGTAGTAGGAGCTTCTAGGATCTCACTGTTAGATGGCTTCTCAAGATTTAATCAGATTTTAGTCCACCCGGATGATCAAGAAAAAACTGCCTTTACAACACCATGGGGAACCTTTAAATATGTTAAAATGCCTTTCGGACTTAAAAATGCAGGGGCTACATTTCAAAGAGCAATGGACATAGCCTTTGCAAAGGAGATCCATGATTTCTTAGTCATCTACCTTGATGATCTCACTGCTTTTTCAAAATCCGACCAAGAACATTTAGAACATCTCAGACTAGTGTTCCTAATTTGCAGAAAATATGGCATATATTTGAACCCAAAGAAATCATTGTTTGGTCTTCAACAAGGCAAACTCCTAGGTCACATAATTTCCAGAGACGGCATAAGAATTGACCCGAAAAGAATACAAGCTATCCTCCAAGTGCCTCACCCAAGAAACATTAAAGAACTACGAGCTCTTTTAGGAAAGATTAATTTCCTAAGGAGATTCATTCCCAATTTGGCCAAGCTAATAAGACTGTTGAATAACATGCTAAAGAAAGATTCTAAAGTCAAATGGACCATAGAAGCCAAACAAGCCTTTGAGGATATCAAGATAGCTTTGACTAAAACACCTGTTCTCACAAGCCCCAAATTTGATAGAGATTTCATAATTTTTTCCTTTGCATCTGAGCATACTATTGCTGTTGTCCTATTGCAAAAGGATGACCAAGGATGTGAAAATCCCATTGCTTTCTTTAGCAAAGTACTTAGAGATGCCCCACTAAAATATCAGATCATGGAAAAACAAGCTTATGCCCTTGTAAAGGCCATCAAGGATTTCAGAGTTTATATCTTGTATTCTCATGTGATAGCCTATGTCCCTAATGCCGTGGTCAAAGAAATTTTAACTCAAGAAGGGATTGAAGGTACAAGGGGCAAATGGATAGCCAAAATTTTAGAGTATGACATTGAAATCAAGCTTACAAAACTCATAAAAGGACAAGGGTTAGCTAAGTTAATGACTGAAACCAATTTTCAAGCCCTTGATATCAATCAACTGGATAACAAACAGGAGATGGCGACTCCACAGATCAATCAAGCCTTTTTACAATCACCTTGGTATGCTGACATATGTGATGTATTGTTAAACCTGCAAGCTCCTCCAGGGTTATCCAGGACTAAAAAGAGATTCTTGAAAATGAAGGCATCAAAGTTTTGTATTATAGACAATGTTTTATTTTGGAAAAACCGTGAAGGTATTTTGCTGAACTGTTTAATTCAGGATGAAACTGACAAAATACTTAAGGATTTTCATGCAGGGGACTATGGAGGACACTTGTATTGGAAGTCAACAGCTGATAAAATTCTAAGAGCTGGTTTTTATTGGCCCTCCCTGTTTGCTAATGTGAAAAAGTTTGTAGTATCTTTCCATAAATTCCAGATCTTTGAAGGCAAGAGAAAGTTATTACCTTTACCCCTCAGACCCATCTCAACTGAAAGACCATTCCAACAATGGGGTTTAGACTTCATTGGGGAAATCCACCCTTCCTCCTCTGGCCAACACAAATGGATTTTGACTGC
This sequence comes from Pinus tabuliformis, assembly GCA_031772625.1. Classification (NCBI taxonomy): domain Eukaryota; kingdom Viridiplantae; phylum Streptophyta; class Pinopsida; order Pinales; family Pinaceae; genus Pinus; species Pinus tabuliformis. The sequence continues at coordinate 1,013,251,534 of CM062811.1, forward strand.
CACCGACTGCTTTACCAAATGGATAGAAGCCATCCCTTGTAGACAAGCCAATGACTCAATCATCATGCAATTCTTAGAATCCAACATCCTTTCCAGATTTGGTTGTCCAGAGAAAATCATTACAGACAACATTGCTGCTTTTAAATCAAAGAGAATGATCAGTTTTTGTCATAAGTACCACATTACCCTAGGCCATTCCACAGCCTATTATCCTCAAGGTAATGGACTAGCTGAATCCTCCAACAAAAGCTTAATCAACATCATTAAGAAAGTCTTGGAGGAAAACAAGAAGAATTAGCATAAAAAGCTGGTAAATGCACTATGGGCAGATAGGTTAACTACAAAAAGATCCATTGGAACAAGCCCATATCAATTGGTTTATGGCATGGAGGCAAGATTCCCCTCCTCCTTGGGAATCCCTGTAATCAAATTGCAGCAAGAAATACAAGCAGAACCTAATGATATTCAGAGGAGAATTAATCAAACTATTCACTTGCAACAAACTAGAGAGGAAGTATATCAGAGAACTCAGCTTCTGCAAGATAGACTCAAGAAGATTTTTGACAAAAGAACAAAAGCTGAAGATTTCTTCATGGGAGACAAAGTGTTGAAGTGGGATTCTAGAAGAGAAGATAAAGGAAAGCATGGCAAATTTGATTTTCTGTGGAAAGGCCCTTTTGTCATTCAGGCTGTACAAGGAAATAACACTTACTTTCTGAGAAGTCTTGATGGTACAGAAGCTGAAGAAGGCCCAGTCAATGGGCGAATACTCAAACATTATTTTGATCCCCTTTGTTAAAAATAAAAGGACTGTTTTGTATGTAAATAGTTGTCTGTCCGGCAGTTTTTATTGCAGCAATTAGATAAGGGATAGCATGCACCAAGTTTTGAAGGAAGAAAGCAAACAGTTATACCACCTTTTTGTGTATATTTTGAATTTACCAGAAGAGATAAAAAAGAAAACTTGGGAACTAGAAAGATGATGACAAATACTCTGAGAAACCAGCAAAAACAAAGCTGTAATTCTGCACAGATCAGCTTATGAGAAGTGCACACATGCCACAAAGATTCAGTTGTGTGTTTCAGATTACAGCAAGAACTAAAATAAGGCCATCTGACCTGTTTTTCTTGGCTTTTCACCTGGAAAAGCCATCCCCAAGTGGAGCCAGTGTTGGGTTCCTATACCAATAGGTTTCATTTTTCATGATTGGCTATGGAAGTGCCAAATATGATCATCCTTTCCATGCTGCAAAGGTTCCATATTTAGTATACAGAAAAATCAAAAATTAAAAAATGTAAAGAGGGTATGCCCTAAAAGAAAAATCAAAGGGCAAGAAGAATGAATTGGTCAACAAAAGAAAAAGAAAATGAACCCCAAAGAAAGACTAGGAAAGTGGCCAGTCAAAATGCCACTACTATCTTATTTGTGCAAAACAAGTTCACAATGTGCAAACACTGTTTTTATCACACTTGATGGATGGCCCAACAGTTCAATCTGGACCAGTCCATATTTAAATTGCCTGTTGTAGAATAGAGAATGAAGGTCTGTCCAAACAATTCAAGCTTGGCAGATCACTAGCTAGGTAGAGAAGCAAAGGGTCTCAACTGCTTAATCTGAGCCCTTGGAAGAAATAAAGGTAGATCTAGATAGGAAGGAAGTCAAAGGAAAAGAGGAAAATCAAGGTCTGCTAGTTCAAGTGCACCCAGTCAAAATGAAGAAAAAATGTTAGGAATTGTACAATGGGTAAGTAGATTGAAGTTGCAGAAACAAGTCCATCAGCAGTGTCACCTTTTCAATTTGATCTACTTCATGGGTATCTCAAGTGCCATGGCAAAGGTGTGATGACAAATCAGATGTGCATGTCTAACTTCCCCTCTCTCCCCTTGCAAACAATCATTTATTAACATTCCTTAAAGAGATTGATATCTGCTCAAAAATCTCTTAACTTCATTCCATTTCCATCAAAGCTTAAGTGAAAATTGCAGGTTTGCTTGAGATCCAAAAGCCACATTTCTTGTGTAAAATTTTGTTTCTCCTAACACCCTAAAGCCTAGGTGATTCAGTTTCATACACCTAGCGCTTCTCCCTCATATTCATATTAATATTCTAACTTTATTATATAAATCCCCTATATTTCCCCTCCCCCTATTATGTATAAAAATCCACAAAAACCCAAAAATATTGTAAATACCCCGCCCCGGCCTAATATGGCTATAAAATTTCTCTCGGGAGTCATTGGTCCACCTGGGACCAATAACAACCCTCCACTTGTCACCCTGGGATTCGTTGACCTCTGGTTGAACGAATAACCATAGTCGCCGCGCAAGAAACATTGGAATTTGATTAATATTTGATTAATCAAATAACCGCAGTTATTAAAACTCCTAACCCAAAGTTTATAACCCTGCCAAACTTTATTAAGCATTAAAATAATGCGCGGGTCCCCCGTCGTAAAGCCCCACCACCTACCTCTCCCGTCAACCGTCTGATCCGGCGCTATAGATCCAACGGCTCGCGTTGATATCGGAGCCGCCCCGGTGTACGAGAGTTAGCGCCCGATGGAAAGCGGTTTTGCCGCCGTACGTAGGAATGCGTGTCCCATTCCTATTGCATCGGGCCTGCTCTGACAGAAACCGCCCCCGTACCAAAAGCGGTCCGATGGAAACCATTTACCGCCTGTTCTCCCCGCCGTGCACGTCATCCCCACGTCTGCGTCTGCGTCAGCACCCCCACCACTATTCCATCCGCCGTGTCTACCCTGTCACCCTTCCACGTCATCAGCCACGTCACTTCCCGTACTCCGCTACGCGACAAAATTACGTCATGATGATGTCAGCATAAAAAAGCGCCAAAAAGCCAAAAAAGCCCAAATTTGTTTAAAAGTCATGAAAGTGATGTCTTTTGTTATTTTCTATTCGTCGCTTTGTCGAGACTGTGCATGAGAATTACGTTGAATCCACCACCCAAGCAAAGTCAACCTGCGAACTGGACTCCCTCAGCTCACTCCACAACTGCATTTCGCACCAAACTCTCATAAAACAAGTATTTACCCGTCAGTCACCCATAAACCCTGTTTTTTATGTAATTTATCTGTTAATATCACTGAGCGAGCTAAATTCGACTGAAATACTCTGATGCCTGCAAACCTTTGTGCTCTAACTCACTGTTTAACTGTTTTCGAGCAAAACCTGCTAATTCTGTGGCCCTCTGATAAATTGTCCACCAAACTGCAAATCGAGCTCATCCCCGCCTGCAAAACTACTAAAAAACGCCCGCAGAAGAAGCTCCCTTCCCATTGCTCTTTTAAGCTTCCTAACTAAACTCTGCATACTCTGTCTCTCCTCCGAATTTTAACCAATAAGGTCATTTCCTTATATAAACTCAAATTGCAAAATTTTCTGTGAAATTCATGTGGAAGACCCAGTGCTACTACTCTTTTTCCTGTTGAGACACAGACTTAAAATCCAATTATAAAAACAGTGAATCATGGAGGCTCCAGTGGCCCTGAATATTGCACCTCTGAATGCCCCACACAAAGAACTGGAGTGGCTACCTCTTGCTGACAGAGACTTTCAGATAAATGATATGGAGGGAGACAAGCCTCACCTTCAGGCTTTCTGTGAAATAAGGAATAGCTACAGGAACAAAGCTGATATATTTGGAATATGGGAGTCTAATATGCTTATTTACTACCTGCCTTCAGTGAATGTCTTCCCTGACCTCATCCATCAATGTTGTGCTAACTATGAGCCTTCTCAAAGGGCAGTGATGGACCCTTCTGGAAATGTCCTCTTTTACATCACCCCTCAGTCTATAAATGAGATGCTGCAATTTAAGCCAACTCAGCCTTTGGTCCCTCTCTCCATGAAACATTTGCTAGATCAAGCCTCAAAGTTGTCCTCTGAAGAAGTTGACCGAATTGCCAAGATGTTCATGCCTCCAGAATGCTACTCCAGACAAACACTTCCCTATCACCATGCCTGGTTTGATGAGCCTGTAAAACTGGTCATAGACATGATTTCTTACATCCTGGGATTCAGGACAAGTGAAATTGTGGATGAAACAGTCTTGGCCCTAATGTCCATGTTTGCTCCAGGACAGCCCCCTGCTGTTAAGTATGATTATGCCACCTATATAGCTAACAAAATTCATGAGCAGTTCATGAATTTGGAGAGAGAAAGAGTGTTCAAATACACTTCATATATATATATCATTTGTTGTTGTACTATCAGTCTAATAGTTTCCCAGTTTTCCTTAAAAAATTGGATGCTAAGGGGAGTGAAGGTCTGTAATATTTTGGACCCCAGTATTCCACAAGGTTAATAGCTCCCCATACACATACTATGAGTTTATCGACCTTTTTATCTATCCAGCCACTTTCTTGTTGTCAACAGATCCTCCTGCCAGGCTCACTGCCGAAATGCAGAAAGTCCTCCATCTCTCAAAAGAATACAGTATTGGTGATTGGTATTTTTACCAAAACCACACAGTAATCAGGATTTATGGCTGTGAATTAGCCCCCTACAGACTACCAAAATATGTCCCTATGAGACTTTTTGCCTTGGAGTACTACCGGCAATTTAACAGTTCAGATTTGTCTCATTTCTATGGTGCAAGGAAAAAGGCATGGCTCAAGATAAGACATCAATTGGGCCCTTTTATCTTTAATAAAAGGGAAGAAGCATGGAAGGAAGCTGGCATTATTCTGAGAGACAAACTCAAACTGAAACTAAGTTTCCTTTGGTCACCATATGACCCTCAACATTTCATAATCTTTAGAAGAGTCAAAAACAAGCTCACAGGGTATGTGCACCACAAAAACCCTGAAATTGAAAAATATGCTAATCAACAAGAATGGATAGAGGGCATACTAGTTGAAGAGCTTACTGAAGAAGAGAAAACAGAAAAAGCAATCAAAGACCTTGAAAAAACAGTTGACCTGGATTCTTTTGGACAGGTTACTTTCTCATTACCTCAGCATATTGGAGCGGGCACATCATCTGCCACAACTTCCCAATAGCCTACCCAAGAAAGTGCTCCACCTGCAGGCACATCCAAAGGCAAGGAGGTACAGCATTCCGAGCAGCAAGATACAATGGCAGACCGGCCAGTTGCAGCAGAAGAACAAAGTCAAGAGCAAGACCCTTCAACACAAGCAAAGGTGACTGAAATCCCTGTGCTACAAACTCCTCTCAATAAGGAAAGAGCTAAGAAAAGGGACAAGCAGCAAGAGACACCCACAGGGGCATCCACAGATCAGCAAGGAGAAAAGAGACAAAGATTAAATCCTTATTCAGAAGAAGAATTACCAGAGGAGACAGCTAGACAGCAAGTTCCCCCGAGTATGGAAACATCAGCTAGCTCCTTTCAGCAAGAGCAAGAGAGACAGCACGTTGTGGAGGTTACATCCACCAGGCAACAGGGCAAACAAGGCTCAGACATCAAGAAGGCATTCACTGATATCAAGTCCAGAAATGAACCAGTAAGGTTCCAGCTCTATAACCAATTACTAAGAATGGCTCCCACTAATCAACAGAGACTAATGGCAGCCTATGATATCCAAGAAGGGAAAATGACCCTCAGTCACTTCAAGCCTACAGTACAGCAGCCCCAGTCAGTTGTTGATTACATCATAACCAATCTGGAAGTCCTTACTAAAGACATCCACCCAATGGACCAGATTGAGTTACACAAACAAACTGGAGAAATGGTGTACTCCACCTTGGCAGATAAAGTAATATTCGCCCACAGATTGCAAAACTCACTTCATAATACTTCTGCCCAATTGGAGCTGGAAAAAGCTTCCTCGTTAACCAAGGACAATAGAATTAAATCATTGGAGGATATTATTATGGAGCTGGGACATGATCCCAATGATCCCAAGGGCATACAGGCTTTAATTAAGAAGAAAGAAGAAGACATAGCAGCCCTCAGAAAACAACTCAGGCTGCCAGCTACAATACATCCTCAAACCACAGAAGTAGCACAGCAGAAAGAAGAGGAGGATGTAGTAAGTTTGCTAATGAGGATGAATGAAAGATTGTTAGAAACAGAGAAAGCCTTGGGGGCAGCGCTGTAAGAAAAACAGGGAGAGTTGACCTCTCAGCCAGTTCAAACAGCTCAAATTCTTACAGTTGCACCTCCTATAGTCACCACGGCAGTCCCTCCCATTGTCACAAAATCAACAGCAGGTACCTCAGCTCCAGCAACAACTTCAGCAGCAGTTACAGCAACAACTACAGCAGAACCAGACACCGGCCTGAGTATGGAAGATATGATGAAGGAAATCAAGGCTTTAGAGCTCCAAATGGCAGAGTTGAAAGAAACTAAAGAAAAGCTGGACAAGATAGAAGTCAGTTATGATAAGTCAAAAATTACTGTGGCTGACAAAACCAGAGAAGTTAAGGCCTTAGAGAAAAGAATAAAAGAGTTGGAAAAGGACCTTACTCTCCACAAAACTCTAGTAGAAATTAAAACAATTTTGTGGGCTAAAATTGGCCAGTCCATCACTGATCAATGGACTACAATCCAGACTATTCATGACCAGGTGGAATTGATAGGAATAGCTCAATTTGAGACTGAAAAAGCCAGAGCACTATTGGCAAATAAGCCAGAACAGGCCAATAAATTTATTCACTTTTTGAATACCCATACTAGAGAACAGTTAGCGGCTTTGGATATCAGGAACAGAACAGATACATTTTGTTAGTAAAAAAGGTGCTGACCATGAGAAATTTTGTGCAGACCTTGGAAAGAAAGTGCCAAGAGATGCAAGCAGAAGTAAATGACTTCAGACAAAAGTTTGCAGTGTTGTAGAGCAAGGCGTTACCCAGCTTATTGACCAGCAATGGAAGACTGTTATCACATGAACAGTATGCTCACAGGGAAAATACTTATGTCTCAAATCAAATTACAGCATCAACCAGCAGCTCAGAAGACACAGGGCCTCCCTCTGGACAGGTTTTATATGACAAATTAGAGAATTTGTTCTATATTAAACATGAGATAAATCACCTTTTTGAAGTCCAGCCAAATTACTACACATACACTGAAGCTGATGAAACATTGATTATGCTACAGAGACACCAGCTGCCAACAGATCAATGATGGGAGGGCATGCTTGAGGTTTTGCCAAGGTAATTTTAATACTCTTTTTTGATCAACTGCATAGAATCAATTTTCAAATCTACGAGCCATGTATCCAAAAATCAAATTAACAGAGGAGGGAAATCGCGCTAAAAGCGTTGAGGCAAATCGAGCACAAGTGGCAAGTGACAGCACATCAGGGATGCAAATCAGAGAAGCAGCTGTCAGCCAACTACAATAAGCCAAAAAGTCAACAACAGAACATCTAAGCTGTCCAGTACAAGCATAGTTACTTCTGCATTCATTTCTGCGCGGTTTTTTTCCACATCAATTATTGCTCTTGCCAAAGTAGATGGATAAATTCATGACTTGATATTTTCCTACGGGATATTTTGTAAAAACTCTTTTATAAATACTGCCCCAAGAGATGTATTATTGTTGGCTGGTGAATATCATTCTGGACCTGCGCTGTATGTTTTGAGAACTCTTCTGAAATAAAATTGCTGGAATGCTTTGCTGGTGAACTTGCTGGTTATGGAATCAATGGCTGAAGAATAGATTTCAGAATTCTCGTGTTATTACATGGATCAATAAGTTTTCTTTACTCTTGTGTTACTGTTTCTATGCTTTATTTACCATCTAAATATCATATTCTAAGTTACAGGAAAAAGGATTAACCCAGAACTTACTTTGCTGTACTTTGTGTTCAATTCCTGTAATTTTATATGTTTTCTACAGGACTAGCATAGGCAAGAATTCTTAACTGCTCTTGTCTCCCTGGTTCTTTCACTCTAAATGTCATCAAGAAATTCTTAACTGCTCCCTGATAATGTTTACACAATTTCCCTCTGTTAGCATAATGAAAGATTCTTAATTGCCTTTCATTCCCTGACTTCACTTCATCATATTTAAGCTTAAAAAATTGCTCTATGCTTAACTATCTTGCTCTACATTTTTCTTTCACCAAAGAAACCGTACCCAGAAGTTTATTCATCATTGGACTCCATCAACCCATTGGTCTGAACTTCTCTCACATTACAGCCCCGCTCTACTGAATGTCATCTTCCAAAAACCAAACAAAACTTGTGCTTTATAACTAGCCTAATACCTAACAAAACAAATCTAAATCATAAAGAGAGAGCCCTCTCTGGTTGCAGACTGGCTAGAATCTGCAGCTAAAACACTGGTTAGTGGTTACCTCGGTCGTATTCCCTTCTGGAGGCAGAGAACAACCTGAGTGATAACATCTTCCACAGCGAGAAGTTTTTGTCGTTAAATTTCTCGACCCTAAACTTACCATCTTCCGCCATTGCTCCCACTCGAACGAGGAATCCTTCTTTCCTGCGAGTTTATCAGCCAAATAGACCTTCAGCTCTAATACCAGTTGTTAGCAAATTATATATTACGGAGCAATGGAACACATAAAATATTGCAGACATATAAACACAGAAAACGCATAAAACAAAAGAGACACAGATATATGTGGTTCACCCAGTTTGGGCTACGTCCACCCCGAACAGCCATTCCTTCCTTTCTATTATCCAGCAAAATGAAGAGACACAACCTACAGCAGATCCGCTGTAATATCCTCTGTTTTCTCTCACAGTCTCACCTCTTTGTTTTTCGCTCACAGAATACACATCTATTACACAGCCTCAAATACAATGCCCTCATACAAAGAGAGGGGTTGCCTTCTAGGGAAAAAAACCCTAAACTAAACATAAGTTCTACCATCAGATCATCCGCCTAATGAACGGCCCAGATTGACTAGAAATTACTATATTTTACAAGGCAATTTTACATCTGTTTTTAGCCCCCCGCTGGGGGACCGCTGGCCCCTGGGCACCCCAGCCGGGGGGGATCGGCCCCTCCCGGACCCCCGCGGGGGGGACAAGTCCCCCCCGCGTGGAGGGGTGTACAAACTTCCTGGGGTATACATTTGGCTGAAACAAGGACCTCTGAACAATCATGCTCCACACACAACAAATAAAGAAGATATTTCATGGCCACTTGGGGAAGGCCACTAATAACATGGCGGAACTCATGGCCCTAGAGAAATGCTTGGAAATATTGGTGGATTCAGATTCACGTAATGTCATCATTTAAGCAGATTTGGAATTGATTATTAGAGCGGCTAAGAAAATATGCAATGGTACATCACCAGATAAAGTGTCGAAACACTGGAGGCCCTCGCATGTCTTTCACCGTATCTACTCCCACCTGCAAACCTTAAAAACTGTAAGCTTTGTCCATGTGAAAAGAAAAGCTAACATGGTAGTAGATCGTTTGGTGAACGAAGGAGTGATTAATAAGGAAAGGGACACCCGGCACGTCTAGGAGTTATTACCCCCAGGCAAACTGTTAGAGGACTGTCTCTGTCAGGGAGCAATGGGAAAGGTTGAGATCAGCGGAGGAAGACCAAGGATATAGTGGTGTGAAGACAGATTCTGGAAGTGCTGCAGGTTTTTCCGTTCATTGATCAATGTATGGATCAATGGTGACACAGTGATTTAGCGAAAAGCAGAGAAACTGGGGTTTAAGTGTAAATCCAGCGAAAAGCAAAAGATCAATGGCGTAGGAAGGAAGGAATGGGAAGCGTCCAATGGGTTGGATCGACGGTCATCGCTCGGCGGAAGAGTACGCAAGTTAATTCGCGAGGAAGTGGTTTCTCATACCACAAGTGGTATTTCGGAAGGGGTATAAGTGGTAACCGGTATTGAGAGGAAGGCTTCCGATTCCACTCTTCAAGCGACACATAGCAGCAAGAAGGAAAGAGGATACCGCTTTTCGAGCTAGTAATCCTCGAGCTACTTGTCCAACCGAAATCTGCGTGGACCGTTGGATCCACAAAGGGTAGATCAACGGTGGAAGGTCGTTTGTGCAAGTGGAGGGTCGGATTCAACATTAGCTGTTGATCGTTGAAAGAATTGGACGGAGGATCTCAGGCCGATCGGTGATCGGGGTTCGGTAAGCGCAGTGGGAGGGCACTGTACCGGGATTGAGGACCCACCATTTTTTTATGGTCGCGAATGTGATAATTTTGAAATCCGACCTTATGGGTTGTGGGTCAGGTTTTTTTGTATTACCTGTGTTAGCCATATCTCACAATAGTGGGGATGGTTCCAAGTTTTAAAGGTTTTTAAGCCAATTCCGCTTCAGATAGGTCATGGGGACCAATTTTTGATAAATGCAAGGAAGTTAGGTTTACCTTGTAAAATATGTAATATACTTGTTTCGGTTAATAGAAAGATCCATTCTTACTTGACCAAAAAAAAAAAGACATAAAGGCTAAAGGCAGAGGCGGAGCAGCATATAATATATATATGCAATATACATTATCGGAGGTGGAAAATAGTGTATATATCAGAATACACTATTGGAGGTGGCAAATATATATATATATATATATATATATATATATATATCTATATATATATATATATATATATATATATATATCTATATATATATATATATATATATATATATATATATATATATATATATATATCGGAGTATAGAGGCGGAGTATATATATATCGGCGATATTATAATCGGCGGGTTCTACTATGAGCCACTACCCGAAACCCCCGACTGCGATATACATGTGCGATATATATATATGTAAGTGTTTCGAAGCATGCTTTTAAGTGTATTTCATATATTCGGGCTTTAAGCCTTGCCACGTTAAAACATGCGAATTGCAATATATATATATATATATATCATATAACTGTGATATGTTGCGGACCCGCTGCAACATTATGCAATGGTCTATTGTTATATCGCATCTGCCTATCAGTACTCACATATCGCAATATACAAAGGGTTGTCACTCCTGAAAGTGTCGATTACGATATATGTTGCGGACCCGATGCAACATTACAGTTTGACTTAATGCTATATCGCATCCGCAAGAGAATCAGCCATCGGCCATCGGCGATGTCATGAGCTCGACTTATACAGGACTTCCGGAAGCTGCGACTGTCGATTGCGATTACACAGTGGACCCGATGAAGTTATAGATGCAGGCATAAGGCATTTGAAGTCCACCCTTAAGCGTTCGGTCGGTTTTTCCATATATTCCTGTGTATTTCAATATTTGTATTGCCCGGGGTTTTTTAGGCCAAAAAACTTATAATAAAGGTTCCGATCATTCAGTGGGCCTGAACGATGGCAATTGCGATTGCGATGGTGACATGGCAGGTGGGGCCTCCTAATTGGTACAGTCTCTCCGTAAAACAATAAAGTCCTGTGTATGCCTATTATTATTGAAAAGGGGCTCTGTTATAGTTTTTAATATGCAACATGTTTTCTTTGTGTATTTCGGTCCTCTCTTATGAATTTACGTGTCCTTGGAGTGTTGGTGAACTCGAAGATACAGAGGAAGCCGAAAGTTGGGAAGCCGAAAGCCGGGAAGCTGAAGGACAAGCCAGTGCAAAGGAAGCCAAAGCGACATGAAGAATCGGGAAGCCGAAGGATCAAGCGAGCGCAGAGGAAACTATAGCGACCGAGGAGGAAGCTGAAGAGCCAGTGGAAAGAGGAAACCGACGGTCAGAGGCATCAGGAATATACAAAAACAGAGAACAAGGAAAGTTGAAGGTTGTTGTTGAAAAAGCTGGAAGAAACAAAGGCAGTCGTAGGGTCCAGCAGAACAGAAAAGGGCCGAAGGACCAACAGGACAGGAGGCATTTGAAGGGCAAGCATCTCCGTTGATCATGTTACCCTGTGAAAGACTCAGACCTGTGATGAATTAATCAGGTACATAATGCAGTCTGTAGAACAATTCTGTGATGTAATAAATAATGTTTTATCTGACATTGTTTGAAGGGAGAAGTAGCCAGTAGAGAAGCAGTCATGCTGAAGCATTTACTGTGATAGTGAGAACAGATGCTTGAACAAAAAGTTGGTTCTTGTGCAGAGCTTAGTGTAGCTAATAGTAGACTCACTAAAGCTATGTGGAGACATTATCAGAGATCATGAAGGCTATTGCAGACTCTGTGTGGATAGTATGAAGAGTTGTAATGACTCCTTCAAAAGAAGACTGGTTGTCATTGATGTTGTAGCATGGAGACTACAGTGAAGCTGTAAACAGACAGAACTCAGTAAAGAAGAGTTCTGAGAGAAGAACATTACTATCAAACATGCCTTGACAAGATTGGGTCGGAACCCTTGGGGTTGGTGCCTCAGAAGTAGGAAGGATTGGTGTCCTTGGGATTGGTGCCTCAGAAGTAGGAAGGATTGGTGTCCTTGGGGTTGGAGCCTCAGAACTGAAAGGATTGGAGTCCTTGGGAGTTGGTGCTCCTAAGTCCAAGATTGTTTCCTTGGAAAAACAGAGTTGGTGCTCTGGAGGTTGGAGCCTCACAAAAGTCCAAGTTGGTGCTTGGCAACTGATTGCAACCATTTATATATTGTATCTATTTTATTGCAAAGATTATATTAATAAAAGCATTTATACTTGTTTTTCATCTTGTGTTCTGAATATAAATGTTTTAACTGGTAAAACAATAGTTGAAAAAGAAATATTGATTCACGCGCCCTCTCAGTATTTCCAACAGCCTCTCCTCCCTCGTGGCGCTCCTTAAATGCTCATTATTCATTTTTAATTTCTAGTTTTCACTTTCAACTCTTGACTCTAGATATCGATGACCTTAGATTGACTCTTTGACTCGTCACTCTATACTATTTTTTTTATTTTTAGTTATATCAATTTACTATTCGAGTCTTCAGACTTCAGTATTTAGTACAGTCTCTTTTTCTTAGTACTAATTAGATTCTAGAATGATGAATTTTAATTTTAAATCAATTTAAAATCTAGAATAATGAATTATGAATAGGACCAATGTATCTTTATTGAATCTTGTGGTGTATGGATGAATGATATATGTATCAATAAGAATAATGAGTATGGATCAATTTATTTCATTATTTAATTCAATTATGTATAGATCAATATATTTATGCTTTCATTACTGGATATGAATTTGAAATATATATATATATATATATTGATGTCTCCCCATCCCCCTAAATTTCCATAAAATTTGAGGGTACTCCCACACGTCCCCCCTGTGCATCTTCCCGCACACATATCCCCTTGTCCCAAAGTATTGGAGGAACATTGAAGATTAGCCACCAAGAAGGATGATTTTGAGGCAATCACTACTATTCTTGATGTTGAATCCTTCTAATGCCAAAAACCTCTCTCCTAGGCAATTTCACACTAAGCCCTAATTGAGGTCGCTTGTCCTTGAGAGGGCTGATATAAGAGAGAGAAAATGTGCAAATTTCAAGTTGAGGGTAAGATAAAGGTTGATCATCACATTTTAAACAAGGCCAATGCCTAGTCCTTAGGTGGATGAAATCTATGGGATTGCTAGAACAACGAAAACTTGCAAAGGAGTAAGGATATTTTGATGCCCTAACATCAAAACCCTAACTTTTGTTTTTGTGAGGGATCAATATTCACTTGGGAGAGAAAATGAAAAACATTCACCAAGGGGATTACCATTAAAATATCATTCATGAGTAATTCATGTAGTAATAACATCTAGTTTCTATGGAATTGATTTTCAACAAATTAGGGCACAATAAAAAACCCTATATTACCAATATATTCCATACATTAGACATAAAAACATAAATTTATCAATAACAACGCTCACATACAAGATAACATTCAAGAATAATCCTTTTATTGATCCAAGATAACTTCTCCAAAGACAAGAATATAGGTTCAATAAACAAAATGATCCATAAATCACATCTCTCTAAAGGCACAAGAAGGCCGAAATTCCCCATGAGAGACTGAATTAGTCCAAGTGATGATGAATGGAATGAAAAATCCTCTTCTATATTTATATGAGGAAAATTCATAATGTTAGCCTAAAATATCCTACTAACAAGTTAAATCACAAGAAACCCTTGGGTTAAAAGCCAGCCCACTAGCTTTTGATCAAAAGTGAAAAATAATGCCACACGTGTGAGCCACTAGGCTTCTAAAGTCGATGTCATATATGAAGTAGACTCCAAATGCCATGTGTTGATGTTATGAGGTGCCAAGTGTGATGTAGTAGCATGTAAAATTCATTATTTGAGGGTTGGCCCTCAAGTTATCCTCAATGGCTCTCCGTTGTCCCAAAAATCCAGTTGGGGCAGCACAAAGTGGTCTCGATGGGTCTCCAACTACTCATAATGTCCATATTTTCTCCAACGTTGAGGGCTTTCTAGGTGCTATTAGCCCTCCCAAGTATCTAAAGGTGAGGCCATCCTCATATGAGCCTTGAATCAATTTCCATCCCTCATAAGGTGCTAAGGTCAATCTGGGGGCATGTTGTGTCCAAGGGTGACATCTTGAAGAATCATCAAATCTAATGCAAATTGGTAGAACATCCATGTCGGCCGAATAAATCGTTCTTGCGGACAAGACCAATCTCCCTAGTATCAACTGATATCTAGCGACAAGCAGAACAAGCAAATCTACCTTTCTCTAAATATTGCGATTTATAAATAAAAACCAAGAGGTGTTTTAGACCCTACCTTAAGTCCAACGCTAGTTTGTGGCAGCCACGCTTCGACCGTCCAAATGAGCTTCCTTTTAAGAACCTGCAAACACAAACAAGCACACATCAAATAACACCTGCATAGCCAATATAATAAATCATATTCATCATGGTGATCAAGGAATCCATGAAATAAACCATAAGAGACAGCTTATTGAGAAAAATAAACTTGATTGTATTAACTTTAAACAAAGAATAACTTTACAACCTTGGTGCCTTGATGTTGTACAAGCTCCTCCCAGGGTCCAAGCAAGAATCTCCTCTACTTTGACAAGCTTCACACTCTTCCCAATAAGATCAAAAGGTATGTAATCTCTCCTCTCAAGCTCAATTAGGAAGTCTAAATTCCAACAGCATTTACCCTCAAAAATATTCAGCTTTCAACCTCCCTAGTAACCAGCCCAATGCCTCATTTTATAGTGCAGAGGAAGGAAGTTACAGGTCCACCTTCAAAGGGATAGAGTCCTCCTTCAAAGGGATAAGCTCCTCACATCAAGGGGTTAGCTCCTTTAGTTATGGGATGCATGAACCACCAAGGAGCGAACTTGCCACCTCAGGATTCCTTCTAGAAGCGTCTAGAAATAACCCAAAGTGAGTTTTTAAGAATAAACTTTGCGCCTTTTTTACTTTTACAGGGGTCCGCACCCATTCCTTTAGAGACAGAGCGGGCAGGTTCGCAGGGGACATGACCAGGGGATGCAGGACCACAGGTAATGCTAAGAGAAAGTGTGGAACCAGAGTTTTAGAGATTTTCAAGGACTTTCTCTCATTTTTCAAGGCTTGACATGAAGAGCTGAGGTTTAAGACTTGCATAGGAGGAAAGTATGACTGGTGATAAACTCACACTGACTGCAGAATGTCATGGTGACAATATTTTGTGTAACAGTCCAGGGTGCAGGAGATGCCCAAGGTCATGTGTGATGTGTTGTTGCTAGGAGGCCCAATCCTCTAAACGCTTCACCTGTTAGTGCCAATGTACTCCTCTCAAGGCTTGGGTATCTGTGCGTAAGGTGCCCAAGACATGGGTTGTTGAACCACCTGACAATCACAACATAGATTCTAGAGAAAATAACCAATCATTAGGGACAAAAATCATTATTGCATCTAAGTGAACCAATCTTAAATGTAGATGGATATTAAATACTTCAAATAAGGATTCCCTTCCAAAATCAGGGCCTTGAGCTTGCAATGGTGTTTCCTCCCTAGGTAGGAGTGGCTAAAGGACAACCCTATTAGGTGTTTCCAACCCCTAAGGGGAAGTAACATTTCCTGAATCCACCCTTCAATTGATAGGTGTTAGTGAATAACAATGAAGGTATGGAAGGGATAAAATTTCATGGCCAAGTGCCATGGTCAAAGGAATCACTAATGGAGACCCACATCTTGAGTGTATATATGTGAGGAGGGAGTTATCGTGGATGCATGAGTTACCAACTCGTCCTTTGTTTTTCCACCCCTCTTGTGCCCCTTTTACTATTTCTTGATTTTTCTTTGTCTCACTACTCATAACTCAAGGGTTAGAGCTTGCTTTGAATGATATAACAATTGTATTACCCCTTAATGATGAGTTATTTTATCGCTCATCAAGGTTGGGACATGAAAGGGTTCATTTTTATGATATAATGGAGCAACATGTGCTCAAGACCCGATGATGGACATAATGAGTGAGGTAGAGCTCATGCTAGACTTTTTCCCATGTGTTAATTTGTATTTCGTGGCCATACTTTTCATTTTGATATGCTTTCTTTTGATTTTGTTTTTGTAGCCATGATATGATTTTTTTGTTTCTTTTAGTTGCATCAACCTCCCAAGGAAAAGTTTTTGGGCCCTACCCAGGTATGAGGATGTATGGGTGTTAAATCCCAACAAATCAATGGTCAGTTGAACCTGAATAATGGATGTGAGATAAGGGCTTATAATGTATGATTGAAAGAAGTAAGTATGGAACAGGGATAGATGGAACCATGCTATCTCAATCAGGGCTTCCCAAGTATTTCCCCTCTTATATCCATTGGGCCATTAGGGGAGGTCACACTGAACTAGCATTGAAGATTAACCCACCATTTAAGGTGAGAGAACAAGATCACGATCAAAACCCCTCCTCCTTCTAGGTCACCCAATAATCCATATCAAATGCACAGATATAAACAAGCATACACATCCAATTGCAACATTATTAAAGTACGATTCAATCGAAAACCCACCTTCGTCCATGTGATCTTACCGGATGGGTGAGACGCATATGGATGATGCAAGTGGCAAAGATATAATGGCACGTCATCAACTAGTGATGGCTATCAAGGGTTGGTGTTTGCATGACTGACTAACTAGCTATGAGGAATAGGAGAAATGTAATGTCACCTGTGAATGAATTGCCTATGAAAGAATGAAATAGCCTATCCAACCTTATAGGCTATAGTCTTGATAAAGGGGATAAAACCCAATTTTTCCAATGTTGGGGAAACATTGTGTAAATGTTGGGTCAGCTGGCACAAAAGAACCCAAATTTGGGGGTTGCATTCACAACCCCTCACATTTGGGAGCCCGTGAAGGAATCTACAAATAGAGGAGAGTTGGAATCAAATTAGCATCATCTATTTGGATCAAATATATTTGTTTTCTTGAGTTGTGGCTCTTAGGGTTTTAAGGCCCCTTTCTCTCTGCTAATTTCGGTGGTGAAATATTCTACCCTAGTCAACCACTTCTATTCATCCAGTTTCTTATCATTTATCCAACTCAATTTTGTTGGTTATTGGTTTGGGACAATTTGAAGGTTTATGGTCTAATTGAGGAATTCGGTAATTATCTAATTGAGGGATGAAAATAGTTAAGGGAAATCTGAAGTATAGTGGAGTTACAACAAAGTAAGGTGGAATTTTATGCTTTCATTACTGAATATGAATTATATATATATATATATATATATATATGAAAAAATATATTATATACGTCAATGTCTCCCCATGCCCCCTAAATTTCCCTAAAATTTAAAGGTACTCCCACACATCCCCCCCTGTGCATATTCTCACACTCACATCCCCTTGCCCCAGCATCTTGGTGGAACATTGAAGATTAAACACCAAGAGGAATGATTTTGAGGCAATCACTACAATTCTTGATGTTGAATCCTTCAAATGCCAAAAATCTCTCCTAGGCAATTTCACACTAAGCCCTAATTGAGGTTGCTTGTCCTTGACAGCACTGATATAAGAGAGAGAAAATGTACAAATTTCAAGTTGAGGGTAAGATAAAGGTTAATCATCACCTTTTAGACAAGGTCAATGCCTAGTCCTTAGGTGGATGGAGTCTATGGGATTTCTAGAACAACGAAAACTTGCAAAGGAGTAAGGATATTTTGATGCTCTAACATCATAACCCTAACAATTGTCTTTGTGAGGGATCAATATTCACTTGGGAGAGCTAATTCAAAGCATTCGCCAAGGGGATTACCATTCACATATCATTCATGAGTAATGTATGTAGTAATAACATCTAGTTTCTATGCAATTGATTTTCAACAAATTAGTGTAGGTTTTAACCCCGTACAGAAATTACCTGCATACAAATTCTAAAACACAGAAAATAAACAATGCGAGACCATAACACATAAAACACATATACACAGAGTTTTTCCCCTGGATCCCAAAATCGAGACTACCAGCTTCATTTTTTCATTATGTTCCTTTCAATGTTACAATACATATTTATACATGTCTAAGCATCCAATACGATGGACTGAAAACCATCACGTCCAAAACCATCGACTGAAAACCATCGCCTCCAAAACCATGTGTGAAAATCATGCACAAAACCATAGGTAGGTCCGCCCAGCCTAACATAGGGTCCAAAACCAAAATTTTCCGGGGCGCTACCCCGGACCCCATACAGTGGGGTCACCTGCACCCCTCAAACCCCCTGTGACTCCCCCTGCTACGCAATCGACACAATGAAGGGGGGGTTTCCGACCCCCTTCTAACCCCCTGGTTAACTACATGGGCTAGTCATGGAAAGAATATAACACAACCCAACATTCTCCCACTTGTTGTTTTCTTTCCACAGGGGGCCACAAGAGAGCTTAGTCATTTATCTAGCCCTGCAATGCCTATTGTTTCTCTATACCAAGAGAATTTCTCAGAGCTCACATATTTTGCTAATGCATCTGAAGTATTCTTCAAAGTATCCACTTTTACTAGCAACACCTTTTTGTCTTCTATCATATCCCTCACAAAGTGATATTGAACATCAATGTGCTTTGTCTTTGAATGATATGCAGGGTTCTTTGCCAAGAAAATTGCACTTTGACTATCACAGTCTTTCCTTATAGCTCCCTGTACTAACCCCATACTTGAACACAATCTCTACAACCAAACTGCTTCCTTGCTTGCATGAGTGGCTGCCATGTATTCTGCCTCTGTAGTTGATAGTGCCACTACAAATTGTTTCTTACTCATCCAACTGACTGCACCTCCAAATAGGTTAAACACATACCCACTTGCAGATCTTCTCTGGTCCAGACCTCTAGCCCTGTTTGCATCAACAAAGCCATGAATATCCAACACTCTGTCGAATCCTGGTCTTCCTTGGTAACACAAACCATAATCACTAGTGCCACGCAAATACTTGAAAACCTGCTTCACTGCTGTCCGGTGCTCCTTCCCTAGTTTTGACATAAACCTGCTCAATACTCCCACTGCATGTGTAATGTCTGGTCTAGTACAGATCATCGCATACATCAAGCTACCGACTGCACTTGCATATGGAACACGAGACATGTCCTCTTCCTCTTCTTGTGTCTTGGGACACTGTTCAGCAGATAACTTTACACCTACAGGAATAGGAACCTTCACCGGTTTACTATCCTGCATATTAAACCTCTGCAATATTGTCTCGACATATTTCCTCTAGTTTAACCAGAGCTTCCTCTTTGTCCGATCTCTTTTAATTTCCATGCCCAAAATATAGTTTACAGCACCAAGATATTTCATGTCAAATTTGGAGGACAATTGGGTCTTCAAATCCTAGATAATTTCTTTGTCATTTCCAACCAGCAACATATCATCTACATACAAGACTAGATAAATAATACGGTCACCAATTAATTTAAAATACACATAGTGATCTGCTTTGCTTCTGGTGAATCCAAGTCCCCATGTAAATGTATCAAATTTCTAATACCACATCCTTGGTCACTGTTTTAACCCATACAAAGACTTCTTTAACTTGCATACCAGTTCTTTCTTACCCTTCATCGCAAAGCCTTCAGGTTGCTTCATGTAGATCTCCTCTTCTAGATCCCCATGAAGAAATGTTGTCTTCACATCTGTTATCGCCTAGATTGACCTCAGGCTGAAGGGAGGCAATTCTAGGGTAACCACGAACCAAGCTTAACCTGGTAGCTAGCCCTACTAGGTCGGGAGAGGGCTCTCTCCTTATGAATCTCAGTCGAGATGACTGGATCAAGAACAAGATTTTATGCTAGGTATAGTAGCTCAAGGGTTTTGATTGAATTTGTTGGTGTTTTTTCCAGATCAGGAGGAGCTGGGCAATTTTGGGTCTGGGAAACTAAGGTAAAATCACAGGGGATTCTATGGGGCAAGGTAGGTATGATCTTCAGCACCTTAAAGCTTGATGGGGTGAAAGGCTAGACTGGTGAGGAGCTAAGAAGGGCTTGAGCAAGTCAAGAATCCTTCCTAAATAGATGAAAACATAAAATACTGGTGTTTTCCCAAGGCAGAGCATTAAAACCTAATGTATTCCACCTATCTGACTTGAAAACAACCAATCAGAAGAAATTACATGAAAGAGGCATACATAAATAACATGTGAACAAATTAACAGAAGAAGAAACACATGCTAAAGGCCATACCACAGGAATCCCATAAAAATAGTTGCAACTTTATTAGTTTCCTGCCAAAACTGCTACAAAATGATAAGTGTTCAGTACATGAGCATCCAGCTGAATCCAACCCTTGCAAATGAGAAATAAAATACATGATATAGACATTGCAATCCCTCATCCTAACCATCAGGGGTCGAAACCATGAGAAGAGGAGTTGTTTCAACCATTTCCAAACAAGGACCAGGAATATAGGCAGTCAAACAACTTGCCTCTAAAAGAAGGGAAATTGATTCATTTGTTTCAAAACCACCTCTAACTAA
Organism: Pinus tabuliformis; assembly: GCA_031772625.1. Lineage (NCBI taxonomy): Eukaryota > Viridiplantae > Streptophyta > Pinopsida > Pinales > Pinaceae > Pinus > Pinus tabuliformis. The sequence continues at coordinate 1,013,272,342 of CM062811.1, forward strand.
TGAATCTACCCTATAACACTATTTTACCATTAAATTTACATGCCATGTCATCAATTACATCAGTGAAATCATCCATGAGGAGAGAGAAATCAAATTCACAGTCAAAACAGGCGAATTTTGGTTTTCTGAGCAAAATGGTCATAAGCGCAGCGCCACTGGTCCTAAGCGCAGTACCACTTTACACCTGATTTTGGAGGCCTTCCCCTTAACCAAATTGAGCCCATGATAGCTCATTGGAAAGGTCTTCAAGTCTAGTTTCTGGAACACCTAGAATTTTTGAATTTGGAGGTCATTTGCCCCCTCAAAACTTGAATCTCCCAAGACTACTTCTGTGTGTCTAAAAAGAGGCAGAGAGGTCATTTTTTGGTAGTTTTTGGACCTTTTGGTGAACCAGATCTGCTCCAAAACTTCTGAAACTTTCTAGGGTGCATGTCCTCATCATTATGAATCCAAAAATGCCAACCTTTTCTCCATCTGATGCCCCAGGAAAAAGTGCAGCGCCGGTGGCGCTGTGTTTCTAGGAAAAATTTATGTGTTGTGAATTTCAAAATTTCAAAAATGCAAAAACTTCTCAAAATTTGCCCAAATTTGGCATGGACACCACCATCAACTACTTTGATGGGATAGGGAGGCTTCAGCCAACATTTCCAGTCTATCTTTCTCCTTTTTGCCTTCCAAAGCTCTCCTTAGCCTAGCCTTTAACTTTCTAATCCTCATGTTACAAATTTTGTTGTGGATCATGTAATGGTAGGCCATGTGTTGGAGCATTTTCTTATCCCTATTGGCCTTCTCAATTAGTCCTTCAAGATGTATGTTGACCCTCTCAAGCCAAGTTTCTCTATCATTTTCAATCTCTTGCTCAATAAGAGTCAATGTGACATGAGCCTCTTTGGCCATTTGCCTGTTTGCTTTGATCATTTCCAGCTCCATGAGGACTTGCTTGTCACTCAACTATTTGTTTTCTTGTTCCAAGTATTTGATGATGAACTTGGCTCTCTCTAAGTTGTCCACCAAAGCTTGTATTTGAGCCTTCCTTTCTTGAATGATGATGTCTTTGATGGTTTCTTTGTCTTGAGCCTCCAAGTCAATGATGCCAATTCCATGATGAGTAAAGTGCAGCTGTGGCTCCTCATGCTCAATCAAGTCAAAATATTTTTCCTCCTCATCACCAAGATCTTCCTCCTGCACTTTTTCCTTGCCTTTGCTCAACTTCTCAACTTGTACCTGTTTTGTCGATGTAGAAGGCAAAGCCCCTTCCACACCTTGTGGAGATAACATTTGCCTGTGGACTGATGATGAAGGCAAGGTCCCTTCCACATCCCATGGAGCAAACACTTGCCTAGCAGCTGCAAAAAGTCTCCTTGTGCCTCTCTGATATGTCAAGTACACTGGCACCTCAGCAGTTTTGGTTTCCTTGACCTCTTCCCTTGTTTCCCCATGGCTAGAAGGCCCACCTTCTTCTTGATGCACTGGTGAAGGGATCTGTGGACCTTTGAACATCTCATGAGCAATGAAAGTCTCCCAAAGAATGTTAAGAAGATTGAGATGGTGAAGAACAATGATTTTGATCAAGGAATAATGATAGATGTTGTTCAACTGCTGAGGGTATGGCTTCTTCTGCACAAGGTAAGTTATTTTGTCAATATTTCTAAACAAGAAGTATGGGAGATTCATCATCTTTACCCTGGTGAAGTGCATGAGGAGTCTGATATGGTAAGCATACAACCGGGAGAATCTGCCTTCACAAGTGAAATATTTGATGATAATCCTCATCAAAGGAACATACCTGCTCTCCAAAAATTTAAAGGGGAAAAGCCTCTTCACCTAGTTTTTGTATTGAGGCTTGATGTAAGGCTCATAATAATCCTCATCAAGGTCCTGACCCTTGTACCATTTCTCACCAACATTAGGGATTCTAGTGGCCTCTGAAATGACAGCTGGTGATATTGTGAAGGTTACTTTGCCAAGTGTCACCTCATTGTTATGTAAATGAGCCACAAAAAGTCTGGCCAACTCATGGTGAAACTGAACTCTTTCCACTAGTTCACAGAATTCAAAACATCCTTGGTGTCTGAAACAAGAAACTGCAAGTGGGAAAGCCTGTAATTCTCTTAGACTAGTGGGCTCCTCCCTTATGATTTTTCCTCCCTTGTGAGGCTTTCTCTGCCTATATCTTTCTACAGAACTGTCACTGGTTGTCTCCTCCTCATACTCAAAATCACTACCTTTGTCCATGATTTAGCTGACTCTCTTAGTTTGCACAGTTTTTACAATGGTATGGGATGAGTGGTATGTGAAATGGCTTGGAGGAATGGATGTAAGAGAAGCTATGGATAAAACATGAGAGGGAGAGGGTTTAGGGAGTAATAAATGGGTAGTAGGAGGTGATGATAGTGGAAGAGATAAGGGTTGAGTTTATGAGGTGAGTGATAGGAAGAATAAAAAAACTAGGGTTTTATAGTGGAGATTAGGGTTTTATATTTGAGAAAGAAAAACCATGTAATTCTTCACATATGCAAACTAAAAAACAAGAGGAGAAATGCTACTTACTTGCCAAGTGTTAAATAGGAGGAAATTTGGCATAAATCGGAGGCTGGGATCGTTTTTTGGACTTGGCTGGCCTAAGCGCAGCGCCACCACCCAGGAGCACAGCGTCGGTCTGTAAGTGCAGCGCCCGTTGTAATTTGAACGATGAGAAAAGCCCAGGAGCGCAACACCGGGTTGTAAGCGCAGCGCCACTTCCCAGGAGCGCAACGCCGGGCCAAATTTCCAGAAGCACAGCGCTTTTCTCCCTAAGCGCAGCGCCACCCCTGTTTTTCTCAAGAACCCTTAGAAAAACGATTTTTCTTCTCTCCTTGGCTCCTTTGATTTGCAAAATGATACAATGGCATGAAAATAGAAGAGAATGAGTTTATATATGAACTCCCTTTTTAATTTTTGCTTTTGAAAAACCTATTTTTGTAATGTCTCTTTGTCCTTTTAAATGCTCTGTTTTTCATGCTTGTTTTCTTTTGCTCTTGCAGGTGGATTGATGCTCTTGATGACTTGATTTTTGCAGTGGCAGGTACTTGGGAACATCAAAATATGCTTAGAAGCAACGGGGAACAAATATTACATATGAAAAGATAAAATTACATCATAAATGAAGATAAAAATAAAATACTTTGTTTTCACCTCAAAACTTTTTAATTTTTGCTTTTGAAAAACCTATTTTTGTAATGTCTCTTTGTCCTTTTAAATGCTATATTTTTCATGCTTGTTTTCTTTTGCTCTTGCAGGTGGATTGATGCTCTTGATGACTTGATTTTTGCAGTGGCAGGTACTTGGCAACATCACAAGATGCTTAGAAGCAGCGGGGAACAAATATTACATATGAAAAGATAAAATTACATCATAAATGAAGATAAAAATAAAATACTCTGTTTTCACCTCAAAACAAGTTTTGAGGTGAGAACTACATTAGGCTTTCAAAATAATAAATTATGGCTTTACCAATCATTATTGGCCTCCTCATGTCCTTGTTGATCATTATTGGCATATAATCACTGAATTTGACCATGATGGGACACTAAAACCTAATGAGACCAAACCCTAAGACCTAATGAAATAAACTGCAGAGTGAACATGAGCGATGACTGAAATATATGAAAGAGGATCAGCAAGTACAGATCATGAGGGGAAAATTGAAGTAAACCCTACCATCAGTGAATCCATGACCTAATGGAATGCAAACTCATCAGTATGGGACTCCTATCATGCAAATGCAAAAGAGCAGATTTTGATCACTGATGGCAGTGTGAAGACACTAACACTAACAACATCCATCTGTTCTACCTCAAAATCAAAAGTAGTAACAACAGATAAAAGTAATCTAATAGAAGCTACCTTGGCAACAGGAGAAAAAATATCACCAAAATCAATTCCCGACACCTGGGAATAACCTTTTGCTACCAACCGAGCTTTGTATTTCTCCACCTTTCCTTCTAAATTTGTCTTCTTCTTGAACACCCATTTGTTGCCAATGGGTTTCCTTCCAGCCGGAACTCCACTAGATCCCAAGCCTCATTTTTGTGCAAAGATGCCATTTCATCAACCATGGCCTCTTTCCAGAGTTTTCCATCCTCTGACTCTATTGCTTCCTTCACAATTTTGGGATCATCATTGATAACAGATAAAGAAAAATTTGAACATAAAGCAGATGGACTATACCTTTCTGGATGCCTTCTTTCTCGAACTGATCTTCTCACACCTGGAGTTTGTGGCTCTTCGTCTTCTGATTCCTCCTCTGCTGTAGAGTCTGATTCTTCCTCCTTAAGCTCAAACTCTATCTTCTCAGGTTCCTTTGGTTGGACTTCATGTTTGATAACGTCTTTCACCTCTCTGAACACCACAACTCGGCTGTACACAACCTTCCTTGTTACTGGGTTCCAAAGCTTATAACCCTTTAAACCATCCTTATACCCAATAAAGATGCACTTTTCAGATTTACTATCCAACTTGGTTCGTTTCTCCTTTGGAACATGTACATATTCATCACATCCAAATGCCCTCAAATGTGAAAGAGAGGGTTTCTTACCAGTCCATACCTCTTGTGGAGTCTTATCCTCCAACGCTGATGAAGGTGATCTATTGACTAGATAACATGCTGTCTCCACCGCCTCTACCCAGAATTCCTGTCCTAACCTGGCACCACTGAGCATGCTTCTTGCCCTTTCCATCAACGTCTTGTTCATTCTTTCTGCAACTCTATTTTGCTTAAGTGTATATGGAGTAGTCTTCTACCGTGCTATACCACACTTCTTACAGAATTCTTCAAATTCCTTACTGCAAAACTCTCCACCGTTATCTGTCCTCAGCACCTTTATCTTCTTCTCTGTCTGGTTTTCCACCAGAGCCTTTAATTCTTTAAACTTGTTAAAGACTTCAAATTTCTTCTTAAGGAAATATATCCATGTATTCCTTGAGAAGTCATCTATAAATGATACATAGTACACAGACTTACTCAGTGATGGAACCTTCACAGGTCCAAACACATCACCATTCACAAGCTCTAATATCTGTTTCGCCCTCTTACCACCAGAGGGGAAACTCACCCGATTATGCTTCCCATAGACACAATTTTCACATAAATAAAAATCCAGAGAGCTATTACTCATACCTTCTACCATACCTTTACCATGAAGTATTCGAAGGCCCTTCTTTCCAATATGTCCAAGCCTTTGATGCCACAACATGGTCTTCTCTCCAGAGCCCACTAGATTTTCTGCTCCACTTTCAGGAACCACGGAACTGTTGCACCCATCAACAACAGTGCTACCTTGAAGCTTGTACATAGTTCCAATCCAAACTCCCTGCATCAATACCAGTGCCCCCCAAACCATCTTGTAGGTATCCTTCTCGAACAATGTTTTTATACCTGCATCATCCAACTTGCTTAGAGAAATCATATTTCTGGCTAATGCAGAAATATGTAGAACACTCAGAAGTGTTCTAACCCTTCCACCTTGCAACTTCAACTTTACTTTTCCGTGACCAATGATTCTAGCCTTCCTGTCATCCCCCAAGAAGACATCACCACCATTGTATTTCTCATACTCGCAAAACCACTCTCTATGGGGAGTGAAGTGAAAGGATGCACCTGAGTCAATCAACCATGCCTCATGATCTACATGTGTACTTGAGGAAGCCAAGTACACATCCCCACCTTCATCTGAGGTGGTTTTCGCCTCTGCAAAAGGAGCATCATCAAATCCCTTTCCTTTATCAGGAGCTTTAGATTTACAGTCCCTTTGTAGTGCCCTTCCTTTTCGCATTTCCAGCACACCACCTTTATAGGTTTTCCTGGAGATTTAGATCTCCCTCTAGATTTAGATCTCCCACTCAATGACTTATTTTTGTTTCTGTTCTGGGACTGTCCTTGTATAGACAAGGTATCACCATTCTGGCTCTCCATACTTTTTCATCTCATTTCCTCCGTCAGTAAGGATGAGACTATTTCATCAAACTGCAAAGCAGTTGCATTGCTATCTATTGCAATAACCAAACTATCCCACGAATCTTGTAGAGAACACAACAAACTAATGCACTTATCTTCATCTGAAATTTTGATATCAACAGACGATAACTGACTTACCACAGTATTAAATGCATTCAGATGCTCTATCACCAAGTCTCCATCTTTCATCCTCAGGTTATACAACTTTTTCCGTAGGAATAGTTTATTCACCAAAGACTTGGATTGGTACAAAGTCCCTAACTTGTCCCACAAAGCCTTCGACGTAGCTTCCCCTGATACATTCAGCAATACTGAATCTAAGACACACAATCGTATGGTGCTCTTAGCCTTCCGATCCAACTTCTTCCATTCTTCATCAGACACTCTCGTTGGTTTAGTACCCAGATCTACCGCGATCCACTGATCTTTATCCACCAACAAATCCTCCATCTTGAGTTTCCACAACTCAAAACTCTGACCATTTAATTTCTCGATCTTTATCTTTCCAATGCTCGCCATCCTCTTTCACCACCAAAATCGATCCCGCAGATCTCCCACTGAATAGGTTCTACCACAGGCCCGAGCGAAACCCCTTAGCAACAAAGGCGTCCCCTTGAAGCCAAAATCGCTCTGATGCCAAATGTAAATTTTAACCCCGTACAGAAATTACTTGCATACGAATTCTAAAACACAGAAAATAAACAATGCGAGAGCATAACACATAAAACACATATACACAAAGATTTTCCCCTGGATCCCAAAACCACCAGCTTGATTTTTCATTATGTTCCTTTCACTGTTACAATACATATTTATACATACCGAAGCATCCAATACCATGGACCAAAAACCATCGCGTCCAAAACCACGGACCGAAAACCATCGCGTCCAAAACCACAGACCGAAAACCATCGCATCCAAAACCATGTGCGAAAATCATGCACAAAACCATAGGTAGGTCCGCCCAACATAACATAGGGTCCAAAACCAAAATTTTCGAGGGCACTGCCCGGGACCCGATAGAGTGGGGTTACTTGCACCCCTCAAACCCCCTGTGACTCCCCCCGCTATGCAATCGGCGCAACGAAGGGGGGGCTTCGCCCCCCTTCTAACCCCCCAGTTAACTACGTGGGCTAGTTGTGGAAAGAATATAACACAACCCAACAATTAGGGCATAATAAAAAAAAAAACTAGATTACCAATATAATCCATACATTAGACATAAAAACATAGATTTATCAATAAAAAGGCTCACTTATGAGATAACATGCATGAATAATCCTTTATTTTATCCAAGATAAATTCTACAAAGACAATAATATAGCTCCAATAAACAAAATGATCCATAGATCACATCTCTCCAAAGGTACAAGAAGGCCGAAATTCTCCAAGAGAGGTTGAATTAGTCCAAGTGATGATGAATGGAATGAAAAATCCTCCTCTATTTATATTAGGAAGAGTCGTAATATTAGCCTAAAATCCCCTACTAACAAGTCAAATCACAAAAAACCCTTGGGTTAAAAGCCATCCCACTAGCTTTGATCAAAATTGCAAAATAATCCCACACGTGTGAGTTGCTAGGCTTCTAAAGTTGGCATCATATATGAAGTAGGCTCCAAATGAAATGTGTTGGTGCTATGAGGTGTTAAGTGTGATGCAGTAGCATGTAAAAATCATGATTTGAGGGTTGGCCCTCAAATTATCCTCAATGGCTTTCTGTGGTCCCAAAATCCAACTAGGGCACCACAAAGTGGTCTCCATGGGTTTCCAATTGCTCATAATGTCCATATTTTCTCTAGCATTGAGGGCTTTCTAGGTGCTACTAGCCCTCCCAAGTATTTGATAGTGAGACCATCCTCATTTGAGCCTTGAATCAACTTCCATCCCTCATAAGGTGTTAAGGTCAATCTGGGGGCATGTTGGGTCCAGGTGTGACATCCTGAAGAATCGTCAAATATTAGTGCAAACTGGCAAAACAACCTGGGTGCAGGAGGTTCTCAGGGTCATGTGTGATGTGATGTTGCTAAGAGTCCCAAGCCTCTCAACGCTTCACCTAATATTGCCAATATACTCCTCTAAGGGCTTGGTTACCTGTGCGTAAAGTGCCCAAGACATGGGTTGTTGAACCACCTGACAATCACAACATAGATTCTAGTGAAAGCAACCAGACATTAGGGACAAAAATCATTATTGCAGCTAAGAGAACCAAGCTAGAATGTAATGGGTTATTTAATACTTCAAATAAGGATTCCCTTCCAAAAACAAGTCCTTGAGCTTGTGATGGTTTTTACTCCCTAGGTGGGAGTGGCTAAAGGACAACCGTATTGGGTGTTTCTATCCCCTAAGGGGAAGTAACTTTTCCTCGGTCCACCCTTGAATTGATAAGTGTTAGTGACTAATAATGATGATATGGAGGGGAGAAGAATTCATGGCCAAATGCCATGGTCAAAGGAATGGAGACCTACATCCTGAGTGTAAAGATGTGAGGAGGGAGCAATCATGGATGCATAAGTTACCAACTCGACCTTTATTTTTCCACCCCTCTTGTGTGTCTTTTACTCTTGCTTGATTCTTATATGTCTCACTGCTCTTAGCTCAAGGGTTAGAGTTTGCTTTGAATGATACAACAATTGTATTACCCATTAATGATGATTCAATTTATCACTCATCAGGGTTGGGACATGCAAGGGTTCCTTTTTATGATGTAATGGAGCAACATGTGCTCAGGATTCCGATGATGGACATAACGAGTGAGGCAGAGCTCATGCTAGGCTTTTTCCCACGTGCTAATTTGTATGTCTTGACCATACTTTGCATTTTGATATTCTTTCTTTTGATTTTTTTTGTGGCCATGATATGAATTTTCTATTTCTTTTAGCTACATCAACCTCCCAAGGAAAATTTTTGGGCTTTACCTAGTTATGAGGATGTATGGATGCTAAATCCCAAAGAACCAATGGTTAGTTGAACTCGAATAATGGATGTGAGATAAGGGCTTATAATGTATGATAAAAAGTAGTAAGTATGGCATAGGGATTGATGGAACTATGATATCTCAATCAGGGCTTCCCAAGTAGTGTCCCTCCTATACCCATTGGGCCATTAGGGGAGGTCGCACTGGATTAGGATCGAAGATTAAGCCCCCATTTAAGGTGAAAGAACAAGATCATGATCGAAACCCCTTCCAAGTCACCCAATAATCCACATCAAATGTCCAAATATAAACAAGCATAAGCACCTGATTGCAACTTGATTAAAGTAACATTTGATCGAAAGCCCACCTTCATCCATGTGCTCTTGCAGGATGGGTGAGAAGCTTATGGTTGATGCAAGTGGCAAAGATATAATGGCACGACATCAGCTAGTGGTTATTAGGGGCTAGTGGCTGCATGGATGACTGAATGGCTATGAGGAAAAGGAGAAATGAAATGTCCCCTATGAAGTAATTTCCTACGGAACGACAAAATAGCTTATCCAACCCCATAAGATATAGTCTTGATAAAGGGGATAAAACCCAATTTTTCCAATGTTGGGGCAACATTGTGTAAATGTTGGGTTGGTTGGGGCTAAAGAACCCAAAATTGGGGGTTGCATTCACAACCCCTCACATTTGGGAGCCCATGAAGGAATCTATAAATGGATCAAAGTTGGAATCAAATTAGCATCATCGATTTGAATCATATATATATATATATATATATATATATATATATATATATATATATATATAGATATATATATATATATATTCTTGAGTTATGCCTCTGAGGGTTTTAAGACTCCTTTCTCCCTACTGATTTCAGTGGTGAAAAATTCCACCCTAGTTAATGACTTTTATTCATCAAGTTTCTTATCATTTATCTAGCTCAATTCTGTTAGTTATTGGTTTAGCAAAATATGAAAGTTTCTGGTATGGTTAAGGAATTATGTAACTATCTAATCGAGCGCTGAAAATAGTTAAGGGAAATATGAAGTACAACGAAGTTACAACCAGATAAGGCGGAAGTTTAATTTTTGCAGCCCACAGACAACAAACCATAGGCATTCGTAGGCCACAAGAAACTATAGGCAGCCGCATGCCACAGGAAACCGTAGGGTCGAATTTTGGATATGAAGCATCAAGTCAATTTGATAATAGAACTAAATTGTTTGAAGTAGTGAGTTGGTATTTCAGCCCTCTTAGGGTTCATAATTCGCACAGAAGGGCAACCAAACTTGTAACAGGGATATCTAACACTCTGATGTGGCTCACCATTTGAAGAACGAGTTGTTTAAAGACATGGCTGTGGACAGACACCATCTTCTGAGCTACGGGTACCCTTAGAAGGTGACAACACCTACTATAACTATCATCTTAGAACAACAAATTAGCATATAACAGTCCAGGTTCGACACATTAATAGAGTTGATATCAGTAGAACTCTGCTAGATTTTTTATTAGTGGATCTAGTTATTTACATTTGCAAAAACAAGAGTAATAAAGGAATGTTGATTGTGTATAGTCATTGTTTTGGACTTGAGGGATGTCATACTGTGATTGATTATTCATGCATTTTATTGTTGTTGTTAAATGATTGTATATCATATGAAGGAATGTTCGTTGTGGTGTAAATAAGTGAATTATTGATGGGTGGTGAGATTACTCGAAACATATTTTTTTCTAGGACATCATTAAATATGCACACAACATATATCCCAAAACTTACATCAACATGATTATAGGATGTGGAAATATACACACACAAAAAGTGAATTACTATTATATTGAAAAAAACTATTTTTAATAAGAACCCTAGGACAAAAATTACCCTAGGTTATTACCGTGGTATCGGAGTTGGCTCACCCTGCCAACCTGTGCACTTGGGTTGATGTCATGGATTCAGCGTCTTCAAGAACGACTCAATGGAAAGCGAACAGTTTTGGGAAAAGTTGTGGAAGCAACACCAACAAGTGATGTCTCAACTTCTTGCCCCACTTGGGATTAATATAGACAACACCTCAACAATGATGTCGTTGAGAAAGACAACAAGCCTTGTACAATCAACTCCTTCCCTATTCAATGGCCTTCAATCACCAAATCCTACCCAAACACAAGATGCATTTTCTTTCGGTAATTTTAGTCAGGGACAACTAGTTGCTTCTAGTGGTTTTGGCGACATATCAATTCCAGTTTTTGGGCAACCCACTCAATAGAATATAATGGCCAACACACCCATGACTTCCAAGATTGAACAAACACCTGAATTGGAGGATAAAGGCACACAACGGATAGAATTCATGAGGAACTGGAATGATTTTTGGGTTAGTTGCAGGAAAGACAGATCAAGTGATACTGATGGTAAGCCCCCCCCAAAAAAAAACAAACAAACTACAAGAGAAGTTGAAGTAGGGGCAAAGGCACCCCCAAATGATTGGGCATGGCTATACCCTCCTAAAAATAATAAAAGAGATCAATCTCTTGAATCTGGTGGTATGGACACCTCAAAGTCTTCGCCTTATAATAACATCTAGGTTCAAAATAAGTCTGAGAATGATGAGAACCGTGAGTTTGAACCCCAAGGTATCTCAATGGAGAAAAAGAAAGAGGTTGAAAACAATAGCCAACCTGAGAAGAGTGGAGCCAACAACTCATCTGGAAATGCAAAACAATGAGGGAAACTCATGACAGTGGGTGAGCCAGAGGAGGATGAAACGAGGGCCAACACTTCGTTGATAGAAAAAGACCAAGTGAGAAATGATAGCCTTGAAATAGCTTCAGTAAATTCGTTGTCCAAAAACAATAGGGTCGAAACCAAACAAATGAATCCTCAGTGTCCTAGAGATTCCACAATTTTAGAGGAAGAAAAATTCAATAGCAACTCTGAAATGAATGGAAAGGTCTCTTTACCTTCTCATATTGGAGGTGATACTTCCAAGAAAGTATCATAAGTGGGCAGCGAAAGAAATTTAACATGAGACATCTGGACCGAAAGAATGTGGAATCATACAAGGAAAATAAATTGGAAGACAATTGTGTAGATGAAAGGAACAAATAAGATAGGTACAGGAAGAGGAAATATAGAAAGGACAGATATGAGGATGATAATGGAAAACTTGAGAAGTATAGGTTGGGGCAGTCTTATCGAAATTGCACTATAAAGCACCATGATAGTAAACATTTCAAAGATGAATTTAAACAACAGGTTCACTTCAAGGAAAATAAGCATGTTGATTCTAATACTTCTCTTGGTTTTCATACTGATACTTCTAAAAATCAGTCAGTTTGTGACAAAATGTTGGCTGACAATGATTCATTGGCAATGAGTGTTGCTACATCAGATGGCTTTAGCAATAAAAATAATCTAAATCTATCTATTGCTCTATCACAAGGAATTTTTGACCCAGCTTGTAACACTACCGATGAAAATTTTTGTAACGTTGTTGCTCCTACCATTGCAATTGACAAGAATGTATGCAAATTTGATTGTAATTTCGCAGGATTCCACAATATTTATGCGACTATGACTGTCAATAATTTCTGCAATAATGGTGAGCCTGAATCAAAGGATGCAAGCGTAGACATAGGTAAACGACTTATCGCATTTGATAAGAATGCCCCTACATGTATTGGAAATGTCAAACGAAGATTAAAAGAAATGAATGAAAAAACAAAATGTTGATGTATGATATAAAAGGGTCACTTGGCCAAATTCGAGAACACTGAAAATTTTTGGATCAAGGATTGGATTCCATGAAGATACATATATTTCAAACATAAGAGAATGTATAGGCCATTAAGAAAAAATTGGGAGCCTTGAACAGTGATTTAAGGCAATTGCAAGATCAATATCTTAGTGCAGATTCTATTAGACAACAAGTATTAAAGACCCCAAAGAGGCAAAGGAAAAAAGAACCCTAGCTAGTTGGTGAAGAACATGATGATGACCCAGATCTACCTTCTCAACAAGAGCAACATGCATTCCTGGGAGAGCAAGTTACTTTTAAGTAGGCAATGCCTATTGGGAACTCATCAATATTGTCAAATATCCATCAAACCTACAGGGTTGGCTACATAAAGGATGTCATTTTACCACGAGTTTTGGATGAGGTTACTTTCACAACTATTGACTCAATGATACATTCAAATATGCAGCAGTCATGTTTGCACTCAAAGAAGACATCGCTTTCATGCATGAGATGTTTGTAAGGTTGAAGACATCTGACATTCCATATCAACCAAAGGACTTGGTTTTATTCCTCCAAGAATTTTGTAGTCTCAACAAGAGTCTATAGCTTGTTCACCAAATGTGACTTGATGCTTCTCTTCCGCGTACATTTGTGGTTCAACAAGAAGGCCATGCCCTTCTCAACCTCTTGACCACGTTTGGAAGGGTCCTGTGCTGCCAGTTTTTGGAAATTATCCAAATGATTTTGGACCCTTATATGATGTCAAGTTCTCATATTGATACCCTAATCGATATTTTCTATGACAAGTACATGGACCAGTTGATAGGTGTTATCACATCAACATGTCTTGCACATGGGAGCTCATACATGGGTAGAGAAGCTACATGTATTGATGGCACTAACCCAGGGGCTTGTTTGATAGTGCCAAAGATTCTTACAAACATATGTGACCTCTTATGTTTATGTGTTCCACACCATTCATATAGAATAAAGTACCATTTTCTAAATAATGATGTTATAGAGAAGGTACTTCATTTGACGCACAGAAAGGAGAAATACCGTGTGGTGGCTGGCACTCGATTCTTGTGCACCATAATACCTCGCAATGATGATTTTCTTCATCGTCATATAGTAAAGAATGACCTTTTTTATCCAGTTATACAAGCTCTTACAACTAATGGAAATCGTTATAACCTTATTAAGCAATACTTGAGCTTATTGAGTACATTTGCAAGGAAAATTTCAAGTCTCTCACTTCAGATGTGGTTGAAAACTATTCTCATGAGTTGGAAAAGATCGATTATGTTGATAGCTTCTAGCATTTGGGACTGAAATATGAGCAGTCCCTTAAAGGTTATTCTCCTCAAAATGTTTCTGTTGGAGGAAAAGATCGTGGTGAACATCGTCCTAATGATTTCAGTGACATAACAATGAAGCAAAATGGTGTTCTTGAGAAGGAAGAGTATTGCTTCACTGAAGACAATGTTGATGAAGATAAACTTGGTAGCCACTCATAGCTCTGCTTCGTGCAGTCAATTAGCAAGCATAAATATTGTAAATGAAAATGTCACGAACTCTTCAGTGGTCAAGGAACAGTCTATTGGATTAGTTGATTATGAACATGAAGATGATGGGTTGCATGTACTGTCTAGTCATAATCTTATGCAGGAAACTCACAAGACAAGGATGTCCAACCAAGAGAAGTCCTCCTTCTGCGAAATAAGAGGGAAATTTTTGCAGCACCCAAACTTGCCATTGCTTGAGGACAAGCAATGTTGGGAAGGGGGGGACTGTAATGTCCCCTATGAATTAATTGCCTATGGAATAACGAAATAGCCCATCCAACCTCGATGGCTATAGTCTTGACTCTTGACAAAGGGGATAAAACCATTTTTTCCAATGTCGGGTAAATATTGTGTAAATGTTGGGTCGGTTGGCGCAAAAGAACCCAAAATTGGGGGTTGAATTCACAACCCCTCACATTTGGGAGCCCATGAAAGAATTTATAAATAGATGAGTTGAAGTCAAATTAGCATCATCGATTTGGATCAAATATATCTATTTTCTTGAGTTGTGGCTCTGAAGGTTTTAAAACCCCTTTCTCTCTACTGATTTCAGTGGTGAAAGATTCCACCCTAGTCAATCACTTCTATTCATCAAGTTCTTATCATTTATCCAGTGCAATTTTGTTAGTTATTGTTTTGGCACAATTTGAAGATTTCTGGTCTAGTTGAGGAATTCAGTAACTATCTATTCAAGGGCTGAAAATAGTTGAGGGCAATCTAAAGCATAGTTTTAAAAAACGGCCATTTCAAAACGGAAACAGCCGAGTTGGTCCGTTTCGATGCCCTCAGGACTGACTCGGTGGAGGAAATGGCTCGTTTGGCCGAGTCAACCATGACTCGGCCGAGTCATTGAATGACTCTCCGTATTGACTCGGCCGAGTCACAAACAGCGGCCCGTAACCCATTAAAACAGCGATTTAACATTATTTTAATGAATTTTTAAGGTGTTTTCTGATTGGTTTGGACTCCAAGGTGTTATATGAATTAGCTAAATGTTATTTGGGGTCCATTTCCCCCTCCCAAACCCTATTTAACACACTCAAATGCTCTCATTCTCTCACAGCAATCTCATGCATTTGAGTGAGAACTTCTTTGAGAGTTAGTGAGTAGTTCTTGAGCTTGTTTTTGGAGCAGCAGTGAGGAGTCTTGGGGGAGCATTGTAGCTGGAGTGAGGAGCTTCTTGGGCAGCCATTTGGAGCAGCATTGAGGAGCTGATTCTTGGAGCAAGCTTGAGGAGGCAGTTTGTGCCTGGAGGTATTTTTTTCACCTCTATAAATCTGTTTTTGCTTATTAAATTTTAGGTGCATATCTAGAAAGCCTAGAGAGTGGTTTTTGTCAAAGAAATGAACATTGAATCAATGTTTTTTTTTTTTTTTCATTTTCAGATTGTTTGCTTTCATTTCCTAGTCAAAAAATGGCACCTAGAGCGAGAGATCCTGCTTGGGCATATGTTGAAATGGTTGATAGTCAAATGCAATGCAAATTTTGCCATAGGAAAATTAAGGAAGGTCCTGGGGGCATTAATAGGCTGAAACAACACTTGGCAGGGATTAGAGGCCAAATTACCCCATGTACCTCACCAGAAATTGGGGAGATTAGGAAGCATTTGTTGGCCAGCTTTGAGAAATTTAAAGAAGATAAGGCTAGGCAAAGAGACATACAGGCTGAAATTGGGAGGAAAAGGGAGATAGAAAAAATGATGGCTACCAACCCCCATTATGATTTTGAGGGTTCTTCCTCTATCCCTCAAACTGATACATCCAACCCTTTCTGATATGTTCCTCCCTCTTTTGGTTCTGTTCAAGATAAGGGAAAGGGTAGAATGAAAAAGGGTGATGTGACTATCAAAAATTATTTCACTCCCTCCTCTCCATCAAATGCACATGGTCCTGAAGTTAGTAAAAGTCAAATGCAGCCCACTTTAGATGACCATTGGAAGAAAGAATTGAGGGAGACTGCTTGTGAGTACATAGCTAGATGGTGGTATGACGCTGATATCCCCTTTAATGATGCTCGTTCACCATATTATGAGCCTATGTTTGATGCCATACATGCTGCTGGAAAAGGCTTCAAAGGCCCTACTATGCATGAGCTAAGGGGGTATCGTTTGCAAAAAGAAATTCAATCCATTAATGAGTATTTGAAAGAGTTAAAAGACTCATGGGCAACAACAAGATGTACCATCATGTCAGATGGATGGACTGATCAAAGAAACCGTACCATCATAAACTTTCTTGTCTTCTGCCCACGGGAACCATGTTTTTAAAATCATTTGATGCATCTGATAAGGTAAAAGAAGGGCAATTGTTGTTTCAGCTATTGGATCAGGTTGTTGAGGAAGTGGGGGTGGCTAATGTTGTTCAAGTCATCACAGATAATGCCTCTAACTATGTTCTTGCTGGTAAACTGTTAGAGGAAAAACACAAGACCATCTTTTGGACCCCATGTGCTACACATTGCATAGACCTCATGCTTGAGGATATTGGAAAAATAGAGTGGGTCAAAAACACTATAGATCATGCCAAAAGAATAACAAAATTTATCTAAAACCATACATTGATTTTGAGCCTCATGAGGAAACACACTGGGGGCAAGGATATTATTAGGCCTGCCATTACTAGATTTGCTACACATTTTTTGACATTATTGGCATTATGAGACAAGTGTTGTCCTTGATGGAAACTCATACAGGTGACAGATCATAGTGCAACAAGCCAGTAGCAAAGAATGATGATCAGCCTCTCAGAATGGAAGAAAATAAGGGGTTCGCAGGTACAGCATTCAAAAGGTGCGGACCCGCAGGCACGCCATTCATAAAGCGGACATACCCGTAGGTATACCATGCAAAAGGCGCAGACCCCCAGTTCACGCACTTTCATGCAGAGAAAAGTTTCTTTCATGTAGAGAAAAGTTCACGCACTTTCATGCAGAGAAAAGTTTCTTTCATGTAGAGAAATGTTCACGCACTTTCATGCAAAGAAAAGTTTCTTTCATGTAGAGAAAAGTTCACGCACTTTCATGCAGAGAAAAGTTCCTTTCATGAAGAAAAAGTTCACGCACTTTCATGGTTGGTTCATGGTATTAGTCCGACAGTTTTGATCTTATGGTTTTGGTCCGTGGTATTGCATCCGAAAGTGTTGATCCCAAGTATTGGGTCCTTGGTATTGAATTGTTATGATTTTGGACCGTGGTATTGTGGAAGGCCTAAGACTATAAAAGAGGAAGGAAATAATTTGGCAAGGGATCATCTAATTAATTGAATATCTGAAAAGGTGCTAGATCTGCAACACGGTGATTGGGTTATGGTGCAGATCTAGATCTGAATAAAGAAGGAACTTGAGCTTTATAAGGCGGATCCACTGATGGGTCAAGATCTCCATGGCGCATGATCAGATCTGTAGATCTGATAATCGGGGTATGCTTGAAGACTGAAAAACTATCTATACCCGCAGGACCACAGGTGCGACGCAGTGCAAGTGCGGATACCCGCAGAGCAGAAGAGTGTGCAGATGCGGATATAGCCGTAGGACCGCAGGAGCAACACGGTGCAGGTGCGGATACCAGAAGAGAAGAAGAGTGCGCAGGTGCAGATGTGGCCGCAAGACCGCAGGTGCGACACGGTGCAGGTGCGTATACCCGCAGAGCAGAAGAGTGCACAGGTGCAGATACCCGTAGATAAGAAGATTGTGCAGGTGCGAATACCTGCATATCAGAAAGCAGCACAGGCGCGGATGTTCGCAAATGTCTGTTGGTGAAGTTGTGGACCCTGCTTGAAATTTGTTTTAACTGCCTTTGACTATTCTACAGGGTTCTGGGTGCATAATTGATGTCTGATTACTGGTATTGAGTTCTGATAACAGCATGAGTATGGTTGAATGGATCAAGTTCTTAATGAATTATCTTTATGTGATCTAATGGACTAGATCTGGTTGCTAACTCGCATATTATCCTTGTATATGTATTGATCTGGTGTTTGGGTGATTCAGAAGATTGATTGATTATTTGCTTCAATGATATTAATGGGTCCAGTATGAAAATTGGATGAAACGTGGCCTTTCAGATTATGTGTTATGCTTCAAGAGTATCCAGTATGAAAATGTATGAAACGTGGTACCTGGAGGAGAGAAGATTGTAGGCCGGTGCCTACGTACTAGTATCTTAACTAGTACAAGAGCTAATGGGGTTGTAGCTCCCTTCCAAGAGAGACTGGAGAACGAGAGAGGGTTGTCGCTCTCTGCAAGTAGTAGCCTGCGTACTGGTAAAGGACTGCACTAGTACAGAACTTTTGTAAAAGGATTTTCTTATTAAGAAGAAGATTGAGATGACTTGCAGCAGGTGGTTTTCTCCCACATTGGGTTTCCACCTTATATCATGGTGTTCATGTGTGTGATGATCTGTTCTATTTTACTGCACCTGTTTACTGTTAATATGGTTAATAATGTTCTAATGCACTCATTGAAGATCAAATAACTGAATCATAAGTTTACTAAATATACGCGGGTATTCTTAACTGAAGCAGCATATATGAATCAGAGTATGGAAATGAAAATGTTTTATTGACTTAATAATACTGATTCACCCCCCCTCTCAGTATTATTTCCAACAATTGGTATCAGAGCAGGTCCTTTGGTAGAGGCTTGATCGCTTGAAGGAGATCCATGGAACAATGGGAAAGAAACTTAAGAAGAAAGCACATAAGCAGAAGAAGACATCTCAGAAGAACTATGACAGTGGGAGAATCGATTGGGGATTAGGTGTAAGAAGCTCTTCAAATTCAGAATCATTTCAGAATGAAGATGAAATATCAGGTATGAATTTGCTATCCTTTGATGTTCCAGCTATCTATCCATTTGGAAAAGATGAAAGTGATAGTGAAACAACTGAATTTGCTCTTATGGGTGAACAAGAAAGATATCAAATAGAGGCAGAATTTAAAAGGCTTTCAGACAAAATCAGAGATCAACAAGATCTATTGAACAAAAGGGAATGTGACTTCAAAGAAGAAGCTACCAAACTAAAAGCCCAACTAGAGGAAGGAAACAAGGTAAGGAAGTTATTCAAGGACAAATATCAAAAGTTGCAGGATGAAGTAACATCACTAAGAGATGAAGTCAATGAAAGAAGCACAACCATCAAGAAACTCAGAGATAGATCCAGTTACTATGAAAGTCTTGAAGCCACGATCCGCTCACTAAAAGAAGATCTTGAAGAATCAAAGAAGCAGAATAAATAACTACTCCAAGCTCATGAAAATGAAGTTCTTGAACTAAGACGTCAGTTGGAAGAGGAAAGAAATGTTGAAGAAAACATGAAGAAGCAGTATCTTGAAAAGGAAGAGCAACATCAAGTTGAGGTAAATACTCTAAAAGATAAATTAGAAGAAAAAGATAAGCTCTTACGATTTCAAGATAGTACTAAAGCCTTGGATGATATTCTTAATAGTCAAAGGTCTCCTGCTATCAAGACTGGTCTTGGTTTTCATGAAACTGTTGAAGGTGAATCTAGTAAGACAAGGGACTCTAATGCAAAATCTGAAATGCTCAAAAAGGAGATGGAAGGTCAATCTCATCATCAAGCAAGGAAAGAAGTCCTTCAAAGAAAATCTTTTACTCCTCCTATGAATAATGTTGAATGTTATGTATGTCATAATCTTGGACATGTTGCAGCTAGATGTAGAAGAAGAAGGGTTCAAGACCATCATGCAGAAAGATCATCACATTCCAGATACTTTAATGGATATTGCTTTGCTTGCAATATGTTTGGTCACAGAGCTGTTGATTGCTATAGAAGAAATATGAAACATGTAAGATGCAATATGTTTGGTCACAGAGCTGTTGATTGCTATAGAAGAAATATGAGACATGTAAGATGTTACACATGTAACGAGCTTGGACATATAGCTAAGGAATGCAGGAACAAAGTATGGACACCATACCAAAGGGAGAAAACATTATCATCACACTTGAAGATGTGGAAGAAGAAAGAAGTACAGTCAGAAAGAGGCGGCACAGCACAACATACAGACATAATAGAATCAGAGGGAGCTGGAAGTGTAAAACTTCAGTGTCCTAAATCTCATACGCAAGTTTCTTAAAGAGAAGTCACGTATATACGCGAGTTGGTTATGGCATAGTCGCGTATATGATTGTTTGAGGAAAGGCAGTAGGGACAGGTTCAGGAAAAGGATCAGTTATGATTCGGTTTATTATTTGCGCTGTTTGATAATGGTTACAATTTGCTGATGATGTGTGGAAATGACTTGATGGTTAGAAGTGTTTTGTTTCTAACTTGATAATGATGATGTCTTGATACTTCTTGCTGATATGCATGATCAGATCTGACAGTAACCAAGATGGCACAGGTTTAGGGGGAGCATATGCTTTTAATGCATTGTTGGCATTATGGTTAATAGTCCTTGGTGATGATGCTTATATGGATAAATGATTCATCTTGCTATGATATGGTTATGAGTTGTTCAGATGATTCTTGGGGTTACATAGTTGATATTTAGATCATATTTGTGGTTGATTCTCTAATGGTGCTTACATGGTGATCTTCATAAGGATAAGGAGAAGTACATAGCTTGAATTCACATCTTCTTTACTTAATGATGAGTCACTCGTATGTTGTTGTCGTCATATGCATAAAGATCATATATTACAGTTATGATGCAGGATTCCTATTGTTCTTGACACATATATGGATTAGGATTGTTGGCTGGATACATGGATGATTATTCAAAGTTGCATTCTTGGAGACATGATGATGATGAGTTCTTACCTATATGATGATAGGTTGTTTCGCACATATGTTGATTGATGCAGATATTCCCATTTGATGATACTTGGTTCATGCAGATCTGGATGGCTATGGTGTTTCTCACATATGATAGAATGTGAATGATTCTGTATATACAGAATTCTGTTCAAAAGGATGAGTTGATACAGACATACCTTGATGATTCATGCACTAATACAAGCTGTTGGTCTAGTTGCTGTTGACAGATGCTATGGAGCAGATCATACAGTGTTGTTGCTGATGTTTATCATGATCTTATTTAGGTGTTTTGTCTCTGTTATAAATGTCATGAATATCATTCGATGTAAAGGTCATATCAAGACTCATGATGTAATAGTGTGTCTCTATCTATTGTAGTCATTTGATGAGATCTCTTCAGGTCATGTAACGGCCTATGTTGGTTTCCCCACTATGCCTGGGATGAATGATGTTATTCTCTTATGTTATCATATGTGAACTTTTGGTATATCACCAGTGTGATGGGAGATAGATGTATGTATGAGTCTTTGGTGATAGGAAGGTCATTTATGATGTATAGAGTCATGTTCTTCTTCTTGTAAAACATCTTTTTGCAGACCTTGCTTACAGTTAGGGGGAGCATGAACAGCGTATTTCAGCAGAGCAGAGATTTCAGCATGTTCTCAGAAAGAGCATGGACAGATTGGTGCACCATGGCATATACAAAGGGGGAGCTCATTTAGAGATTTCAGCAGGTACTCAGGGGGAGTATGGACAGCAAAGGAAGAGAATATCTTGGTCCGCCCTTTGCCCTTGATGTCAAAGGGGGAGAGTGATTTGGTATTGTTGCCATCAAGTCCAAAGGGGGAGATTGTTGGCATTATGATGCATGTGTTGTACTTGATGGCAACCAACTCGTAGAATATCAACTCACTTATATATATCTAGATGAATTTACGGAAGAGAAATCAGATGTGACAAAATACATAAAATACATGACAACTCAAAGGAATCAAATGACAGTCCTTAGTATGACAAGTTAGCTTTGCCATCAAGTCCAAAGGGGGAGATTGTTGGCATTATGAGACAAGTGTTGTCCTTGATGGCAACTCATACAGGTGACAGATCATAGTGCAACAGGCCAGTGGCAAAGAATGATGATCAGCCTCTCAGAATGGAAGAAAATAAGGGGTTCGCAGGTACATCATTCAAAAGGTGCGGACCCGCAGGCACGCCATTCACGAAGTGCGGACATACCCGCAGGTATACCGTGCAAAAGGCGCGGACCCCCAGTTCACGCACTTTCATGCAGAGAAAAGTTTCTTTCATGTAGAGAAATGTTCACGCACTTTCATGCAAAGAAAAGTTTCTTTCATGTAGAGAAAAGTTCACGCACTTTCATGCAGAGAAAAGTTCCTTTCATGAAGAAAAAGTTCACGCACTTTCATGGTTGGTTCATGGTATTAGTCCGACAGTTTTGATCTTATGGTTTTGGTCCGTGGTATTGCATTCAAAAGTGTTGATCCCAAGTATTGGGTCCTTGGTATTGAATTGTTATGGTTTTGGACTGTGGTATTGTGGAAGGCCTAAGACTATACAAGATGAAGGAAATCATTTGGCAAGGGATCATCTGATTAATTGAATATCTGAAAAAGTGCTAGATCTACAACATGGTGATTGGGTTATGGTGCAGATCTAGATCTGAATAAAGAAGGAACCTGAGCTTTATAAGGCGGATCTACTGATGGGTCAAGATCTCCATGGCGCATGATCAGATCTGTAGATCTGATAATCTAGGGTATGCTTGAAGACTGAAAAACTATCTATACCCACAGGACCGCAGGTGCGATGCAATGCAGGTGCGGATACTTGCAGAGCAGAAGAGTGTGCAGATGCGGATATAGCCGCAGGACCGCAGGAGCGACACGGTGCAGGTGCAGATACCCGCAAAGCAGAAGAGTGCGCAGGTGCGGATGTAGTCGCAGGACCGCAGGTGCGACACGGTGCAGGTGCGTATACCCGCAGAGCAGAAGAGTGCGCAAGTGCGGATACCCGCAGATAAGAAGATTGTGTAGGTGCGGATACCCGCATATCAGAAAGCAGCACAGGCGCGGATGTTCGCAGATGTCTATTGGTGAAGTTGCGGACCCTGCTTGAAATTTGTTTTAACTGCCTTTGACTATTCTACAGGGTTCTGGGTGCATAATTGATGTCTGGTTACTGGTATTGAGTTCTGATAACAGCATGAGTATGGTTGAATGGATCAAGTTCTTAATGACTTATCTTTATGTGATCTGATGGACTAGATCTGGTTGCTAACTCGCATATTACCCTTGTATATGTATTGATCTGGTGTTTGGGTGATTCAGAAGATTGATTAATTATGTGCTTCAATGATATTAATGGGTCCAGTATGAAAATTGGATGAAACGTGGCCTTTCAGATTATGTGTTGTGCTTCAGGAGTATCCAGTATGAACATGTATGAAACGTGGTACCTGGAGGAGAGAAGATTGTAGGCCGGCGCCTACGTACTAGTATCTTAGCTAGTACAAGAGCTAAGGGGGTTGTAGCTCCCTTCCAGGAGAGACTGGAGAACGACAGAGGGTTGTAGCTCTCTGTAGGTAGTAGCCTGCGTACTGGTAAAGGACTGCACTAGTACAGAATTTTTGTAAAAATATTTTCTTATTAAGAAGAAGATTGAGATGACTTGCAGCAGGTGGTTTTCTCCCACATTGGGTTTCCACCTTATATCATGGTGTTCATGTGTGTGATGATCTGTTCTATTTTACTGCACCTGTTCACTGTTAATATGGTTAATAATGTTCTAATGCACTCATTGAAGATCAATTAACTGAATCATAAGTTTATTGAATATACGCGGGTATTCTTAACTGAAGCAGCATATATGAATCAGAGTATGGAAATGAAAAAGTTTTATTGACTTAATAATACTGATTCACCCCCCCTCTCAATATTATTTCCGACAGACATTGCAATCTATGCTTTCCCAACATAGAAACTTGCAAAAGATGTTTTCCAGTGATGAATGGAATCAAAGCAATTGGTCTAACAAACCGGAAGGCAAAGAATTGAAAAGGAAAGTCTATGAAGAAACTTTTTTGAGAAAGGCAACAGAGATTGTGAAGCTTGCTGAGCCACTAGTTAAGGTGTTGCGGTTGGTGGATGGGGAAAGGTTGGCTATGGGCTTCATTTATGAGGCTATGGATCAAGCAAAGGAGCAAATAAAGACGATATACAAGGATAGAGTGGCAAAGTATGGGCCCATTTGGGCAATCATTGATGAAAGATGGAACAATCAACTCCATCGCCCTATACATGCAGCTGGGTATTTTTTTAACCCACGGTATCATTATAAAGCTAAGGAGTCAGGAGCTTTGAGGGGGGAGGTCAGAGATGGACTGATTGATTGCATTGATCACATGATCCCATTGGAGTCTGATCAGCTGGAGATACACCGACAGGTCACAACCTTTATCAATGCATCAGGTACCTTTGGGAAGAACCTAGCAAAGATTGCAAGAGAAGCAGATGTGCCAGGTAAACAAAAATTTCAATTTTCAAATTCTTAATAGTTTTACTTTTTTTTAAAGTTTGTTAAATCGTTTATAATTTGAAAGTTAGATATAATTTGTAATTTTGTTGAGCTAACTCATTACACTCCTATTGTTTTTGCAGCACAATGGTGGGAGGCCTTTGGTGGCCATTGTCCTGAATTGAAAAGGTTTGCAATTCGTATTTTGAGTCAAACTTGCAGTGCATCTGGGTGTGAGCGCAATTGGTCTGTCTTTGAGAGGATTCACACAAAGAAGAGAAACCGTCTGGATCAAAAACGGTTAAATGATCTAGTTTATGTCCAATACAACCTCCAGCTTAGACAAAACCATTTGCTGAACAAAAGACCTGATTCAGATCCCATTGTGTTGGAAGACATTGATCCAACATCAGATTAGGTAGTGGAGAGTCGTCCAGCAGAGTTTGATCCTGATGAGGATCTTGATTTAGATTTAGATATCGAGACATCAGTTGAACTTGAACATGTTGTTCAGTTGAATGCAGATCCCAATCCACCAGCCTCAATCTCACAGCTAGCAAGGACTCCAGTTGTAGGTGCTTCCTCTGCTCAGCCACGACAGAAGCGCAGCTGCATATCTACTCTCTCAGCTTTGCATCTGTTGCAGTTGCACAGCCTGCTAGTGGTACCACTTCTACAGTTGCAGTTGGAGATGGTGAGGAGGAGGAGGAGCCATGGGGCCCCCCTGACTCTGATGATGATGATCCAGAGATTGATCGACATGATCTTGGCTCCTCTGGCAGTAGCTACTAGCCAGTAGTACTAGTACTGGAGTCTGGTCACCGTCACAGTTTACTTTTGTTGTAGAGGCCATTTCTAGCCTCCTTGGTTATGTGTTTTTTGTTTTGAGTCTTTGATCATGTATGACAGTTGACTATGTATTGCCATTGGGTACCATTTTGATATAATGGATTGGTTCATGAGCCTACTTTGATCATATGTTGTCTTCCATCTATATTATAATGTAGTGTGTTTGGAAACATGAATGAAAATCTTTAAAATTATGTTTAAAATCTTTAAAATTATGTTTTTTTATTAAAAAAAAAATATTTAACGTATTTTTTACAACGACCGAGTCATTGAAATCGAGTCGGCCGAGTCATTACTATTTCGGAGTCGGAGTCGGAGTCGATCCTCAGCCGAGTCGGAGTCAGAGTTTTAAAACTATGATCTAAAGTACAAGGAAGTTACAACCAGGTAAGGCATAAGTTTATTTTTTGCAACCTGCAGACCACAGGCTACAACGCCGCAGACCACAGGTCGCAAGCTGAGAGCTGAATTTCTAATCTATGTAAAAATTTCTCATTTCCCACCCCGGTTTTCAGTTTCACCTTATTTCTCCAAAATAGTTAAATGCCCTTTCCCATATCCATACATTCAACAACTGGAAAATAAATTTTGCTAAAAACACAAATTCTGGAAATATTACAAAATGCTGGAAAATGCAGAAATAAATATCAGCACATACAAACAGCCATTCAACACATTTAAACACAGTGATTTTTGGTCAAGGTGACCCTGGAAAAACCCCCTACAACTCTTGGGGAAAACCAGTTCGAAAGCTCCTCCTTATTTTTGGAAAATGCTTTTTACAGTGAGAGAAATATTCAGCAAAAAATCAGCAAGCAAACTTTTACAACTTATCTCGTTTTCCGTGCCTCACAGCCAACTGGAAAAACTTGCAAACAGCAAAACAGAACAGCAATAAATGTTGTACGACCTCCTCGATTTTTGTGCCCAAATTTTAGCGTTAAATGCTACTGTAGGACTGCCTAGAAAAGCGTGCAAGTAGCCATAAATGCTGCTGTACAGTTTTCCTCAATTTCTGTGTAGAAAAACAGCAATACAGTTGCACGGATTTCTGCCTAGAAAAGCGTGCCAAGGTACAGCCACTCGCTGTACTTCCTCCCTTGAAAAACGTGCCAGCAAACTTCAGTTTTTATGCTCCTCGATTTTTGTGCTAACTTGTTGTACGGCCTCCTTGGAATCTGAACCAAAACCGTTGTACGGCCTTTCTAGAAAATCGTGCCCAAAATCTTCCTTTCACTGTGTGCTAACTCAGCTGTGCGGACTTGCTGAAACGCTGCCTTGAAATGTGTGCCAAGCTGCTGCCTCCTTCTCCTCACTGTCCAGAAATCTCCCTTGCTCTCTTGCTCTCCTTCTCTCAATCTGCTCATGAAAGAATGAATGACCTTTTTCTCCTTTCCCTCCTTTAATCTAACCCTAAGTGACTTTTGGGGAATCCCTAAATCCAATGGCTGAAATAGATTGAGATCTAGGGCTGAGACTAAATACTCATTTGAATTTCACTTTCTATTTTTTAATTCACCCCACTTTAATAAAGACCCACTTAGTCATTTATGACGAAAGTCACTTTTCCTTTCTAATTTTACATTGACTTTATTAAAGTCACTTTAAAATTAGACTTTAGTAACTTTATCAGTTAAAGTCACTTTTAAATTAGATTTGACTTTATAAAAATTATAAAGTCACTTTAGGAGAAAAATTAAATTCTTTTGGACACTTCTCCCTAGGCCAAAGATCAAAGCCTTAGGGAACCACCTGTCCTCCGGTACCAAATTTCAACACTCTCTTACCGAGGAAGGTGTTCCTCACCACACCCATCTTGTCTCTAAAGTAGACATGCTTGCCCCGTGGTAAGGCTTTGGTAAGAATATCTGCAACCTGTTCATCAGTGGGAATATACTCAAGCTTCACAGCTCCCTTCTGAACATAGTCTCTGATGAAATGATATTTGATCCCGATATGCTTTGACCTGACATGAAATATTGGATTCTCCATGAGTTTAATGCAACTCTGATTATCACAGTAAATCATTGAAGGTCTCAACGGCTGACCAAATAAGCCAAACAACATCTTGCGAAGCCAGATGGCCTCACAACTACCTAGACTGGCTGCCATATACTCTGCTTCCGCTGAACTCAATGCTACTAACTGCTGCTTCCGGCTGAACCATGACACGACTGCCGAACCCAACCCAAAACAACACCCTGAAGTGCTCTTCCTATCAGAAGCACAACATGCCCAATCTGAATCAGTATAACCTGCCAATCTCACTCCATCCCCCTGCCTGTAGTCCAGACCATAATCCATTGTCCCCTGCAAGTACCGCAAAATGTGTTTTGCAGCCACCCAGTGAACCTTCCTAGGCTCACACATAAACTGACTCATCGTGTTGACTGCAAAACAAATATCTGGTCTAGTGTTGACCAAATACATCAAGGAACCAATCAGCTGCCTGTACAATGTGGGATCCACCAACTTGGAATCCGAAGCATGAAGCTTCTTCCAGTTGGTAATCATCGGTGTCGACATGGGTTTACAATCTTCCATGTGGAATCTGCCAAGGATGTCCACAATATACTTCCCCTGCCCCAGGAAGAAATGCCCCTCCTCCTGCCACACCTCCAAACCCAAAAAGTAATGCATCAAGCCGATGTCCTTCATCTCAAACTCCGCCGCAAGATCTCTCTTGCAGTGCTCTATGAGTCTCTCTGCACCTGTAATGACCAAGTCATCCACATACAACACCAGAATGAGAGGCTCCTCACCTATCACAATATAGTAAAGGTTCGGATCTGCCTCACTCTTTGTGAAACCCATCCCCTGCAAGTATGTATCTATCCTGGAGTACCAAGCTCTGGGAGCTTGCTTCAGGCCATAAAGGGCCTTCTTCAGTCTGCACACATGGGACTCCTTCCCATGCACCTCAAAGCCTTGTGGCTGCTCAATGTACACCTCCTCCTGTATGAAGCCATTGAGAAATGCAGTCTTCACATCCATCTGGTGGATCTTCCAACCCATCTCTGCTGCTATCGATATAATGGAGCGGATCGAAGTATATCGAGCCACGGGAGCGAAGGTCTCCTCATAATCAACTCCCTCTACCTGGGAGAACCCTCTAGCCACAAACCTCGCTTTGAATTTCTCAATGCTGCCATCTGCAGCATGCTTTACCTTGTAAAGCCATCTGGAAGTAACCACGGATTTTCCCTCAGGCCTCGGCACCACCTCCCAAACATCATTCTTCATGATAGAAGAATACTCCTCCTGCATGGCCTCTCTCCAGACCTACTGGCTAGCTGCCTCCTCATAGCTAGAAGGCTCAGAGTCAAGGATGCTGGTAGCCATTGCCATATAGCTACAAAACCTCTCAGGTGGTCTACTCTCTCTGACCGACCTCTTAGGCTCAGCAACAGATGTGGAATCTCTCAAGGTGTCCTGAAGCCACTTGGGCTTCCTCTTCCCTGAGCATACTTCTCCCATTGGAGAATGAAACTCCTCCTCATCATCATCATCAGGAGCCTGAACTCTTGACTATCTGTCTGTTGCCCTCCTGCCTGCACCTAAACCTGTAGAAGCTGAGGTACCGTGTGAACTGTCCATCAGTGGACTCCCTAGTGAACTGCTCTGTGGACTTCTCTGCATGCTGCCCGGAGCACCACCCCTTTGGCTCGGCGAGCCACTACTCACTGACGGACCTGACATCGTCATAGATGTACCTCCGGATCCTCCTGATCCCTGCCCACTGGATCCCTGCGACTAACTCAACTGCTGCTAAGGGTCTGGCTAATCCAGATACTCTAACTCCCATGATCTCCTAAAGGCCCTGTCCTCCTCGAACTTCACATCCCGCCTGACAACAACTTTCCTCTGTGCAGGAATGTAAATCCGAAAGGCCTTTGAGGTCTCACTGTAGCCCACAAAGATACCCTTCTCTGCGGTGGGCTCTAGTTTGGTCCTCTTCTCCTTGGGTATGTAGGAGTATGTAATGCACCCAAAGATATGAAGATGACCAATATCAGGCTTCTTCCCAGAAAAAGCCTCATCCGGAGTCATGTTCCCCAAGGCACGATGCAGACTCCTGTTCTGCAAATAAACCGCTGTGTTGCAGGCCTCTGCCCACAAGAACAATGGCAACCCTTGATCATGTAACATGGCTTTGGCAGCCCCTCCGATGTATCTGTTCTTCCTCTCGGCAACCCCGTTCTGCTGGGGGTTGTAAGGAACAGTGAACTCCCTCCTAATGCCTGCCTCCGCACAATAGTCAACAAACTCTCCAAGGGTGTACTCTCCCCCATTGTCGACCTCAGGGACTTGATCTTCCAACCTGTCTGTGTCTCCACAAGAGCTCTAAACTCCTGAAACTGCTTGAAGACCTCACTCTTGGTCTTCAAGAAATAAATCCAGGTCCTCCTGGAGTGATCATCAATGAATAAAACATAGTACTCATATCCACTCAAGGAAACATGAGACATCCGACCGCTCACATCAGAATGAATCAAATCAAGTATCCCAGTCGCTCTGCTGTCACTGCTGGGAAAAGGGGATTTGGCAAACTTGCCCATCGCACATCCTCTGCAAGTATCAAAGTGATCAGTACTGAAATCTGGCACACCTGTAGTGATCTCCCACAAGGTCCTCAAGGCTCCATGATACATATGCCCCATCCTGCGGTGCCAAATCTCACACAGCTCAGAACTGCTAGCTCTGCTGTCGGTACTACTGCTCAATGCCAAAAGGGGCTGGAATGCAAACTTGTACACCTTTGCATGGCGTACACCTATCACTCTAGCTGAATCAGCTGGAGTGCCCCTGGGATACATCAACACCTGTCCTCCCCTGAACAGTACCTCATATCCTTTGTCCTCCAAAGCTGAGATGGATATGAGGTTCTTCCTCATCCCTTGCACATAAAGAACATCTAACACCTTCAAGGGAGGTTTGGACTCCCTCTGAAATGTCAGTGTCCCCACACCGACTGCTCTAACAACTCTGTCATCACCGAGTACTACCTCTATATCAATGCCACTCTCTGAAAGCTCTGAGAAGTACTCACGGACTCCTGTCATGTGACGTGAAGCCCCACTGTCCACATACTAGATACCCGAAGATGCTCCGCTAATCGAGAGAAAAGCATGCTCCCTCTGAACCTGTGTGGCAGGTGATCCTGCACTAGAGAACTCACACGCAGTGAACCCAAACTCCTGATCAAAACGATCTGCAAAGTCCTCAACCTCTGCTAAAGCTACCATGCTCTGGTTCTTCCCCTTCTTCTTCTTCTCCGGACACACAACTGCATAGTGTCCCATCTTTTGACAATTCCAACACTTCACCTTGGAATAGTCCTTCTGTGTGTTACCCTGTTTACCTTTACCTTTGTCTTTGCCCCCACCATTGCTTGTGGAAGCCTGTTTCTTCCCTTTGCCTTTCTTGCCTCTTGCCAACAGTGCTACATCCTCATTCTTCTCAACTGGCTTGGCTGCCCCAAGCTGACATTTCCTGATCTCTATCTGAATGCAATCATCCCAAAACCTCGCCCATGTGGGAAGGGTCTCACGTGCACAAACCCCATCAGCAAAGTTCATCCATGAACGGGGGAGGCCATTCACTGCAATCTGCACCAACTCAGTGGGTGGAATGACCTCTCCAACTGCTGCCAACTCATCTCTCACATTAGTAATCTTTGTGAGATATCCAGTTGCACTATCATTACCCATCTTAATGGTCTTCAGCTTCTCCTTCAGGACGATTTTCTAGTTCTCATTGGTACTTTGCTAGAGATTGGACAATGTTGTCCACATCTCATGGGCATTTCTCTTTTCTCTCACATGAGGAATGCAATGGTCTTTGACTCCGTCTAGAATCAGTCTCTTACCCTTGTTGTTCTTTTTATTATAATCAGCCAACTGAGTAGCATCAGTAGGCACAACAACAGGGTTCTGTGTGGTATGCATCATAATGTCCCAGACTTCTGCCCCCTCAAAGATACTCTGCATTCTCTCCTTCCAAACGCTGTAATTGGTATGTCCATCCAACCTATCCTCCACCCTCAATCCCAATGACATCCTGCTGTCCTAAAACTGAAAAATAGCACTGCTGTAGTAAAGATAAAACTATTGTTTGTGAAAAATCAGCTTGCTGGAATTTTCTGAGTGAAAATTCAGCACGCTGTAATTTTCCTCCTTGCTGTCCCAAACTGCACTTCAGCACTCAAGCTCTGATACCATGTAGAAATTTCTCATTTCCCACCCCGGTTTTCAGTTTCACCTTATTTCTCCAAAATAGTTAAATGCCCTTTCCCATATCCATACATTCAACAACTGGAAAATAAATTTTGCTGAAAACACAAATTTTGGAAATATTACAGAACGCTGGAAAATGCATAAATAAATATCAGCACATACAAACAGCCATTCAACACATTTAAACACAATGATTTTTTATCAAGGTGACCCTGGAAAAACCCCCTACAACTCTTGGGGAAAACCAATTCGAAAGCTCCTTATTTCTGGAAAATGCTTTTTACAGTGAGAGAAATATTCAGCAAAAAATCAGCGAGCAAACTTTTACAACTTATCTCATTTTCCATGTCTCACAGCCAACTGGAAAAACTTGCAAACAGCAAAACAGAACAGCAATAAATGTTGTACGACCTCCTCGATTTTTGTGCCCAAATTTCAGCCTTAAATGCTGCTGTACGGACTGCCTAGAAAAGCATGCAAGCTGCCATAAATGTTGTTGTACGATTTTCCTCGATTTCTGTGCAAAAAAACAGTAGTACAGCTGTACAGATTTCTGCCTAGAAAAGCGTGCCAAGGTACAGCCACTTGCTGTACGACCTCCCTTGAAAAACGTGCCAGCAAACTTCAGATTTTCTGCTCCTCGATTTTTGTGCTAACTTGTTGTACGGCCTCCTTGGAATCTGAACCAAAACTGTTGTACGGCCTTTCTAGAAAATCGTGCCCAAAATCTGCCTTTCACTGTGTGCTAACTCAGCTGTACGGACTTGCTGAAACGCTGCCTTGGAATGTGTGCCAAGCTGCTGCCTCCTTCTCCTCACTGTCCAGAAATCTCCCTTGCTCTCTTGCTCTCCTTCTCTCAATCTGCTCATGAAAGAATGAATGACCTTTTCCTCCTTTCCCTCCTTTAATCTAACCCTAAGTGACTTTTGGGGAATCCCTAAATCCAATGGCTGAAATAGATTGAGATCTAGGGCTGAGATTAAATGCTCATTTAAATCTCACTTTCTATTTTTTAATTCACCCCACTTTAATAAAGACCCACTTAGTCATTTATGACGAAAGTCACTTTTCCTTTCTAATTTTACATTGACTTTATTAAAGTCACTTTAAAATTAGACTTTAGTAACTTTATCACTTAAAGTCACTTTTAAATTAGATTTGACTTTATAAAAATTATAAAGTCACTTTAGGAGAAAATTAAATTCTTTTGGACACTTTTCCCTAGGCCAAAGATCAAAGCCTTAGGGAACCCCCTGTCCTTCGGTACCAAATTTCAACAATCTAAAATGAATGAGTCAGAGTGATAACAGAACCGAACTATTTGAAGCAGCGAGCCAGTATTCCGGCCCTCTTAGGTTTCAGAATTCCCACAGAAGGGAAACTAGACTTTTAACAGGGATATCTAACACTCTAATGTGGCTCACCATCTGAAGAATGAGTTATTTAAAGACATGACTGTGGACCGACACCATCTTCTGAGTTGCGGGTACCCTCAAGAGGTGACCGCGCCTACTATAACTATCATCAAAAACATAAAATTAGCATGAAACGGTCCAGGTTCAATACACGAATAGAGTAGATATCAATAGAGGTCAACTAGATTGTTTTATCAGTGGATTTGGTTATTTACATTTGCAAAAAAAACAGAGTATTAGTGGAATATTGACCACTGTTTTGGACATGAGGGATGTCATACTGCTATTAATTATTCATATGTTTTACTGTTGTTAAATGATTGTATATTATATGAAGGAATGTTTGTTGTGTAAATAAGTGACTTACTTTTCTATTAAAAAACCCTAGTTTGAATAAGAACCCTAGGACAAAATTTACCCTAGATTATTACAAGAAAAGTTTTCTCCTATTGGGTTACCCATTTTGGTGGGTAGCAGACCCAACATATCCTAACTCACAAGCCTAATATAATATGTACAGTACTTACAAAAGGTCATCCTAGAGGTGTTACAGTCATCACAAATTTCAACATTGTAGACTAAATAAAAAAACTTGGAACATCTTTTAAATCAAAATATTTCTCTGATCTGAAATAGATGAGATTCTTCATACATCGCAGTCAATAGAATTGTATTATGAATGCACAAAAGCATTATAGGTGCCATGTACAATAAGACTATTTTATAATAGTGGGAACTCAACATCATGTCCACAACCAGGGAAGAGAGTATGTGGGGCACACTACTTTGATTAATGAATCTTGTACAGTGTACAGCGACTGAATAAATGAATGGATGCTTGGTTATTAGCTATTTTTGAATTTTTAATATTTATATTGAAAACATGTAAATTGTCACTCCCAAGATTCCTATGTTTGGATCCCTTGTCACAATCACACAAATTGCTGCATGCACGATTTGGGTGAAAACAGATGAAATTGCAGTGTGGTCTAGCGGCAAGTTGTGAGGTAATTGAACTTGTATAATATTGAGACACAGGTCCAAAACCCCCAAATGCATGCAGATAAAATCAGGTGCAAATCCTGGTTGATTCTGACAACACAGCAATGCCCTTCATAACATGGCTGCTTTACAGCTGTATGCAGCATCTCCAGGAAGGTTTAAAAAACAGATCTATTTCAGAGATCCAAAATATGTGAGAAAACAGATTTCAAATAATACCTCTCGTCAAAGTCAACATAAATTGTATGATGAATCCTTGATGTGCATAAATGTTTTTATGTAGAATGAATATAAATGCTGCAGTAACTACGTGCACAAGAATCTATCTGACCAGGCATCAGGTCGAAAAGAAGAAAACTTACCACATGCCCAAGACTCATTTTTGGCATTTGCTGAGACCAAGCATGCTACCATTCAAATACAGAACCCCAGATTATTATGATACATTGCATTATCCAAGAGTTGTACCTGCCACTCTATGGTTTCAACTCAATAGTAAATATTCATTTCCGGGAATATGTATTCCTTGCATTCATTCTGTAGTATGTACACAGCTAACGAACAAATTAACCATTCATGTCTGCCTTTCTTGGAAGCTAGTGGGACGGAAATAGACTTTCCAAATGGACCACTTTCAAAATGCACATGTTGAAGTCTCCTCATTAAACGAGGGGGTTAAAGGCTACAGTCAAACCAAACTAGACTGTCTTCCAAAAGATAGCAATAGTCCGAAATTTCAATTTTGAAAAGCAACTGACCCCAAGTAATGAGTTTAAAGAAAAAAACACATTAACTACATCAAGTCATTGCGACCCATAAATCCTTCATAGCAATTCAGTTATAGAATTAGGCAATGTAAAAAGAAAACAATGATAAAAATATATGACAAGACAAAAAGGCACATCACTATCTGAGAAATATGTGCCAGCTAAAAAAACCAAGACCCTTTTTACTATTGTACATGCTCCCAATGAGAGGGTTAAAATATCAATTCCATTGGCTTTTTCTAAAGCCAAATGACATATGGTATAAAATTCAATATGAAGGGACAACAAACATTTAGATGAGCCCATAATTTTGTGATACTCTTGAAAAATCCTACCGCCTCAAGCGCGCAATGAGTTCATCCTGCAGAAAAAAATCACAAATTACATGGTCACACGTTGAATTTGTACAAAATTATAGAGAACACTTGAAGAGACTAAAATAACAGAAGAAAGAGACTAAAGAAAGGGAACAAATAGCTTCTATAAAACTTTCCGTTGGGTAAAAGATAAAGAGAACAAAAGTTGCTTAAAACCGTGAAAAATTGTGAATTTTGAATATGTTTGGCATTTTTTAAATGCCATCCAGGCAATATTCGTTAATAATTAGGTTATCGATTAATCCACGATGCAGTACTAGCACCTTTTTTCCTTTTGTTGGCAGTCCCCTTTCTTTCAAAAGAGATCTGAGTTTATCCACTGTACAGCATTGAAGATCACTTTCTGGCAACCAATTTGAACTTCCATCTGCAAAAGAATTATGCCAGTCCATTATCAATGCCGACATTTATAACAAAAAAATCACTTCTTATCAAATATTCTAAGCATGTTATACAACATATTAAGAATGTAGATATCTGAAACCACAATGAGCAACTGTAACCATCCTTTCTCAAGTTCAATATTCACCCAGTGTCACAAAACTCAACTCAGTGAAAAGCTTGGCAAGGCGGAAGGGTAAGAATTAGACTCGGGAACAACTTTTGAAATATTCTGCAGAGTGGCAATTTTTTCCCTGTTTGGCTTTAAATAAACTTAAAGGGCCATGCTGAGTTTTTCATCGGGCTCACAATTCAAACACACTAAACCGTGAAAAGCTCAACAGGTACTTCTGGGTCACAGTTTGAACCGCAAGTCAAACTTTCCAGCGAGTCTGACTCACCAAGTCAATTCTTCCTGTTTTCTATGCTGAGCTAAAGTTTGACCTGGGAATGTTCGGCAACTCCGCCATTTCTTGCAATAGGGGCTTGACCTCAGTCTGACCTTACTCCAAAAAATGACCTAAGCAAAAGTTTGATATCATTTCTAGGCTTCTAGTATTACCAAATCTCGCATAAAAATAATGAAATTATAGTAATCCTCCTACTTGTGTAGGCCAACCCTTGGGTTGGGGTTGGTTATATAAGTTCACAGTTAAAGTTGGCTCTCAGAGATTGACTATGGACCCAGCTACAAAAAGACGAGGCCTATTCAATTCGTTCTAAAACGTCATTTATTGTTGTTTCTAGTCAAGCCTTGCATTACATTGACCCTAATATTATGATACGGTTTCTTTTTGTTTGATGTACAAACTATTCATCTCACGGGAATTCGATGCTATCTAGGTCTTCAAAAATCAAAGCATAGAGGATCTAATGACCTATAGAGGTGTGGGATCTAAACACAAGCCCAAAGTGTGTCTTGGAGGTATACCAGATTTCCTTTGCACTTTTTCTGTCTTTGGTGTGATGAACCAAATATGGCTCAACATACAGGGTGATTATCCCTAGAGCTTCATCCTTCTTTAGACTTTTGAGGTCATAGCTGTAAGGAATTTCTCCAAGACGAAGGTAAATCCACAAACCCTTGCTCCTAAGAAGGGCAGGCATTTGATCTGTCTAAATATTATAAATAGCCCCACTTAATCAGGCAAACATCCACTTGAGTCCACTGGATTCAACAATGGCACAAAGAAAAAGACTCCATATACAGAAAAATAAGCCTTCAAAGTTTAGAGTCCCTTGATAGACCCAAGAGGGAAAGAGCAGTACCAAGTTCTTCCGAAAAATCAGCAATGTGCTACATCTCACTGCAGAACAAAGGAAGAAAAAATGCACTGGCCTTGAAGGAGGGTTTAACTCTTATAAAAACCCATAGGGAACCCTATAAAAAGAGTTGGTCCACAAAAACCCAGTTCTGCAGTCAGAAAGAAGCCCAATTAATTCCACTAGCCAAAATTTTCTGGAACAACCGCTGAATTGAGTGAGATTTACACCCACTCTAATGCCATGTTGAGATTCACAAGAGATAGTGACAAAATCAAATGGAACCAACATGACCCCTAATTTTGCAATATAGAGAACAAATAATCAGCACTAGCACAGTGGAACACTTGAAAAGATATGACACAAAAGAAGTGCAACCCTATAGAGAGAAAAATAAACCAAGAACAAGTGTTCTAGAGAGGGAGAAACCCAAGCACAAGAGACAGTGCAACACTTTATGGTGCCCTTAGGAAAATTGCTTTATTAAGAACGGATGAATCACTTGAATGAGAAATGTACATATATACCCAACTCAAAGGTAGGGTGCTTTCCCCAAAAGAGTTTTGACTTTTGAGACTGTGTATAAGATCGGTCTTAGCGAATCCTACATGTATAATAATGATACATTATAAGGTTGGCTGTCTCTAAAAGCAAAGATTATATCCCTATTTTCAACAAAATCAAGTAAGCGAAGAGCATAGAAATAACTTAAATTTCAAGACACAATTTGATTTTGCTCAGTTGACATGCCATATAATGGAAGCAACAAAATCCATACAACATACAAGTAGGAATAAATGGAAACAAGAAAATTGACATTAAGATCAAAGAAATAAGGGCAATCAGTATCCCCTGCCATAGTTAAAATTTACAACAAAAAACTAGTTGCAAGGAGTTCAAGAAAGATTCTAGCAAACCTATTAATAGAGCTTCTTTTCTATGGAGATGGCAGAGTCTTACCAACACAAAGCATTGAGAGTATGAATAAACAGTAAGATAACTGTTTACAAATTGCCAACACAAGTAACTCATGAAGAAAAATCAATGATTAGCCAAATGGAGAAAGTTAACGTACTCTAAAGGAATAATACTAAACTACAATTTATATAATAAGTCCACAGAAGCTTTCTGGCACCCAAAAACCATCCTCGAAAAATGAAACATAAGCTATTGTAAAGAGAAAAAGAGGCCAACGCTAATACCACAAGCTCACCACAATAGATATGCCAATCCAATTAGAAGCCATTATGGCAAGGTAAGATAAGAACCAGATCACACAATCAACAGTGCTAGCCCAAAACACCCTAGAAAGATTGAATATCAACAAAAATGAAACTGCAGCAGCACCTATTTACTGTTTTTATCCATCTTTATTTCATCCACAGCTAGTAGATTCAGTTGACAACTCTACAGTCAGCTGAAATTGATTGGTAATCTCCAGGATGTAACAGTGACACATTATTTCTTCTGAGGTGATAAAACCACATAATGGCTGGATGGTTAGACAGTTCATTCATAATTTCATACTGATTAGCTGATCACCGGATAAACTAAAAATACAAAAGATTTGGATGAAAAGTTTCAATATCTCAACTTTCCAGTGAAGATCTGGACCAAGAACTAGTCCAGTTCTATTCATGATCCACTCTATGCTGGTGTTTATTTAAATCAGGATTACTCTTCTTCCTCTGGCCCAAATTCGCATCCCAAATTCTAGATTTCGAAGAGGCTATCATCTGTGCCTCTTACTAATGTGACAGACCTGAATAAAAAATAAGCAGTCAACTGACAACAAAATATGGAATGCATGTGCCATATCACTACCATGACAGTTAATCGCTTAAGAGCACATTCTCAGTGACTGTAACTGATACTTCCAAGACTTACTTGAAGCCCGACAATTTGTAACTGAAAACTAATAATGGCTTTTCCAAGATATCGAGGCAAAACAAATATAATGAACTATAGATGGGAATACCCATAAAAGTGGTAAATGTGAACAACGGTAGCCAAATATACAATTTCCATTACAGAAAAGGGTCCGCTATCCTTTGGCCAATACAATTTCAGTGATGATACCAACGTTCCACCAAGCTTTGAGGACATGGGGTACAGGAGGGGGCAGACGCAAATGGGGGTCGTGTGAAAGCACCCTCAAATCTTGGTGAAATTCATGGGGGGCAGGGGACATTGGGGTACCTAGCATAGAGGTCCCCATCTCTAAAAATATAAATAATAATGATAAAATCCCAACAATGACAATTCATCCCATGCAAATTCATCTTTGTGCAATGTAAATAGTAAACAGGAAAATAGTACTAAAGTCGAATTTGTAAATAATATAAACATGATTCAGATTCAAATTCAGTAAGGAAATACATTAATTCATCAACCATAAATGAAACAGAAATAGTAAAATATTGATATATTGACATAAATTGATCATTCTAGAATCTAGGTGGTATTAAGAAAAATGGTTGATACTAAAGTCTGAAATGGTAAATCAAAATTACTCAAACTCAAAAATAGTAGAGACTCCAGCGTTATAAGTCAGAGACTTGGTTTGAGCCTTGAGGTCATCAGTATCTAGAGTCAAGACTCAAAAGTTAAAACTGAAAATTAACAATGAACATTGAAAATAAAATGAACATCAAGGGGTGAAACCGTGAAAGTGAATAAAAAGTAAATAAAAGTGAAAGCTAGGCAGGTTTTTTTATATATTATTTTTGCTTTTTAATTCTTTATTTTTTAAGCCTTCATAAGAAAAAATTTGGATAGCATGCCCACAAGTCCCCCTTTCATGGGGGGATGCCCGGAAGCACCACTTTTTTGGAGAGGATGCCTAGAAGCACACCTTTTCTAAGGAAATGCCCAAAAGTATGCCTTTTCGGAAACACATCCCCCACATTGGGGAGATTTCCCCCTTATGTTTCCCCTCATTTCCCAAAAATGGGGACATGGGGAAATGTTTCTCCATGTGTGTTAATTTCTTTAAACCCAATTAAAAATTTACTATCCCAACAAATAATCACAGATTTGAAATAAACAATGCTTTCTAATATGATTTGTAACAATAAGTATTCTAGGTTTTTAACCAAATACACAACATAAGCAGAAATACTCAAAACCAATGGCATGCAATCACATGCAATAGAGAATAACATAGATATACCCTATAAATCCTAGTGTGGGGAAAACCAAGAAACGTTGGGCTTCTTATTCAGTTTCAGTAAAAATATTTTTTACAACAATCTTACAAGAATTTGTTCCAACAAATACCCAACAAAAGATCTCAACCCTCTCTCTCTCACTCGGCTCTTGTACAACCCACATGCGCGGCCCAGCAGAAAACTTTTGCGTACAAAGAAACTCGGCCTCTCTACTGATCTTGCTCTAGCTAGCTCAATCTAGCCTTTTCTCGCTCTCACTGCCAAATATTGCACTCCACTGAATCCCAACTTGTGCCAAATCAAATGTGCATCTCATTTGGCTTGAACTCCTATTAAAAAGATCAAACCCTAATCTCAAGTGAAATCCCTAATCTCAACAGTTGAGATTAGATCTCAACTCACTAAGATCAATAGCTACAACTTAATCTATTGTTGACTTATTTTCCTTTGTATAAAAAGGTACCCAACAATTAAATTAAATTGACGTCTAAAGCCTTGACTTAGAAAATTCATTAATTTATTGTTGTAGGAGATACTTAAGGTGACTCGTTGCATATCATGGCACCTGATCCATGTAAAATCACCTTCCAAGCTACAATCTCAACACTCCCTCTTAGCGAGGAAGGTGTTTTGCTGCTTTCACAACACCCAACTTATCCATGAAGAATACAAATTTTCCCTCATCAAGGCTTTCGCCAAGATGTCTGCTACCTGTTCGTCTATGGGAATGTACTGCAACTTACTATTTCCTTCTGCACACAATCTCTGATGAAGTGGTACTTGATCTCAATACGCTGCCATACCACAACTTCGGTTTTCTCTTGGCATAATGCCCCATACACCATATACTCTCCCACAGTTGAATACACCATATACTCTCCCACGGTTGAATACACCATCCCAGTAGTTGGCTCTCCCAATACGTTGCGTTTGGCTCCCACGTTGTACCCACATACCACCATATGATATTATGCATTCAATGAATCTCGTTCCACTCTCGTTTTAATACTCCTGTGTTTTTTTAATACATCATTTTTTTAATACATGCGCTGGCCTCCATATCACCCCTCCCCCCATACGTTGAATACTCCCTCCACCACATAACCCCTCCCCCAGTTAATAACTCTGATATATTATCCCTCATTATTTTTTTTCAAAGTTAAACAGAGTTTGCCACCAGAAGTACAATTGTTTTTTAACAGTATATTGCCAGAAGTATTTTTTTACAGTACATAGATTTTACAATGCATTCAATCATATCTATTGTGGGAGTAGTTCTCACTAGCAAGGAGAACTATCCTGAGTGGTCCCGGAATATACAACACACCCTCATTTTCAATGAGTTGTGGAAAGGAGTGTGTGTTGGAGACGGAGACAAAGAGCCAGAACAGCCTACCTCAGACAAAGAGTTCGCCATTTGGGAAAATAAGAACAGCAAAGCCTATGCATTAATTGCAGCATTTGTAAGTGAAGAAGTGAGTCGCCATATTTCGCCATTTTCAACTGCTTTCGAAGCCTTACAAAAGCTGAAAGAACTCTATGACTCACATTCTGCACTTGAAGTTGTTCAACTCATGATTAAACTCTTCACTCTTGAATTACAAAATAATGATCCTCTTGCTCTTGCATCCAAAGTAAAATCTATAATGCATGATATCAAAACCACTAAGGTTGAATTGGATATTCCTCTTATCGCTTTTCTCAAGGCACTTTATCCTACTTACTCCAATTATCTTGAGTCATTGCAAGCAAATGGAAACCTCAAAGATATTACCTTTGACTCTCTTGTGAAAAAATTTGTTGAAAGAGAGAAAGCTTTTGGAAAGAAGACAGCCCCTGAATCTTCTGAAGAGGCTGTGTGCCTTGCTCATAAAAAAAAGAATCTTGCCCAAGATTCTTCCAGAGGAAGAGGTGGTCGAAGAGGAAGAGGAAGATATTTCAGAGGCAGGGGGGGGCAAACACTCTCAAGGAGAAAAGTCGGATTTTCACTGCATACGCTACAAAAGAAATGGATCACATGATGCCTCTATATGCAAGTTACCTTGGGACAAAATTGAGCAACAAAGAAACCAACCCAAAGGTAAAACTAATGACACAGACAAAGGTAAAGCACCTGAATCCGCTCATTATGTTGTGGCACACTGTAATATTGGAGTAGATGAAGATTTATTTAATGCTTCACTTGCTTCTTGGAAAAATGATTGGTTGCTTAATTCAGGAGCAACTTGCCACATGACTCATAGAAAAGATTTTTTTGAAGAACTCACTGACAATGTTAATGGAGCAGTATACTTTGCAGACCAATCAAAACTCAAGCCATCAGGGCTTGGCACAATCAGGCTTAAATTGCCTGGTCTTCCAGACTTCCTTCTGCATCATGTTCTATATCTCCCACAGCTGAAGAGAAACTTGTTGTCCTTGGTCCACATCCGCCAGCAAGGTCACTCCATTCATATGTTTGATGGCAAGATTGAGGTGAGAAAAGCATCTGACCACTCACTTGTCATGAGGGGGATAGAAGAAGAAAGGCTTCTCAAGCTGCAGGGTACCTCTGTTCGTGCACAACATTTCTCATACAATTCTCATTATGAAGAAGGTACACTTCCATCAAGTTTATTATGGCATGCTAGATTTGGACATTTGAACTATGACAGC
The DNA here is from genome assembly GCA_031772625.1 of Pinus tabuliformis. Taxonomy (NCBI): domain Eukaryota; kingdom Viridiplantae; phylum Streptophyta; class Pinopsida; order Pinales; family Pinaceae; genus Pinus; species Pinus tabuliformis. The sequence goes on from CM062811.1 coordinate 1,013,314,994, forward strand.
CTCCGCTTGTTAAAGAAAAATGGTGTTACTGGTTAGCCTACGATTCCTAGGAAACTTAAGCAATGTGATGCTTGCATTTTAGGAAAGCATAGCAAACAATCTTTTCATGATTCACATTCAAGAGCACATAGAAAACTTGAACTCATTCATTCAGATTTATGTGTTCCAATGCCTGTTCCTTCTGCAAATGGAAATAAATATATGATGACATTTATTGATGACTACACCAAAATGTGTTGGGTTTATTCATTGAAGAACAAATCTGATGCTTTTCAAACATTCAAGAACTTTCATACATGGATTGAAAATGATGCACAATCTCATATTGGCTCTATTCGCACTGATAATGGAAAAGAATATACTTCAAATGAATTTGAAAACTATCTTTGCCAACATGGGATCAAACATCAAACAACTGTGCCTTATAATCCCCAACAGAACAGTGTAGCTGAAAGAATGAATAGGACAATCTTAAATATGGTGTGCTCCATGATGTTTTCCAAAAAAGTAAAATTGATGTTTTGGGTTGATGCAGTTCTATGTGCTGTATATATAAAGAATAGATGTCCATCTAATGCTATCAGAAACAAGACTCCCTATGAAATGTGGTATGGGCACATTCCTTCGGTAAAGCATCTCAGGGTCTTTGGTTCCACCTGTTATGCCTTGATACCAAAGATACATAGAAACAAACTTGGTGCAAGAAGTCGTAAGTGTATCTTCCTCAGGTATTCAAACACCTCCAAAGCATACCATCTCTATGATGAAGTCAATAAAAAGTTTGTTGTATCTAGAGATGTAATCTTTATTGAAACATCCAAAACTGACAATGTTGTTGAGCAGCAACTTGATCGCTTGGATATATTCGCAAATGCAAAATCATTTCAAGAATTTGATAATCAGATTCCACATCTTGAAGGGGGGATTCATATACTAGATCAACCTGTGGAATCTTCTTCTGAAGCACTCTCTCCCCCGCATGAAACTCCAACAACGGATGATACTTTAAGTGATGTGATTGATAGAATTGGGAGACTCAATCTTGATTCAGTCCCAACTCAATAAACGGAGCAGCCTGGACCATCTAAGAAAGGTCCCCCAAAGTGGCTGACAAAAACACTTGAAAGTGTTCATCCTGATGAGGTTGGAAAGACAGGAACTAAAAATTCAAACCGGCAAAATGGAGGTGATGTAGATGACTCTGATTCACCTGTTGATATGGATGTTTCTTATGATTGTGAATTGAATTTTTCTACAGATTTTGAACCAACTTCCTTCAAAGAAGCTGCTTCTCATGATGAATGGAAAGAAGTGATGCAAAAGGAGTATGATGCCCTCATAAAGAATGGCACTTGGAAGTTGGTTGATCCTCCATTAGGAACCAAACCAATTGGCTACAAGTGGGTCTACAAGAACAAGCATAAAGTTGATGGCTCACTTGACAAGCACAAAGCCAGGCTTGTGGCAAAAGGTTTTGCACAGAAGGAAGGGGTCGATTATGAGGAGACTTTTGACCCCACAACAAAATGGGCTACCATCCGGACTCTCTTTGCCCTAGCAGCTCAAAACAGTTGGAAAGTCCATCAAATGGATGTAAAAACTGCTTTCTTGAATGGAGATCTAAAAAAAAATGTTTTTATATCCCAGCCTGAAGGATTTGCTGTGAAAGGACATGAACATAAAGTATGCAAACTTGTGAAATCCTTGTATGGCCTCAAACAAGCACCGCGAGCCTAGTATGAAAAACTAACTGAGCATCTTCTGAAACTCAATTTCAAACATTATGATCTTGATGATGCAACTTTATTTGTCAAGAAAGTTGGAAAAACAGTTGTATATCTTGTGGTATATGTAGATGATCTTTTGATGACAGGGAACAATGAAAGCTACATTGCATCCATAAAGAAGGAATTGAGGAAAGGTTTTGAAATGACTGATTTGGGCTATGTTCATTACTATCTTGGTATTGAAGTAACTCAACATCCAAATTCCATATTCCTTTATCAAAAGAAGTACATTGGAGATATGTTGAACAGGTTTGGCATGACAGAATGCCATCCTCTTACGACTCCAATGGAACAAAACTTAAAGCTCACATCCATTGAAAGAAAAGAATTTGAGGATGCAACAAAGTATAGACAGCTTCTAGGAAGTCTCAACTACCTAACTACTACCAGACCAAACATTTCGTTTGATGTTGGAATCCTCTCCAGGTTTATGCAAAAGCCTTGTGATGGACATTGGTCTGCTGCAAAAAGAGTTCTAAGGTACTTGAAGGGAACTCAAGACTTTGGAATCAAGTATACACAGGTGGGACGACTTCAGCTTGATTGGATACTCTGATTCAGACTTCGATGGAGACAAAGAAACTGGGGTATCTACTTCAGGTTATCCTATTAGTCTTGGATTAGGAGCTGTCTCCTAGAGATCACGCAAACAATTAGTGCCAGCAGATTCCACAACAGAGGTAGAATATGTGGCAGCAGTTGAGGCAACAAAAGAAATTGTGTGGCTCAGGAAAATTCTTGAAGATTTGCAGGTAAAACAAGTACAATCAACTCCACTCATGATTGACAATACATTGGCAATAAAGTTGGCCAAGAACCCAAAGTTCCATGATCGAACGAAGCACATCAATACTAAATATCATCTGATTCGACATCATGTTGAGGCCAAAATAATCCATCTCTACCATTGTTCCACTAATAAGCAAATTGCAGACATCTTCACCAAAGCGCTTGGAAGAGAAAAGCTTGAAAGATTCAGAACGATGCTTGGACTCACCAACATCCCTTCAGATTAAGGGGGGAATGCTGACTCCTAATCATCAGGATTGGGTGAATAAGTGTAACTGATGTAAATAAATAATAGAAAATATGAAGAATCACCGGAGATGAAATGAACAGTCTCTCCCTCATGTATATAATAAAGACCAACCTGAATGAATAGAACGAATTGATTTGAGGAGTTACTGCCTGGTCTAACAGAGTTTAATACAACTCTGATTATCATAGCTAATGACAGTGGGATCCAGCTCCCGATCAAAAAGCTAAACAAGCAGTTTCCGGAGCCAAATAGCCTCACATGCCGCCATATTGGCGGCCATGTACTCGGCCTCTGCAGAACTCAAAGCAACTAACCTCTATTTCATGTTGTACCAAGAGACTGCTCCTGATCCCAAACTGAAACTACACCTAGAAGTACTCCATCCTGTTGAGTGTACCTCATCCCATGCTTAACTGTGCCTTGGAGATATCTCAAAACATGCTTTGCAGCTACCCAGTGCACTCGCTTATGCTATACCATAAACTGACTAAGTGTGTTCACTACAAACAAATGTCTTGCCTTGTGTTGACCAGATACATGAGAGAGCTAATCAATTATATATACAAGATAAGGTCCACTAATCCAAATGGATCCAAGAATGCCCTCTAAGTCTTCATGAATCTATTAAAAATCATGCCAAAGCCAAAAATCCCTTAAAGGATCGAAAACAACGAAAGAGGGACACCCTTAGCGGGGCGGAGAAACACTATCGGGAGGCCCAAAACCCGTGAAATCAATAAAAAGACAGGCGGAATAAGTGATGCACAATAACCGTCTGATCTGGCGGATCAACGGTCCAGATCGGATGAACAGGCAGCCCATAATGGCTTTAAAAGCCACAAACAAAGTGCAAACAAGTAGGCAGTGTTGAAAAAGCAAAGGCGAGACAGAGTTTAGAGCAGATTGAGCGCTGTGTGGGAGTCTGTGTACTCAAAGGAAGCTTGAGCGATTCAAGTGAAGCTCTTGTTATTGTAATTTGTTTGTGTGTGAGGTTCAATTTGAGCTCACTGTTGTAAACAAAACTCTGCTTGAAGACATAATAGAGAGGCCACCACTGAAGGCTGGACCAGGTGATGTAGCCCAAGAGTATTGGGTGAACTCCTTATTAAATTTGTTGTGTCATGTGTTATCTATTATGTTTGTTTGCTGCTTCATTGTCTGTGCATTTCGCAATCTTATCGATCCATTGCATATAATGACATAGACTAATCCATGCACACAGGTCTGTAAAACCTTATTAATTATCTTATATCTCATTTTCAGATCAAGTGGTATCAAAGCTTAAATTAGGAAAAGGAGAATTGGTTGAATCTAACCCAGAAATTGGTAGAGTCTATACTAGGAGGAAAATGTCAGAAGAAATTCCCTTGGAATCAGACTCTCAGTTCATGGACAGTTTCATGACTATGAGAGCCATGGTTGAAGAAATGTATAGAGAATTCAAGAAAGGTCGAAGTGAAGATTCTTCAACTTCCGAGCATGACAAAGGAGCAGAAGAATCTCTCTTAAATGACCATTCTAAAGGCAAAGGGAAAGAAGAAAAGCTTCCCACACCTCCTGATAGTCCTGAAAATAAAAAGAAGAAAGCATCTTTGATTAAATTAGATGTTAAATTTGATTTGCCAATATATGATGGAGAATTAAATGCAGAGAAGTTAGATAACTGGATTAGGCAGATTGATGTGTATTGTAGGGTGCAAAATATTGACTCAGACAGGAGTAAAATTCAGCTGGCCAGCCTATGCCTTGGAGGAACTGCCTTGATATGGTGGGAAGACAGGACACAAGCTGACTTAAAGAAGCATGGTAAAATTCTTTCTATCTAGAGTGAATTTGTTTCTGCAATTAAAAAACAATTCTATCCACTAGCTTATATGCAGCAAGCTATGATGAGTTGGCAAACTCTTCGCCAATTAAAAGGGCAAAGTGTACAAAGCTACACTCAAGAATTTAGAAAAAAAGCTTTGATTCTAGGCATTTCTTTAGACTCACCTGAAACTTTGCTGAAGTATATAGGTGGTCTACATAGTTATTTGAGACATACCATTCTCATGTTTAACCCTACTAGCATCGATGAGGTATCTATCCAGGCTACCCATCTAGAAGCAAGAGGCAAGAATGTGAACCCAAAGATTGGAGGACCATCCAAACCCACTGCAAGCAAGAACAAGGAAAAGAGGAAGCAGAAATGGAAAGAGAGGAAGGCCAATACTGTACAAAAGGCCAAACCTTCATGCACTCATTGCAAGAAGGATGGACATGATGATGAACATTGTTGGTCTTTGCATCTGGAGCTGAAACCCAAGAAGTTCGATGGCAAGAAGAAGATTGTTGCTGCTGTTCAAAGAGATTTGGGGTCAGACTCAGGTAATGAAACAACCATCACAGCCACAGGTATAAAAGGTAAAAATTATGAAGCATCTACTAGTAATTCTGCCCAAACTATTGATAGTGAAGAAAATGAGAGAAGACATGAGCTTTTTCATATTAGAGTTATTTCCAAGCATCAAAAGATTGATACTTTGTTTGATAGTGGCTCACAAGTAAATTTAATTTCTGAAGCAATTGTAAAGAAATTGGGACTGCTAACCACACCTCACAAGAAGCCATATCCATTAGGTTGGGTATGTGATAAAGCAAAACTACAAGTGACTAGACAACGTAAACTTATGTTTTCTTTTGGGTCAGCATTTGTGGATGAGGTTGAGTTAGATATTGTTCCCTTGGATATATGTGGGATTGTTTTAGGAAGTCCTTGTATGATAGAAAAGCCATATTCTATAGAGCTGAAAATAAGTATCAACTCGTTAAAGATGGAATCGAATATATTGTAAGAGCTCATAAACTCAAGAATAATTATACTCTCATAAACTCAGGGCAGATGAAAAGAATTGTAAATTCATGCAAGCAATTTTTACTGATGGTTGTAAAGGAAAAGAAACCTGATAAGACCAATGTATTTGAAGGTTGTGATGCTAAATAGCAAGCTGATTTAGAAAAAGTTGTTTCAGAATATGATATCTTGTTTTAAGAACCTAAAGGTCTACCACCAAAAAGGAAAATTGTACATGATATTAATTTGCAGCAAGATGCTCCATTGCCTAACATCGGAATGTACAAGTTATCCGCTTTAGAGAATGCAGAAATCAAGAAGCAGGTACAGGAGCTGCTCGAGAAAGGGTTCATAAGGCCAAGCACATCACCATGCAGATCTCCAATAGTGTTGGTGAGAAAGAAGGATGGTTCGTGGAGGATGTGCATTGATTACCGAGCACTGAATAAAATAACGATCAAGAATCGTTATCCCCTTCCTCGCATTGATGATCTATTGGATCAGCTGAAAGAGGCTGTTTACTTTTCCAAGTTGGACCTACGTAGTGGTTACCATCAGGTCAGAGTAGCAGAGCAAGATGCATGGAAGACTGCTTTCAAAACAAAGCAAGGGCTGTATGAATGGCTAGTTATGCCTTTTGGCTTAACTAATGCTCCTGCCACTTTCATGAGAGTAATGAATGATGTACTCAGGCCTTTTATTGATGATTTTGTAATTGTATATTTGGATGACATTCTTGTATTCAGTAAAACATGGGAAGAACATTTAAAGCATGTGAAGCAGACTCTAGATGTTTTGAAAAAGGAAAATCTCTATGTTAAATTATCAAAATGTGAATTTGGTAAAACATCTTTGAATTATTTGGGTCATATTGTAGGGGGTGGTGAACTGAAGATAGATCCCTTTAAGGTTGCAGTCATTATAAACTGGCCTAAACCCATGTCTACTACTGAAGTTAGAAGCTTCCTAGGGGAAGCACAATATTGGAGAAATTTTATTGCTAACTTTTCCTTAATTGTAGCTCCTTTACATGCATTGACAGAATTGAACAAGGTGTTTCAGTGGGGAGGCAAACAGCAGAAAGCCTTCGACACCTTGAAAGAAAAAATTAGTACAGCACCAGTACTAGCATTGCCAAATCTTCAACAACCATTTGAGATCGAAACATATGCCAGTGATTATGCCATGGGAGCAGTGTTGATGCAACATGGTAAACCCATATGCTACCATTCTGAGACTTTTAATTCTGCAGTAGTTAATTATCCTACATATGATAAAGAATTGTATGCATTAGTCCAGAGTGTGAAGAACTGGAAACATTACTTAATGGGCAAAGAAACAGTTGTACATACTGATCATCAACCACTTCAATATTTACACTCACAAACTAAATTGCAGCAATCAAGACACTATAGGTGGGATGGGTTTCCTACAACAATTTCATTTAGTCATCAGATATAAAAAGGGCATACACAATAAAGTTGCAGATATGTTGTCCAGACCAACTATAAATGCATCTACTATACTTAAGCATAACTCAGTAATGCATGAAAGCTACATTGAACAATATGCTCAAGATATAGACTTTAAATATGTATATGCAGCTTTAAGTAATGGCAAAAAGGTAGAAGAATTGAATTACTATATTAAGGATTGACTCTTGTATCATTTGGGAAAGCTATGCATTCCACAGACAGAGAGAATTAACATAATTAGGGAGGCACATACTTCCCTGATATCAGGTCATTTTGGTGTAAGTAAAACAGTTGCACAGCTACAAAGATACTGCTATTGGCCAAGAATGCATGAAACAGTTTCTAGATATGTAAAAGGGTGTACTATGTGTGCTAAAAGCAAACCCAGCAATAGGAAACTAGGCTTGTATACTCCACTGCCAGTTCCCTCCCGTCCTTGGGAAAGTGTTTCCATGGACTTTGTTGGGGGATTGCCAAAATCTAGAAAAGGTCATGACTATTTGTATGTTATTGTGGACAGGTTCAGCAAAATGTGTATTTTAATACCTTGTAATAAGCAGATTACAGCTGAACAAACAACGAAATTGTTCTTTTAGCATGTCTGGGTGCATTTTGGGTTACCCACTTCCATAGTATCTGATCGAGACTCCCGATTTGTTGGGAAGTTTTGGTCAAGTCTATGGGAATTAATGGACACTAGACTGAAGAAAAGCACAGCCTTTCATCCACAAACAGATGGCCAAACAGAGGTAGTCAATAGGACAGTGATCCAGTTGCTCAGGGGTTATTGCAACAAGCATCCCAAGCTTTGGGATGAACATTTATGTTATGTGAAACATGCTTAAAACCGTGCTAAACATTCTTCTACACAGAGATCTCCTTTTGAGACCTATTTTGGTTTTATACCAAGGTCTCCCTTGGATTTTGTCTTTGAAAAAAATATAGCAGTTGCTAGACACAGTGATGTGGATAAGGCAACCTGATTCATTGAACAGATCCAAGAGATTCTCCCGGTAGGGACAGCTGGAAAAGAGCCAAGCCAAATACAAGGCAAGGCATGATAAACACCGGGTGGAGCACAGCTTCCAAGTTGGCGATCAAGTATGGCTATATATCAGCAAGGACAGAATGCAAGGTGAAGGAAAGAAGCTGAAGCCAATAAGGTATGGGCCTTTTAAGGTACTTGAGAAAATTGGTGAGAATGCTTTCCGCCTTGATCTACCAACATACATGCACATCTATTCAGTGGTAAATGCAGAAAATTTAAGACTATTTGAACCTTCATTAATTGAAGATCCTGAAGAGCAAAGTCAATTGCCTTCCATTGATGATCTGTTGCCTGAATACCTTAATGAGCTACAGGAAGATACAGTTCTGGATAGGAAGGTGAGGACAACGCGCAGAGGAGATATTGAGTACCTAAGGATTGGACTCAAAGGTTCAAAACCCAGCAGTGCAAAATGGATAGAGATTGGACAAGTGAGGCAGCAATATCCTCACTTGATTGATGCTTGAAAACCAACTTTTGGTGGTCCAAAAGCCTTTTTCAGTGGGAAGGCGTGATCCAAATGGATCCAAGAATGCCCTTTAAGTCTTCATGAATCTATTAAAAATCATATCAAAGCCAAAAATCCCTTAAAGGATCGAAAACAGCGAAAGAGAGACACCCTTAGCGGGGCAGAGAAACACTATCGGGAGGCCCAAAACCCGTGAAATCAATAAAAAGATAAGCGGAATAAGTGATGCACAGTAACCATCTGATCTGGCCGATCAATGGTCCAAATCGGATCGGTAATCACAATCGGCGGTGACCTTCGGCAAAGATCGGCGGGATCCACATGAGTCTTGCGACTATGATCGGCAGATCGCTATCGGCAGTGGCTATCGGTGCTATCGGCAAAGCCCACATAAGAGTTGCGACTGCGATCGGCGGGGAACTTATAAGCGATGCGATAGCGATTGGCGGGGTCAACGAGGACCGTCGATCAAGCGCGTAGATCGACGGCCCACGCTGCATCGCCAAATCGCAATCAGCAGATCCACAAGAGCGGGGGTATGTGTATATACATATATGTGATCTGATGGATGGACCCGATGAGATTATGAGCCAGATTGCAAGGATTTTGAAGTCTGCCAAACACCATGTTTTAATGTATTTTCGCAGTTTCATTTGTTAAACGAAATGCAAAAGGGGAGAGCGTTGATGCGATAAGCCAGACCTAAAAGGGTACCTTAAGGCTATTACATATGATTTCAAGTCCGGGGAAGAGCCTTTTCCAATGCATTCTCACGATTTTAAAGGTATTTACAAAATAGAGGGACAGAGCCATTGCGATAAGTGACAGCGACCGATAGGCAGACCCGATAGGGAAATGAAGTGTATTGAAGGACTTTTGAAGTCCGACATATCATGTTTTGGCGGATTTTTCCTATTTTATGCCTATTTCTCTGTGTTGATGAAAAAAAATCGGCCACGTTTGGGAATTCGATGGAGTTCAAGCGACCCAAGCATTCTTCCATTACGGAATCGGTGGCCACCTCCCCTTCAGGCGTTATGCCATCCTTGGGAAACGTTGGAAGAGGGATTGGAACAGACAGAAGCCCGGGAGACTGAAGGACAAGGAGATGAAACGAACAGGCAGCCCAGAATGGCTTTAAAAGCCACACACAGAGTGCAAACAGGCAGGCAGTGTTCAAAAAGCAAAGGTGAGACAAAGTTTAGAGCAGATTGAGAGCTGTGTGGGAGTCGATGTACTCAGAGGAAGCTTGAGGGATTCAAGTGAAGCTCTTGTTATTGTAATCTATTTGTGTGTGAGGCTCAATTTGAGCTCACTGTTGTAAACAAAACTCTACTTGAAAACATAATAGAGAGGCCACCACTGAAGGCTGAACCAAGAGATGTAGCCCAGGAGTATTGGGTGAACTCCTTATTAAATTTGTTGTGTCATGTGTTATCTATTATGTTTGTTTGTTGCTTCATTGTCTGTGCATTTCGCAATCTTATCGATCCATTGCATCTAATGACATAGACTAATCCATGCACATAGGTCTGTAAAACCTTATTAATTATCTTAGATCTCATTTTCAGATCATCCACTGCCTCTAATCTGGAAGTATAGATCTTCTTCTAGTTGGTCACGAGTGGCATAGCCATGGGTTTGCAATCCATCTTGAAATGCTTCAAGATCCCAACTATGTATTTCCCTTATCCAAGGAAAATCTCTCCCTCTTTCTGCCACACCTCCAATCCCTAAAGGTGGTGCATCAACCCCAAATCCTTCATCTTGAACTCTTCTGCAAGATCCCATTTGTAGTGCGCTATGAGTTCCTCAAACCCTGTGAGAAACGGGTCATCAACATATAACACCAATATGAGAGGCTCACCCTTCACCTGAATGTAGTACAGGTTCAAGTTTTCCCCACTCTTGGTGAAGCCCACGCTCTACATATAATAGTCAATCGGCACATATCACATCGGGGGAGCTTGCTTGAGCCCATACAATGCTCTCCTCAACCTGCATGTTAGTGCCTAAATCTACCTCAAGCTGAGAAAGGTAGGATCTAAGGTAACATCAAACCATGCTTAACCTGGTAGCTAGCCCTACCAGGTCGGGAGAGGGCTCTCTCCTTGTCAATCTCAGCAAAATATGATCAATGAGGGCTTGAGATGACTGATATGAATACTGATCTTAGGCTAGGTATCTGTGCAGAAGAGTTTGAATGAATTTGATGATGTTTTGTTGACTCAAATGGAAAGGCAGGTTTTGGGTTTGGGGAATGAGGCTCAGTTTTGCAGAGATCTAAACGGGGCAAGGTAGGCAAATGATTTGATACTTCAAATTGAATGAAATGGAGAGATTCAGACAGATGAGGAGTTAAAGAGGGCAAGAAAACCTCAGGGATCCTCTTCAAACAACTGAAAACATAAATAACTAAGCAAACCCTAGGTAAATCACTACAATTTCAATGGATTCTACCTTTATCCTTGTTTGATTTAGTTAAGATGAAGTAAAGAGAGATGATAGCATACATAAAACACATGTAAACTTACAATTACAGAAGGAAACACAATACCAAAGCAAGATGCCACATGAATCCCATAAAGTGCTGCAAACCCTGGTCTATTCCTTAGCCAAAACTGCTGAAACGTGTATACAATGAAGCCCCAAGCTTTCTCAAAAATCCAACCATGCTAATGACTGAAAAATCACAAGATATAGACAAACAATAACTCATCCTAGCCTCTAGGGGTCGAGCTCATAAGTTTAGGAGCTGTTCCAACAAATTCTAAACTGAGAACTAAAAAGTAGGCAGTGGAACAGCATGCCTCTAAAAACTAGGGCAATGATTCATTCAGTTTCAAACTACTTTTTGATGGATGAATCTACCTCCATGAGTGAAAATTTAACATAATTACACCAAGATCCATCAATTTACATAAAATTACATCATAAGTTTAATATTAAGAAGGAGAAAAGTCAAACTGTCAAGAAACTAGGCGAAAAACAAAGTATTCTTGGTCAAACTGAGCAAAATTTCCCCAATGCGCCGCGCTGATTTCCCTATGCATAGCGCCTGTTTGCAGCCACTTTTGGAGGCCTTCCCGGTGTCCAAATTTGCTACAAGTGTGCTTTTTGGAAAGGTCTACCTGTCTACTTTCCAGAACAAGTGGAATTTTTTAATTTGTCCTCCATTTGCCCCTCCAAAATTGAGTTCTCCCAACACTGCTTCCTGTGTGTCCAAATAGGGGCAGAAAGGTCATTTTTAGGATGTTTTTGACCCTTTTGGGGGCTCAAAACTTGTCAAAATTTCTTGGCCATTGGTGAGCATGCATATTTCTCCATGACAAATCCAAAAATGCTGAGTTTTCCTCATTTGGAGGCCTCCATCAAAAGCGAGCGCCAGGTGGCGCGGCGCATTGGGCAGAGAATTCTGTGTTTTGGCCCAAAAATTCCAAAAATGCAAAAAGTGTCCCAAATTTTTTGAAATTTGGGCTAAGTGTACTCCATCAAGTGCTGTGTTGGGCCAAGGAAGCCTCAGCCAATATCTGAAGTCTATCTTGCTCCTTTCGCCTCCTCGATGCCTTCTTCAACTTGGCCTTCAAGTTCCTGATTCGTGCATTGCAACTTTTGTTTCTTGCCAAGTAATGGTAGGCCATGTGCCTCAACATTATTTCTCCCTGTTGGCCTTCTCTAGCAACTTTTCCAAGTGGATATTAGCTCTCTCAAGCCAAGACTCATGATCAGCATTGATTTCTTGCTCAAGTGGTGTGCGCTTCACTTTCCTCCTCTTGGCAGCTTGCCGGTTTTCTCGTATGTTTTGAAGCTCCATAATCGTTTCCTGATCCTCTAGCTGCTTGTTTCTTTGCTCCAGGTATTTGATTATCCATTTGGCTCTTTCTAAGTTGAGGGACAAAGCATTAATGTCCGCCTGTTGCTCCTGAATGATCTCCTTAAGCTTTGAGCTTTGTGGACCCAAATCAGTGTCATCATCCTAAATGAGAATAAAATCCGTCTCCTGCTCTCCTGAAGGCCCCTCATCATATAATGGCCGCTTGCCCTTGTCCTGAACCTGCTCTGCTGATGAAAGAAGCGAGACCCCTTCCACCCCGGGTGGAGATAATACTCGCTTTTCTGCTGCAAACAACCTTCTAGTGCCCTTTTGATAGGTGACAAACACCGGCACACTAGCGGTCTGTGTCTCATGACTCTCCTGCTGATGTGAAGGTCCACTTGTCTCATGAAAAGCTTCTGGAGCTACCTGAGGTGCCGTGAAGAACTCATGGGAAATGAAATCCTCCCATGAGATGTCCTGCAAACCAAGCTGATGCATGACCACAATTTTGATGAGTGCAAAATGATATATATTGTTATACTGCTGCTGACGAGTCTTCTTTTGCACTAGGGTGGTCATCTTCTCAATATTTCGGCATATGAAGTAGGGGAGATTCATCATTCTCACCCGAGTAAAGTGCATCAACAATCTGATGTGATAAGCATATAGGCGAGAAAACCGGCCCTCATAGCTGAAATACTTAATTATAAGTTTCATCAAGAAAGCATATGAGTCTTTCAGGTACCGGAAGGGAAAAACTCTACTGAGCTGTCTCAGATAACCAGGTTTGATGTATGGCTCATAATGTTCCCTGTCAATTTGTTGCCTTTTATTCCACTGCTCTCCGACATTTGGAATGCCGGTTGCTAGAGAAATAGACTACAGTGTCAAGGTGAATGTCACACCAGCTAGAGTGACTTGGCCATTATGTAGATGAAGTACAAACAACCTGGCCAACTCATGATGGTATTGGACTCTCGCAACCATCTCACAGAACTGATAATAGGATTGGTGTTGAAAGCATGTGATAGCAAGAGGGCAGGCCTGCAGCTCGGCAAGTGAAGTAGGCTCGTCTCTTATATGTTTACCACCCTTGTGAGATCTCCTTGGTACATGCATTTCTGTAGGAGAGTCATTGTGTGTCTCTTCATCTCGGTCATAGGAAGGATCAGACTTCATGTTTGCTAATGTGTGAGTTTTCTTGACGAGTATGAAGATATTTATGGTGTTTTTAGTTTTCTGCCACCAAGGATGAAAATGTATGAAGGACTGTGGAGGGAGAGGGTATGAGGGGTTTTGGGAATGTTATGACAAGTTTTTTTGGGGAATGGAAGGATTTTAGGGACAGGTTTTAGGCTATGGGATAGCAATTAGTGTTTGGGGATTTTGTAGCTAGGGTTTTGGGATAATGGGAATTGGGGATAGGGGTGAATGATTTTTAGGAATATAGGAATTAGGGAATGAGTGGATGAAATTGGAAAATAAATGGAGTCGTCAAAGAATGAGGGAGTGGTGGAGCAGACTTGGCAGCAAAAACACAAATGCACACCCTAGGCAATTGTTTTTGGGCAAAAATTGCAAGGAGGTAGGGTTTGAGTTTTATCTCACTATACCACCATAAACTTTAAGAAAAACTCATTTACTAGCAACGGAAGAAAGCTTGACTTACTTGCACACCATAGGATTGAGCGAATTTGGAAATTTGAGAGAATTTATGGGTGAAATTGGGCTTACAGCTCTATGCGCCGCGCCACAAACCCAACGCGCCGTGCCAGTGTATTTTTTACACTGTGGAGGGCGGCCCAATGCGCCGCGCCACTTCTATGCGCTGCGCCTCTCACCCAATGCGTCACGCCCATGAACTTGCACAGTTTTACTGCAGTCTTGCTCCCTTTGTTCAACACGGCCTTCTCTTGCTCAATCTTTCTTCTTAGAATGCAAATGAGCTCTTTGAACATGAAAAATGATTTATATACAAGGGATTTTTATTTTTCATTCATAAAACCCACTTTTGTAATGTTTGCATTGTGACTTACTTTTAAACTCTGTTTTTTGGGTAGTTTAGTTTATTTTTGCCTTTGATGAACTGAATGATTTGATTTTTTGTTTGCCTTGCAGGGGATGGAGTTGCTGAAGCTTGGCAAGGTGACCAGGGTTGCCACTGAAGTTATTTACGTGTGAAAGAACTAAAATTACATCAAATTTATACATAAAAACATAAAATACTCTGTTTTTCCTCAAAACCAAAAATACATTTCTGAGCATGCGATTATGAAATTTATTGGTATTGGGACTTTATTCAACCTCCTCATGCGCCTGCTGACCGTTATTGAACACTTTGAAGACCTTTTTGACGAAACCCTAGACCTAATGAAACTGAAACCCTAAAAATGACCCTTGCAAACTTAAAGGCAAAAAATGACTGCAGATGGTCTAGATGCATGGAAATGGGCCAGCAAGTAAAGGGCATGAGGGAAAATGTAAAACAAGCCACTACCATCAGATGATCCATGCTCCTAATGGAATGCAGCTGACTGGCGAGACACCTAATATGCAATGCAACAAGGGAATTTGATCACTGACGGAGGGATGAAGATACCGACACTAACATTGGCTCCAATGGGGATGGTAGCTCCTGGGAGGTCCAAAGAACCGCAGATTTTTGGGAGAGCAGACAAGTGCCTTCATCCATTGGGCAATGGAGTCAATAATCTTCAAAACACCCAAAAACCAATTACTATGAAACTTTGACTCAAGACTCATAGTTGAACTGACTTAATTCAAAACTGAAACAAGACTCTCAAATGCTGAAACTGGACACTCAGCTGAAACTATCTTTAAACTGACTGAAACAAAAAATGACTCATGACTGACTTAACTGAAACAAGTACTTACAAAGCTTTTAAATGGCAGTAGACCATCGAGATTTGAGGGCTTCAAATCATGATGACAACCACCTGCCTACTGATGAAATATGTACAATCATGTGAAGTGGGCCTTCCAACGTAACCAATCCAGCAAATGGCTACATACCGAAATTCTGCTCTCACTTTTCCCGAGCAGGTAGAACGATGTACATGTAGGCAACTCATAATAGCAACTGAAACCAAGGCTTATGCTAACAAACCAGTCAACATTCATTTTCTCTAATGCTTGCAAGAGAATGCCAAAGGGATCTTGATAATCCTGAAGCACTATCTTGTCTTGAGATCCATCAGCAAAAATACAAGTACCTCCTTTATTCTGATCTGAAAGAATAGTGGGTTGTTGATTGATAGTAACTAACTTGAATTCTGACATACTGTGTCTCTCAGACTCACATTCCTCAATTTCATGGTCTAGGTCATTTTTAAACAGAAAACAATCTTCAAGATTATCAAACGACAGCCTTATCATTTTCATGAAAGAGAATATTATCTGTTCGCTGATCTATAAATCTAATTTCAAGACTGTCATCATTTTCAAAAGAAGAAGAAGTTTCACCAACACCTTCTTGACCATGTGCACACTACAGACCTGCAATAACTTGGGCTGGAAACTGACCTTTCAGGAGTAGATCTATTTCATCTTCAGACAAAGGAGATAATACTTTTTGTTTTCTTTTGCTCAAGCAATTATTGTCTTCTTGAAATAACTTTTCAAAACATGAAAAACCTGAATGACAGTCCTCAATTCCCTGGGCTTCTGAAATTTGAAAATATTGTTGATCATCCTCATATGACATGGCAATCA
This sequence comes from Pinus tabuliformis, assembly GCA_031772625.1. Classification (NCBI taxonomy): domain Eukaryota; kingdom Viridiplantae; phylum Streptophyta; class Pinopsida; order Pinales; family Pinaceae; genus Pinus; species Pinus tabuliformis. Next base: position 1,013,331,194 of record CM062811.1, read on the forward strand.
AATTATCATTTACCACTGAGGTATTGAAAGAAGATTTTTCACTTACTTGAACAAAGGTTTCATCTTGTTTTTCATAAAATGACTGGATTACCTCCTCATGAAGGCTTTGTTCTAATGAAATGAGAACACTTGGGTCAATAACTCTGTCTTCTTCATTCCAGATGATCTCAACAGCAGAGCTCTCCTTCATGGGATTCAAAACAAGGTTGTCTTCATCATCACGATCTGAATTTAGATCTGAAATAACCGACTTGACTTTATCACATTCTGAAATTGAAACTTGACTTTCCTGCATACTGTCTTCTTCTATGGACAGATCTGAAATAAAACCTTCTCTTTCATCATTTTCCATTGTGCTAAGATCTTGATCCTGCTGCAAAGTTTCCTGAGCATCTTGATGAGTATCTTCTAAGCTCTTTTTATGCTACTGAAATGGATTTTCATACAGGGCCTCCATGATCTCATCGTCCATGAAGTCATCATCTTCATAAACTTTTTCAAGATTTTCAATAAAACTATGAACATGGCTACAACAGTCCTGAACTAAGGTTAAGGATGGATAAGATTCTTTATACCTCTCAAAGAACATGGTATGAAAATCCTTCAAACAGTAGATACAAGCAGGCGGCAAACTTTCATACCAAGATCGGGCTTCACCTTCCAAAGTGGCCATGAATATCTTCATCAAGCAGTCTTTAGGAAAATCAACCTTCAACTTGCGAATATGTATGTGAAATCTAACCAGATGTAAAGCAGCATCATTCCTATCATCATCTTTAAACATAGGCAAATTCCTTTGCCAATTTACCTTTGGAATTTTATTTGGAAAACCTGGAATGTGATCTCGACTCATGGGAGCATACCGTCGAGCAAGCAAATCCATTTTGATAACAATGAATTTACCAAGAAATTCTTCAGGCTACTGGTTCTTGAAGAGTAGAGTCGCCATAAAAAGTCTGAACCTTGGGATTCTTCGACACTGGAGTTGCCAGGTGAATGATTTCAGCCTCACTATGTCTGATCGTTGCCCACCATCAACAATCAGATCTAACTTTGATACATGTACTGGGGCAATTTGCAAGTCAGATGTTCAATTTATAAAACTAGACCAGAGATTGACTGAAGCAGCTTTTATCTACTTATGCACTCGCAAAGCAATGTGCAGTTCGAAGGCTTCCTCGCATAACTTCAGGCTCCGTCTGTAATTTATAAAGCAAGAACACTAACAAACAAATAAGCTTTTCTTCCCCAGTACAGTCGCCACTATGTTAGTGCCTAAATCTACCTCAAGCTAAGAAAGGTAGGATCTAGGGTAACATCAAACCACGCTTAACCTAGTAGCTAGCCCTACCAGGTCGGGAGAGGGCTCTCTCCTTGTCAATCTCAGTAAAATATGATCAATAAGGGCTTGAGATGACTGATATGAATACTGATCTTGGCTAGGTATCTGTGTAGAAGAGTGTGATTGAATTTGATGATGTTTTGTTGGCTCAAATGGAAAGGCAGATTTTGGGTCTGGGGAATGAGGCTCAGTTTTGCAGAGATCTCAATGGGGCAAGGTAGGAAAATGATTTGATACTTCAAATTGAATGAAATGGAGAGCTTCAGACAGATGAGGAGTTGAAGAGGGCAAGAAAACCTCAGGGATCCTCTTCAAACAGCTGAAAACATAAATAAGTAAGCAAACCCTAGGTAGAGCACTGCAATTTCAATGGATTCTACCTTTATCCTTGTTTGATTTAGTTAAGATGAAGTAAAGAGAGATGATGGCATACATAAAACACATGTAAAATTACAATTACAGAAGGAAACACAATACCAAAGTAAGATGCCACATGAATCCCATAAAGTGCTGCAAACCCTGGTCTATTCCTTAGCCAAAACTGCTGAAATGTGTATACAATGAAGCTCCAAGCTTTCTCAAAAGTCCAACCGTGCTAATGACTGAAAAATCACAAGATATAGACAAACAATAACTCATCCTAGCCTCTAGGGGTCGAGCTCATAAGTTTAGGAGCTGTTCCAAGAAATTTTAAACTGAGAACTAAAAAATAGGCAGTGGAACAACATGCCTCTAAAAACTAGGGAACTGATTCATTCAGTTGCAAACTACTTTTTGATGGATGAATCTACCTCCATGAGTGAAAATATAATATAATTACACCAAGATCCATCAATTTACATTAAATTACATCATAAGTTTGACATTAAGAAGGAGAAAAGTCAAATTGTCAAGAAACTAGGCGAAAAACAAAGTATTCTTGGTCAAACTGAGAAAAATTTCCCCAATGCGCCCCGCTGATTTCCTTATGCGTAGCGCCTATTTGCAGCCACTTTTGTATTGAAAAATGAAATAAACTCCAACAGATTACAGAAAAACACACATAAAAACCAAACCCAAAATATTGGCGGAAAAAGGCTGAAGCCTCATGCTTCTCTCTCATTTCATACATAAAATAATTGAATATAGTGTTACAAATAAATAGATGAGAGACAATGTTCTCAAGATAGTGCGTGCTATCTTAGACACTTTTGGTTGAGATAATTTCTCCTTTGGTTGAGATAATTTCTCACCAGACACACACCAATATAGGAGTTACCTAAACTAACTCCTATCTTAGAGGAACAACCCAAGAGTTAGGCACAAATTCCTAACTTGGAATATTTAATTAATTAATTTATTTTGGATTTATTATTGTTTTATGAGAGAGGCTAACATTCCCCCCTTCAATGATAAATCCAAAATAAGAACGAGGAACCATCTTCCAAGTTCTCATGTTGATCCTCAAAAACATTGCCTGAAAAAACCGCCAAATCTGGATGCTGAACAAACCGCATTATGAAGAGACTGAGTCAGCTGCATGACTGATTCATCTAAGAGGGATGCCTGACAACTCCATCATGTGCCAAGCCACAAAAGGATCCAACTGTCCTTCGCTTGAAAACAGCATCCGGTGTCCACTGACACAATTTGATGAATGCCCACTGGCATATTTGCTGATGATGATCGCCCATTGGCTGAAGATGTCGAAAAACAACTCAATGTTGCTTTTGCTATGATGAAAGCTGCTCACTGCTGCTTTGGCTGTCGATCGCCCATTGGCGAATTTGCTGATGCTCACTGCTGATGAAAAATGCCCACTGGCTGATGAAGATGCCCACTGGCTGCTTCGCTGATGTTGTCGAGACTTTCAGTCTGACAACCACTTGTCAATTTCATTGACATTTTCCCCCCTTTGTCAGCTGAAAGGAGAGACAATCTTCTCCAAAATATATTTGAACTCCCCCCCTTCAGGTGTAGGAGAGTTTCACTGTTGTACTCCCTCGTTCAACTGCATGAGAGTACCATCATCGGTTCACTGCTGGCTGCACTATGTGTGATTGTAGTCGATTGTAGAACTGAGACAATCGTTTGACTGTGGATGACCATTCCCAAGGATCGATCCATTCATAATGTATCTTCAATCTGGCTGATTTTTGTTGGTTGCGACATTTTTCTGAGGAATGATTGGGCTTGCCACAATGGCGACAAGGATGGAGATCAAAACACTGATCTTCCATATGACTGGTTCTTTGACAATGAGAACATTTCGATTGGACTTCAACTTCAGGTTGCGTGCAATTTTGTTTGTCTGCAACTTTCTCAGAACCTACTGAGGTGTGTTGTTCAAGAAATCCTGCACTCACAAACTTAATTGGCTTGGAATAATCTGGGATATGTAAGTTGATTTCATCAGTGACATATCCTAAGCCTCGTCGATTCTTGTTATTTTGAATTTCTTCCCAGGGCTTGATGATGGGTTTGGAAGAAATTTGAATTTGATCATGAACAACTTCGACACTTGAAGTTGTTTGGATGAGTGATTTGGAATCAACATCTTTATCTTCATCTGTATGGTTGAATGACCTGGAAGAAGCACTCTTTTGTTGCAGCTCATCTCTTTGTAGTTGCGACTCTAGTTGAAGAAATTCAATGGTTTCATGTGTTTGTTGTAGATGCCGTGAAAGATCAGCAAGAGTTTCTTTGCTGATGTGCACCATGTCTTCATCACTGGAGATGATCAAACTATGAAGAATGTTTAACCACTGAATATGTTGCGCCATCTGAACTTGCTCACTTGAAGTCAGGCTCTCTTGTCGTAGATGTCGTGCTTTGAACTGTTTCACTTGATTTTGTTACTTGAATGACAGGCTCGCTTGCTATGGGACTTGAATGGCACACTCGCTTGATTTGTTGCTTATTGTACTTGCTGAGAACACTTGCTAGAACTTTCTTGCTTAAACTCTGGAATTCACGCTCGCTTGATGACGATTGTGTTTGTGTGAATGCTCACTTGCCTTACTTGATGACTTCACGCTCACTTGAAGGAATAGCTACGCTCGCTTGATGTTGATCTCAACTTGCTTGATTTAGAGTGGAACTTGCTTGGTTGCTTTGATCGTTGCTGTAATGAACTTCACTCTGGCTCGCTTGAAGGTTTGAACTTTGTACTATTTTGACGCAAATTTCTTGAATGAATACTCACGCTCGCTTGCAGGAGATGTGAACTTGTTGCTTGTTTGCGTTAGAGTTAAAATTCGTGCTTTCACTTGATTCTGCTTAAAGGAAGGGTGTCGAACACTGTCGAAAATGCACCCAAAAAAGCTTACAATGATTTCAATGATTCACTACAATGAATTCAATTTGACTCAATTCAAGACTTGGGTGTCGGTTTCAACCGAGAATGCACCCTTACAATTCAATGTGATTTGAGTTTGATTACAAGTTCAACAATGTTGATGTAGACTATGCGCTGAAACGTTGAAGTTTACAGATTCATTAACTTGAATGTAGTGATGTAGACTTTGCTTTGAAATGCTGGAGTCTGCAGATTCATGAACTTGATTGTATTTGAGTGAATTTGTTTGTTGAGGTAGAATGCCGATGTTGAAAACTTTGATTATTTGTTGTAGTGACGCAAATGCATGTGTTGAGCTTAATTATCCTTCCTTGCAGCTATTTCGTTACAAGTGTTGTGCTTGCTTGCATTGAACTTTATGTGTTTTAAATGAGATCATTTATGTGTCAAAACTAGACACAAATCATAAGCAAAAACATGAATCCATAAAACACATGCGCCATCAAACACACATAGTGTACCTTAGATCCCCTTATTCAATTTCGAGCGGATCTAGGACACAATCACCACAAATAATATGTCTTTATTGAGTATTGAGATCATCAACCTTTCATCTTTTACAACATTGCAATTAATGCTTTCTCAAACAATGGGATTCTAAGGCTCGCAAATTTTGGAAGCAAATTCCTTTAAAGAAATCCCTGCACTGATTCAATCTTTGGATTACAAAATTCACTTATCACTCCATTACAAAGAAAGAAACCCTTATTTCATAAAATTCCCGCTTGTTACTCCACACTAAAAAATGCATGCTTATCTCTCCACTTTTAAAATTTACACCTTCTTTTTACTTTAGAAACTAAATATGGGTCTCGAATCGAACCTTCACTTTAGACATGTTTATTACAAAGCCATACATTTTTCACTTTATTTATAAACTTCAAAAAATTCTCTTAAATTCTCATTTAAATTTTTTTTAATGTTTTCCTTTAATAAAGTGAATTCACGTTCATTTGAAAAAATAACATGCATTCAAAAATTCGATACCACATGAAATTTAATCGCACCAAAACCCAGAACTTGCGCTCCTCCTCCTCCCTTGCTTTGCTGAGACAGAAATGGGGACCAACACAACGATATTACGAAGTGTATAGCTTAGTTGGAAAAGAATGCAACTGATTTGCATTACCTAGCGCCTCAACTTGACTCGGCCTCGATTCTGGCTGCCTCACAATTTTCAGCGTCCTTCAATCAGATCTGAAACTTCAAATAAAATAATGCAACTGAACACGCACACATGATGAACCTCAATGCGAAAATTAAAAGTTACTGTAAGGCAAAGGATATGCCATGCATTTAAATGATACATGTGCCAGAATTGACAGTTATTTATGCGTCCAAAGCCTCTAATTTTAGATCCGACCAGTCCAGTCGTTCTGCTCCTTGCTTTTGGTTTACCCACTCACACCACACCATTCCAGATCTATTTCATATGCAGCAAAATCATAAAAATGGTGCTCCAACACCGACAACAGCAGCTCCACTAAGCAACGGAGGCTGCAACACAATTGCTCCTTTACCCACGCTCATAATTCTTAGACTTTTCTTCAGGTCCCTCAATGATGTCCCATGCACAGGCTGACAACAACAAATGTTCTCAACGCAAATTCTCTTACGCAACTCCACAACACTGGTCTCCACGCTTAAAGAAACATCAAATGCACTTCACCACTTCTGCAAGTTCATTATGAGGCCGTGTTTGCTCCAGAATTGCCTCCACTTATTCCGCTGCTGGTGACAACTCGATCTGAGAATGCTGAACGGTTTCTATTTCGAATTGAAAGGAACGCAATATATCCGTTCTTGAGGGAGTTAGCCCTGATGGGTTCTCATAGAAGTAAAGCAACAAGACCAGTAGCACAACAACTTCTGCCTTTAATGGCTACAACAATAAGTACGTAAAACCCAGGTTTAACAAATGAAGCTTTTGGCGTTTCTAATTGGTGTCTAACCCAGAACTCAGATTGCTAGAAACAATGGGAAAAACTTCATATTGAGCATATAAATGCAAGCACGATTATATTGGAGAAGCTGAGTGTTGAATGAAAAACAATGTGGCAAAACTTAGTCACTTAGGAGGATTTAAAACGAAACTTGATTATACGTACACTATGATTCATGCCTTCAAGCAGTGGCTCTGCGCATCATTCGCCACGTAGGTTCTCAAACGAATTCATGTATCTAGCAGTGTCATCATAGGCTCGGGCAGGCTCCTCTACAGTGGCTATACAACGGCTCTTCCGCGCGGTTGGCTTAGTTGCTGGCTTCTGCTGGCTTCACGTTGGCTTTGCTGGCTTCTTTGTGCTTGTACGATACCAAAATATAAGCATTTTCCAACATTAAGCTGGGCTGGAGGGAGCAGATCATGCTTGACTGGTCCCGGGGAAGGAGATTCGCATTTCTGAAATTTGCCTTTAAGATCTTCAAGATCCGTTGTGTATTCAGTTTCTACACCGTGGTGGATGAGAATGCCGAGAATCCAGCAGGGAAAGGCATCAGATATTCCTCGCCGGAGCCTCGCTTATCATCTCTGCACATCGCTTTGCAATCATATTTCATTAAGAGGCCATGATGAACTTGGCAGATCCGTAGTGCTAGACTGCAAGTTCCAAAATTAAAAATAGTGTGAACGACTCAGAGATCCCAATGGATTCTCACGATTGGGATAAAGCGAGTGGATCTTCAAATCAACGTATCCGATCGTATATTCTGAAATGAATCTCATCCACGGTCTTCCATAACGCTGAACACTGATTTTCTTAAACCGCTGAGGGTTTTATGGTCCTGAGCTCCAATTCGGCAAGGATGTGGCGAAGAGTCGCCCGAAACATATGTTCCTCTTCGACAGTCAATACGATTCCATCATATCACAATGATCAGATTCTCTGCAGATCGACCTCTTTAGGCACTTCGCCGATGGGAGGCAGCGGTTCTTAAGTTCAGTCTATCCTTTCCACACAAGGTATGTCTAGTGGAATAAGCAAAGGATAAAATCTTCAAAAATTCTGCCACAGTTAATCAGCAACCACACTCAATCGCTCGCACGGTCATATTATTCTCCTATTTCCCTCACAGGCTCATATAGCTCTGATACCACATATTGAAAAATGAAATAAACTCCAACAGATTACAGAAAAACACACATAAAAACTAGACCCAAAATATTGGCGGAAAAAGGCTGAAGCCTCATGCTTCTCTCTCATTTCATACATAAAATAATTGAATATAGTGTTACAAATAAATAGATGAGAGACAATGTTCTCAAGATAGTGCGTGCTATCTTAGACACTTTTGGTTGAGATAATTTCTCCTTTGGTTGAGATAATTTCTCACCAGACACACACCAATATAGGAGTTACCTAAACTAACTCCTATCTTAGAGGAACAACCCAAGAGTTAGGCACAAATTCCTAACATGGAATATTTAATTAATTAATTTATTTTGGATTTATTACTGTTTTATGAGAGAGGCTAACATTTTGGAGGCCTTCCCGGTGTCCAAATTTGCTCCAAGTGTGCTTGTTGGAAAGGTCTGCATGTCTACTTTCCAGAACAAGTGGAATTTTTTAATTTGGCCTTCATTTGCCCCTCCAAAATTGAGTTCTCCCAACACTGCTTCCTGTGTGTCCAAATAGGGGCAGAACAGTCATTTTTGGGGTGTTTTTGACCCTTTTGGGGGCTCAAAACTTGTCAAAATTTCTTGGCCATTGGTGAGCATGCATATTTCTCCATGAAAAATCCAAAAATGCTGAGTTTTCCTCATTTGGAGGCCTCCATCAAAAGCGAGCGCCAGGTGGCGCGGTGCATTAGGCAAAAAATTCTGTGTTTTAGCCCAAAAATTCCAAAAATGCAAAAAGTGTCCCAAATTTTTTGAAATTTGGGCTGAGTGTACTCCATCAAGTTCTGTGTTGGGCCAAGGAAGCCTCAGCCAATATCTGAAGTCTATCTTGCTCCTTTCGCCTCCTCGATGCCTTCTTCAACTTGGCCTTCAAGTTCCTGATTCGTGCATTGCAACTTTTGTTTCTCGCCAAGTAATGGTAGGCCATGTGCCTCAACATTATTTCCTCCCTGTTGGCCTTCTCTAGCAACTTTTCCAAGTGGATATTAGCTCTCTCAAGCCAAGACTCATGATCAGCATTGATTTCTTTCTCAAGTGGTGTGCGCTCACTTTCCTCCTCTTGACAGCTTGCCGGTTTTCTCGTATGTTTTGAAGCTCCATAATCGTTTGCTGATCCTCTAGCTGCTTGTTTCTTTGCTCCAAGTATTCGATTATCCATTTGGCTCTTTCTAAGTTGAGGGACAAAGCATTAATGTCCGCCTGTTGCTCCTGAATGATCTCCTTAAGCTTTGAGCTTTGTGGGCCCAAATCAGTGTCATCATCCTGAATGAAAATAAAATCCGTCTCTTTCTCTCTTGAAGGCCCCTCATCATATAATGGTCGCTTGCCCTTGTCCTGAACCTGCTCTGCTGATGAAGGAAGCGAGACCCCTTCCACCCCGGGTGGAGATAATACTCGCTTTGCTGTTGCAAACAACCTTCTAGTGCCCTTTTGATAGGTGACAAACACCGGCACACTAGCAGTCTGTGTCTCATGACTCTCCTGCTGATGTGAAGGTCCACCTGTCTCATGAAAAGCTTCTGGAGCTACCTGAGGTGCCGTGAAGAACTCATGGGAAATGAAATCCTCCCATGAGTAGTCCTGCAAACCAAGCTAATGCATGAATACAATTTTGATGAGTGCAAAATGATATATACTGTTATACTGCTGCTGAGGAGTCTTCTTTTGCACTAGGGTGGTCATCTTCTCAATATTTCGACACATGAGGTAGGGGAGATTCATCATTCTCACCTGAGTAAAGTGCATCAACAATCTGATGTGATAAGCATATAGGCGAGAAAACCGGCCCTCACAGCTGAAATACTTAATTATAAGTTTCATCAAGGGAGCATATGAGTCTTTCAGGTACCGGAAGGGAAAAACTCTACTGAGCTGTCTCAGATAACCAGGTTTGATGTATGGCTCATAATGTTCCCTATCAGTTTGCTGCCTTTTATTCCAGTGCTCTCCGACATTTGGAATGTTGGTTGCTAGAGAAATAGACTCCGATGTCAAGGTGAATGTCACACCAGCTAGAGTGACTTGGCCATTATGTAGATGAAGTACAAACAACCTGGCCAACTCATGATGGTACTGGACTCTCGCAACCATCTCACAGAACTGATAACAGGATTGGTGTTGAAAGCATGTGATAGCAAGAGGGCAGGCCTGCAGCTCGGCAAGTGAAGTAGGCTCCTCTCTTATATGTTTACCACCCTTGTGAGGTCTCCTTGGTGCATGCATTTTTGTAGGAGAGTCATTGTGTGTCTCTTCATCTTGGTCATAGGAAGGATCAGACTCCATGGTTTCTAATGTGTGTGTTTTCTTGATGAGTATGAAGATATTTATGGTGTTTTTAGTTTTCTGCCACCAAGGATGAAAATGTATGAGGGACTATGGAGGGAGAGGGTATGAGGGGTTTTGGGAATGTTATGACAAGTTTTTTTGGGGAATGGAAGGGTTTTAGGGACAAGTTTTAGGCTATGGGATAGCAATTAGGGTTTGGGGATTTTGTAGCTAGGGTTTTGGGATAATGGGAAATGGGGATAGTGGTGAATGATTTTTATGAATATGGGAATTAGGGCATGAGTGGATGAAATTGGAAAATAAATGGAGTCAAAGAGTGAGGGAGTGGTGGAGTGGACTTGGCAGCAAAAACACAAATGCAAACCCTAGGCAATTGTTTTTGGGCAAAAATTGCAAGGAGGTAGGGTTTGAGTTTTATCTCACTAAACCACCATAAACTTTAATAAAAACTCATTTACTAGCAACGGAAGAAAGCTTGACTTACTTGCACACCATAGGATTGAGCGAATTTGGAAATTTGAGAGAATTTATGGGTGAAATCGGGCTTACAGCTCTGTGCGCCGCGCCACAAACCCAACGCGCCGCGCCAGTGTATTTTTTACACTGTGGAGGGCTGCCCAATGTGTCGCGCCACTTCTATGCGCTGCGCCTCTCACCCAATGCGCCACGCCCATGAACTTGCACAGTTTTACTGCAGTCTTGCTCCCTTTGTTCAACACGGCCTTCTCTTGCTCAATCTTTCTTCTTAGAATGCAAATGAGCTCTTTGAACATGAAAAATGATTTATATACAAGGGATTTTTATTTTTCATTCATAAAACCCACTTTTGTAATGTTTGCATTGTGACTTACTTTTAAACTCTGTTTTTTGGGTAGTTTAGTTTATTTTTGCCTTTGATGAACTGAATGATTTGATTTTTTGTTTGCCTTGTAGGGGATGGAGTTGCTGAAGCTTGGCAAGGTGACCAGGGTTGCCACTGAAGTAATTTACATGTGAAAGAACTGAAATTACATCAAATTTATACATAAAAACATAAAATACTCTGTTTTTCCTCAAAACAGGGTTTTGAGGAAAAATACATTTCTGAGCATGCGATTATGAAATTTATTGGTACTGGGACTTTATTCAACCTCCTCATGCGCCTGCTGACCGTTATTGAACACTTTGAAGACCTTTTTGACGAAACCCTAGACCTAATGAAACTGAAACCCTAAAAATGACCCTTGCAAACTTAAAGGCAAAAAATCACTGCAGATGGTCTAGATGCATGGAAATGGGCCAGCAAGTAAAGGGCATGAGGGAAAATGTACAACAAGCCACTACTGTCAGATGATCCATGCTCCTAATGGAATGCAGCTGACTGGCGAGACACGTAATATGCAATGCAACAAGGGAATTTGATCACTGACGGAGGGATGAAGATACCGACACTAACATTGGCTCCAATGGGGATGGTAGCTCCTGGGAGGTGCCAAGAACCGCAGATTTTTGGGAGAGCAGACAAGTGCCTTCATCCATTGGGCAATGGAGTCAATAATCTTCAAAACACCCAAAAACCAATTACTATGAAACTTTGACTCAAGACTCATAGTTGAACTGACTTAATTCAAAACTGAAACAAGACTCTCAAACGCTGAAACTGGACACTCAGCTGAAACTATCTTTAAACTGACTGAAACAAAAAATGACTCATGACTGACTTAACTGAAACACGTACTTACAAAGCTTTTAAAGGGCAGTAGACCATCGAGATTTGAGGGCTTCAAATCATGATGACAACCACCTGCCTACTGATGAAATATGTACAATCATGTGAAGTGGGCCTTCCAACGTAACCAATCCAGCAAATGGCTACATACCGAAATTCTGCTCTCACTTTTCCCGAGCAGGTAGAACGATGTACATGTAGGCAACTCATAATAGCAACTGAAACCAAGGCTTATGCTAACAAACCAGTCAACATTCATTTTCTCTAATGCTTGCAAAAGAATGCCAAAGGGATCTTGATAATCCTGAAGCACTATCTTGTCTTGAGATCCATCAGCAAAAATACAAGTACCCCCTTTATTCTGATTTGAAAGAACAGTGGGTTGATGATTGATAGTAACTAACTTGAATTCTGACATACTGTGTCTCTCAGACTCACATTCCTCAATTTCATGGTCTAGGTCATTTTTAAACAGAAAACAATCTTCAAGATTATCAAACATGACAGCCTTATCATTTTCATGAAAGAAAATATTATCTGTTCGCTGATCTATAAATCTAATTTCAAGACTGTCATCATTTTCAAAAGAAGAAGAAGTTTCACCAACACCTTCTTGACCATGTGCACACTGCAGACCTACAATAACTTGGGTTGGAACCTGACCTTTCAGGAGTAGATCTATTTCATCTTCAGACAAAGGAGATAATACTTTTTGTTTTCTTTTGCTCAAGCAATTATTGTCTTCTTGAAATAACTTTTCAAAACATGAAAAACCTGAATGACAGTCCTCAATTCCCTGGTCTTCTGAAATTTGAAAATATTGTTGATCATCCTCATATGACATGGCAATCAAATTATCATTTACCACTGAGTTATTGAAAGAAGATTTTTCACTTACTTGAACAAAGGTTTCATCTTCTTTTTCATAAAATGACTGGATTACCTCCTCATGAAGGCTTTGTTCTAATGAAATGAGAACACTTGGGTCAATAACTCTGTCTTCTTCATTCCAGATGATCTCAACAACAGAGCTCTCCTTCATGGGATTCAAAACAAGGTTGTCTTCATCATCACGATCTGAATTTAGATTTGAAATAACCGACTTGACTTTATCACATTCTGAAATTGAAACTTGACTTTCCTGCATACTGTCTTCTTCTATGGACAGATCTGAAATAAAACCTTCTCTTTCATCATTTTCCACTGTGCTAAGATATTGATCCTGCTGCAAAGTTTCCTCAGCATCTTGATGAGTATCTTCTAAGCTCTTTTTATGCTACTGAAATGGATTTTCATACAGGACCTCCATTATCTCATCGTCCATGAAGTCATCATCTTCATAAACTTTTTCAAGATTTTCAATAAAACTATGAACATGGCTACAACAGTCCTGAACTAAGGTTAAGGATGGATAAGATTCTTTATACCTCTCAAAGAACATGGTATGAAAATCCTTCAAACAGTAGATACAAGCAGGCGGCAAACTTTCATACCAAGATCGGGCTTCACCTTCCAAAGTGGCCATGAATATCTTCATCAAGCAGTCTTTAGGAAAATCAACCTTCAACTTGCGAATATGTATGTGAAATCTAACCAGATGTAAAGCAGCATCATTCCTATCATCATCTTTAAACATAGGCAAATTCCTTTGCCAATTTACCTTTGGAATTTTATTTGGAAAACCTGGAATGTGATCTCGACTCATGGGAGCATACCGTCGAGCAAGCAAATCCATTTTGATAACAATGAATTTACCAAGAAATTCTTCAGGCTACTGGTTCTTGAAGAGTAGAGTCGCCATAAAAAGTCTGAACCTTGGGATTCTTCGACACTGGAGTTGCCAGGTGAATGATTTCAGCCTCACTGTGTCTGATCATTGTCCACCATCAACAATCAGATCTAACTTTGATACATGTACTGGGGCAATTTGCAAGTCAGATGTTCAGTTTATAAAACTAGACCGGAGATTGACTGAAGCAGCTTTTATCTACTTATGCACTCGCAAAGCAATGTGCAGTTTGAAGGCTTCCTCGCATAACTTCAGGCTCCGTCTGTAATTTATAAAGCAAGAACACTAACAAACAAATAAGCTTTTCTTCCCTAGTACAGTCGCCACTATGTTAGTGCCTAAATCTACCTCAAGCTGAGAAAGGTAGGATCTAGGGTAACATCAAACCACGCTTAACCTAGTAGCTAGCCCTACCAGGTCGGGAGAGGGCTCTCTCCTTGTCAATCTCAGAAAAATATGATCAATAAGGGCTTGAGATGACTGATATGAATACTGATCTTAGGCTAGGTATCTGTGCAGAAGAGTGTGATTGAATTTGATGATGTTTTGTTGGCTCAAATGGAAAGGCAGATTTTGGGTCTGGGGAATGAGGCTCAGTTTTGCAGAGATCTAAACGGGGACGGGGCAAGGTAGGCAAATAATTTGATACTTCAAATTGAATGAAATGGAGAGCTTCAGACAGATGAGGAGTTGAAGAGGGCAAGAAAACCTCAGGGATCCTCTTCAAACAGCTGAAAACATAAATAAGTAAGCAAACCCTAGGTAGAGCACTGCAATTTCAATGGATTCTACCTTTATCCTTGTTTGATTTAGTTAAGATGAAGTAAAGAGAGATGATGGCATACATAAAACACATGTAAAATTACAATTACAGAAGGAAACACAATACCAAAGTAAGATGCCACATGAATCCCATAAAGTGCTGCAAACCCTGGTCTATTCCTTAGCCAAAACCGCTGAAATGTGTATATAATGAAGCTCCAAGCTTTCTCAAAAGTCCAACCGTGCTAATGACTGAAAAATCACAAGATATAGACAAACAATAACTCATCCTAGCCTCTAGGGGTCGAGCTCATAAGTTTAGGAGCTGTTCCAAGAAATTTTAAACTGAGAACTAAAAAATAGGCAGTGGAACAGCATGCCTCTAAAAACTAGGGAACTGATTCATTCAGTTGCAAACTACTTTTTGATGGATGAATCTACCTCCATGAGTGAAAATTTAATATAATTACACCAAGATCCATCAATTTACATTAAATTACATCATAAGTTTGACATTAAGAAGGAGAAAAGTCAAACTGTCAAGAAACTAGGCGAAAAACAGAGTATTCTTGGTCAAACTGAGCAAAATTTCCCCAATGCGTCGCGCTGATTTCCTTATGCGTAGCGCCTATTTGCAGCCACTTTTGGAGGCCTTCCCGGTGTCCAAATTTGCTCCAAGTGTGCTTGTTGGAAAGGTCTGCCTGTCTACTTTCCAGAACAAGTGGAATTTTTTAATTTGGCCTCCATTTGCCCCTCCAAAATTGAGTTCTCCCAACACTGTTTCCTGTGTGTCCAAATAGGGGCAGAAAAGTCATTTTTGTGGTGTTTTTGACCCTTTTGGGGGCTCAAAACTTGTCAAAATTTCTTGGCCATTGGTGAGCATGCATATGTCTCCATGACAAATCCAAAAATTCTGATTTTTCCTCATTTGGAGGCCTCCATCAAAAGAGAGCGCCAAGTGGCGCGGTGCATTAGGCAAAAAATTCTGTGTTTTAGCCCAAAAATTCCAAAAATGCAAAAAGTGTCCCAAATTTTTTGAAAATTGGGCTGAGTGTACTCCATCAAGCGCCGTGTTGGGCCAAGGAAGCCTCAGCCAATATCTGAAGTCTATCTTGCTCCGTTCGCCTCCTCGATGCCTTCTTCAACTTGGCCTTCAAGTTCCTGATTCGTGTATTGCAACTTTTGTTTCTTGCCAAGTAATGGTAGGCCATGTGCCTCAACATTATTTCCTCCCTGTTGGCCTTTTCTAGCAACTTTTCCAAGTGGATATTGGCTCTCTCAAGCCAAGACTCACGATCAGCATTGATTTCTTGCTCAAGTGGTGTGAGCTCACTTTCCTCCTCTTGGCAGCTTGCCGGTTTTCTCGTATGTTTTGAAGCTCCATAATCGTTTGATGATCCTCTAGCTGCTTGTTTCTTTGCTCCAGGTATTCGATTATCCATTTGGCTATTTCTAAATTGAGGGACAAAGCATTAATGTCCGCCTGTTGCTCCTTAATCTTTGAGCTTTGTGGGCCCAAATCAGTGTCATCATCCTGAATGAAAATAAAATCCGTCTCCTGCTCTCTTGAAGGCCCCTCATCATATAATGGCCGCTTGCCCTTGTCCTGAACCTGCTGTGCTGATGAAGGAAGCGAGACCCCTTCCACCCCGGGTGGAGATAACACTCGCTTTGCTGTTGCAAACAACCTTCTAGTGCCCTTTTGATAAGTGACAAACACCGGCACACTAGCAGTCTGTGTCTCATGACTCTCCTGTTGATGTGAAGGTCCACCTGTCTCATGAAAAGCTTCCGGAGATACCTGAGGTGCTGTGAAGCACTCATGGGAAATGAAATCCTCCCATGAGTAGTCCTGCAAACCAAGCTGATGCATACTATAATTTTGATGAGTGCAAAATGATATATACTGTTATACTGCTGCTGAGGAGTCTTCTTTTGCACTAGGGTGGTCATCTTCTCAATATTTCGGCACATGAGGTAGGGGAGATTCGTCATTCTCACCTGAGTAAAGTGCATCAACAATCTGATGTGATAAGCATATAAGCGAGAAAACCGGCCCTCACAGCTGAAATACTTAATTATAAGTTTCATCAAGGGAGCATATGAGTCTTTCAGGTACCGGAAGGGAAAAACTCTACTGAGCTGTCTCAGATAACCAGGTTTGATGTATGGCTCATAATGTTCCCTATCAATTTGCTGCCTTTTATTCCACTGCTCTCCGACATTTGGAATGTCGGTTGCTAGAGAAATAGACTCCGGTGTCAAGGTGAATGTCACACCAGCTAGAGTGACTTGGCCATTATGTAGATGAAGTACAAACAACCTGGCCAATTCATGATGGTACTGGACTCTCGCAACCATCTCACGGAACTGATAACAGGATTGGTGTTGAAAAGTGATAGCAAGAGGGCAGGCCTGCAGCTCGGCAAATGAAGTAGGCTCCTCTCTTATATGTTTACCACCCTTGTGAGGTCTCCTTGGTGCATGCATTTCTGTAGGAGAGTCATTGTGTGTCTCTTCATCTTGGTCATAGGAAGGATCAGACTCCATGTTTGCTAATGTGTGAGTTTTCTTGATGAGTATGAAGATATTTATGGTGTTTTTAGTTTTCTGCCACCAAGGATGAAAATGTATGAGGGACTATGGAGGGAGAGGGTATGAGGGGTTTTGGGAATGTTATGACAAGTTTTTTTGGGGAATGGAAGGGTTTTAGGGACAAGTTTTAGGCTATGGGATAGCAATTAGGGTTTGGGGATTTTGTAGCTAGGGTTTTGGGATAATGGGAATTGGGGATAGGGGTGAATGATTTTTAGGAATATGGGAATTAGGGAATGAGTGGATGAAATTGGAAAATAAATGGAGTCAAAGAGTGAGGGAGTGGTGGAGTGGACTTGGCAGCAAAAACACAAATGCAAACCCTAGGCAATTGTTTTTGGGCAAAAATTGCAAGGAGGTAGGGTTTGAGTTTTATCTCACTAAACCACCATAAACTTTAAGAAAAACTCATTTACTAGCAACGGAAGAAAGCTTGACTTACTTGCACACCATAGGATTGAGCGAATTTGGAAATTGAGAGAATTTATGGGTGAAATCGGGCTTACAGCTCTATGCGCCGCGCCACAAACCCAACGCGCCGCGCCTGTTATATGCGCCACGCCAGTGTATTTTTTACATTGTGGAGGGCGACCCAATGCCCCGCACCACTTCTATGCGCTGTGCCTCTCACCCAATGCGCCGCGCCCACGAACTTGCACAGTTTTACTGCAGTCTTGCTCCCTTTGTTCAACACGGCCTTCTCTTGCTCAATCTTTCTTCTTGGAATGCAAATGAGCTCTTTGAACATGAAAAATGATTTATATACAAGGGATTTTGATTTTTCATTCATAAAACCCACTTTTGTAATGTTTGCATTGTGACTTACTTTTAAACTCTGTTTTTTGGGTAGTTTACTTTATTTTTGTCTTTGATGAACTGAATGATTTGATTTTTTGTTTGCCTTGCAGGGGATGGAGTTGCTGAAGCTTGGCAAGGTGACCAGGGTTGCCACTGAAGTTATTTACATGTGAAAGAACTGAAATTACATCAAATTTATACATAAAAACATAAAATACTCTGTTTTTCCTCAAAACAGGGTTTTGAGGAAAAATACATTTCTGAGCATGCGATTATGAAATTTATTAGTACTGGGACTTTATTCAACCTCCTCATGCGCCTGCTGACCGTCATTGAACACTTTGAAGACCTTTTTGACGAAACCCTAGACCTAATGAAACTGAAACCCTAAAAATGACCCTTGCAAACTTAAAGGCAAAAAATGACTGCAGATGGTCTAGATGCATGGAAATGGGCCAGTAGGTAAAGGGCATGAGGGAAAATGTACAACAAGCCACTACCGTCAGATGATCCATGCTCCTAATGGAATGCAACTGACTGGCGAGACACCTAATATGCAATGCAACAAGAGAATTTGATCACTGACGGAGGGATGAAGATACCGACACTAACACTGCACACATGGGAATCCCTCCCATGCACCTCGAAAGCTTCTGGCGGCTCTATGTAGATCTCTTCCTTAACAATACAGATGAGGAAAGTTGTCTTCGCGTCCATCTGGTTAATCCTACAACCCCTCTACGTTGCTATAGAAATGATAGCCCTAATGGATGAGTATCTAGCTACTAGAGCAAATGTATTGTCATAATCAATTCATTCTTTCTGTGAAAAACCCTTAGGCAGAAAACGAGCTTTGAACTTCTCCACGCTGCCAACCACAACATGCTCGATTTTGTACACCCATCTAGAACCAACCAATGGCTTGCCCGCTGGTCATGGCACAACCTCCCATATGTTGTTCTTCATGAGGGAAGAATATTCCTCCACCATGGCATCCATACACACTTGATGTTGGGACACCTCTTGAAAGTTGGTTGGTTCAACCTCAATTAGTTCACTCATCAATGGCATAAACCCGGAATAACACTAAGGAGCCTTGCTTTGTCTAACAGAATATCTCGAAGCACAAACATACTCTTGGGCCTCTCTCAATGTCTTCTATGCCCACTTGGCCTACTTCCTCCTTGTACCTAGAGTTTAGGGTTGGGTGTGAGGAATCCCATGTTCCTCATCCTGATCTCTCTGCTTGGCCTACTCGCTTTGCTCACTAATGTGTGTGACTGTAGTTAAAGGAATTTGTGTTGATTCAACCTTTGGTGCCTACTCCTCCTGAACCTCAATTGTAGAAGAACTCATGCTGATAGACTTATGAAAAGTTCTCTCTCCTTCAAATTTCACATCCCTGCTCACTATAGTCCTCTTGAGAGCAGAATGTAAACACGACAGGCTTTTGAAGTTTTGTTGTACCCTAGAAGGATACCTTTCTCTGTAGTAGCCTCCAACTTGGTCCTTTTCTCCTTAGGAACATGGAAATACACAAAGCACCCAAAGATGCGAATGTGTCCGAAATTTGGTTTCTTCCCTATAACGCCTCCTCTAATGTCAATCTGCCCAACACTTTATGTGGGCTTCTATTCTACAAATATATGGCAATGTTGTAGGCCTCTGTCCACAAAAAACAATGCAAATCCTGGTCATGGAGCATGGCCTTGGCTGCTCCAACTATAGCCATGTTTTTTCGTTTTGCAACCTCATTTTGCTGAGGGTTGTACGAAATAGTCAACTCATTGATACCTTCCTAAGCATAGAAGTCCTTGAAGGCATTCAAGTTGTACTCACCTCCATTGTGTAAGCTCAACATCTTGATCTTTCTCCCTGTCTAATTCTCAACTAGAGCCTTGAACTCCTTGAATCTACTAAAGACCTCGTCCTTATTTTTCATGAAATATATCTAGGTCTTCCTAGAGAAGTCATCAATGAAGGTCACATAATACTAGTACCCACTCAAGGATATCAATGACATGTGCCCACTCACATTTGAGTGTACTAGATCCAAAATCCTTTTGGACCTAGTGTCGATGCTTGGAAAAATGGTCTTGACATATTTACCTAGTGTGTAACCCTTGCACACCTCATGTTGCTCGACCTTTCGCTCTAGCAACCCCATCACTATCTCCCTAAGCACAATAAGCAGTCCATGATGAAGATGTGCCATCCTCCTATGCCATAACTCTCCTATCCCTTTCCTACAACTCACCAATGCATGTGTTAGGTCAAACTACAATTGAAACAAGTTTCCCTTCCTGACCCCTATTACTTTTGTTGTCTTCGAGTTCTTGGGTCGAATATACACTTTACCCTTGTCAAAGGTCACAATGTAACCCTTGTCCTCCAAGGTAGCAACTGAGATTAGGTTCTTTGTCATACCCGGAACATACAACACGTCCTCCACCATAAAGTTTTGTCATACTCCCTCTCAAACGTAATTGTGCCAATACCAGTTGGATTGTACTTAGCATTGTCTCCAAGCTCTATGGAGAAATCCCACTCCTCTTTCAAATTGGTGAAATACTCTTTGACTCCCGTCATATGGCAAGAAGCCCCACTGTCAATGTACCACACATTGGTGGTAAATGAACTCGAGAGACATGCAATGAGAAAAAACTCATTCTCAAGCCATGTTGTAAACTCGTCCACTTTTGTAGTAGCATTAAACTGCTTCTTTTGCTTGCCCTTATTATTTGGGCACTGGTAGGCATAGTGACCCAGCTAATGGCATGCAAAGCATTTAACCTTGCTTGGATCCCTCTTCTTCTCACCCTTAGAGGAGGACCCCTTGTTCGGCCCTTTCTTGGCCTTCTACTTACACTTGCTTGCCAGAGCAAGGTTCTCTTCTTCGTACATCTTCCTTTGATCTCCCTATTAACTACTTTCTCGAATCTCCTCTTGGACGAAATCATCCCAAAGCCTCGCCTAGTCGAGTAGGTGATCCCGACCCATAATACACTTGACAAAGACCTCCCAATGTTTTGAAAAGCCATTCAAGGCTATACACACTAACTCCTTGTCAACAATCATCTCTCCAATAGCAACCAACTTGTCCTTGACTTGTGTCAATCTAGATAAGTAAGATGTCATGCTCTCACCCTTGGACATTCTTGTGCCATACAACTTGTCCTTGAGCATCATCTTTCGACTCTGATAATTGATTTCATATGGCTTCGTGAGCATATTCCACATCTTCTTCACAATATCCTTCTTTGACAGATGGGGTATGAGAATTTTTTACCCCATCGAGAACAATTCTCTGTGCCTTGGCCTCCTTGACCTCATGTAGATCAAGAGCAATTAAATTTGAGCTTGACAGCACCACTGTTGTATTAACAAAATTCCACAACTTGTTTTCTGTGAGAACAATTGAGATTTGAACTTTCCATTGCAAATAGTTCGAAGAACCCTCAAGCCTGTCCTCATATTGAACACTAGTAGCCATTGTAGAATAAAAGTTTTTGTAGCATAAGATAGTGTTCTAGTCTCAACTTTGGTCAGAGAGGCTAAGAAACACTAAGGCTGCAAAACCCAGAAATAGTTTCTGGAAAATCCACCTAGAAGCAACTTAATTAAGTTAATTAATCAGTAATTAAATTTTTCCTAAGTCTAACTTAGGGAAAATAATAAATTATAAAGAATTAATTAAGGAAGATGAGATTTCTCTAGAAACTCACACAGATCAAGTCCGATATAATCTCAACCATCGATAAGGACTTAATCATGGTCGTTGGTGATCCAACTAGAGATTATAAGAGGAGGTCGATGGGGTTGAGGAGAAACATATAGGAAGAGCGAGTTTTTGTGGCAGATCGATGTTCCAGAGGGCAGCATTTAGCTAGAAGAATTCAAGCCAGAAGGAAGCAGGAGCAAGAGGGATATTAGTAGCAGATTTCCGGAGGAGGATTCGAATTCCAAAAGAGCCAACTAAGAGAGGGACGAGTTTTCCTCAGTGAAGTTGCGCAAGGCCTACCTAGGGGGCTTCAGAGGAGAGTTCGATTCAGCGAGAGGAGGAGTCGATTCAGTTGCTAGAGGCCGAGATAAGTCCCAAGAGGCCAAGCAAGTCACTTCCAAGGGTAGAGACAAGAAGAGTTGCAGGATTCAGCGTGTTCTAAAGGCAATGTGAATTAGTCTGCACAAAGGCTCACGTAGGGGCATTTCATGTAGCCCAGATTGGCCATGTTACCCACCATTTTGTGGGTAATATCCCTAGGAGAAATTTTTTTTTCCAAGATGGTCCTCAACCGGTAACCAACAACCCCTTGCAGCCACTAGCTAGCTCATTGTGCCATTTTCTCCGCCACCTGAGCCAACCATGTGGTCCCTCGCCCATCTGCCATGATCGTATGTTTGAAGGTGGGCCTCCCGAATCTAAAGGTATGCTTTGTCATTTGGAAACTGAGTATTGTAGTTTGTTTATCATGGACACTTTTGGGCATGAATTAATGGGGGGATTCGGCAGAAAGAATGGGCTATGTCTATGCTTTTGTCCCCTAGAGCCCTTTTAGGAATTAACCTTGGATTCTAGTCCCGTGGTCTCCTTTATTGACCATTTGGTTCTAGGGATAGTATTTCAAGGGAAACCCTGATTTTGGTTGTGTGGTCCCGCTCCCTTATCTACTTATATTACCCTCTTTCCATCCATCAATGCTCCATTCATCATTTTCCCTACCTAGGTCCACATCCCTCCATTGGGTCCACATAGGGTTAGCTTGCTCCTTCCCTTACCCACACCTTGGGTCATGGCCTGGAATGAAACCCAAAAGTTTATGCTATTGAAAAGAAAGTTAAAATCATATATGGCAACATTTAATAGGAAAAGTACCACAAAATGCAAAAGATGGTCTGGACAAAAACATTTAGCACGTGGGCAAAAGCCAATACATGAGCTCTACCCCATCATCATGGTCATCACCCTAGATCCTACAGGTTCTATGAGCCTTCTTCATCATATAGGAACCCATGATTGTCCCAACCCCTGGTGGGCGATGAACCGCCCCACCTTAAAAAGGGGGATTCCACTGTTATATCTTACACATCATGCTCTAACCCCTTGAGCCCCGAACAGTTAATCAAAGAAAATCATAAAAAAGGCAAAAGGCATAAAAGAAGGGTGGAAAAATCAAGGTCGAGGCACCTCATGTACCACAATTGCTCCCTCCTATACATTATAAACCCAAGTGTGGGCTTCCCTCTTATTAGCTACCCTTGTACCCCAACATGTGACCCAAGGTTGCCCCTTCTCATTCCCTACTTCATTCACCTATCTGCCACATGCCAACACCTTTGAAGGATGTACCTTGGCTATATTATCCCCTTTAGAAGTAGAAAACACCTGATAGGGCACTTGGTTAACCCCATTTGGAGTTTAGGAGACATTGGCACATCTCAAAGCCCATTATGGAAGGGCATGTCATTATGAAGTCCCCCCCTGTGGTCCATGACTAGGTAAGCTCATTTACTTGATTTCTCTAATGACTTGTTGTACTGGAAGGCTAGGGGATGCATTAGATCTTATGCAGGATTGCAGATGGTTTCCATTTGGGTTTGGTCTCCCTAAACGAGGTCCTAATCCTCTAGAGGGCTACATTGGCACATGTAGGGTGAGCGTTGAGAGCCACAGGCCTCCATAGCAGCAAATTGCACTCCATGGATCCCCACGGCCACTCAGAGATTGCTCATGGTTCACTTATTGGACGAGGAGGATGCACGTCATCCATCATGCCCAATTGGCCCCAGATCTACACCATACACTTGGCAGATGATCCAGGACATGCACGATGATGTGGCACCACCTACACCATCATCTGAGCCCTTGCATATGATCTACAACATCTTCGATTTGTTTGGAGACCCATAAGGAGACTTGTGTGCCCCCACATGTCATTTGGAGCACCACAGGTTATTACAAGGGGCCAACCCCTTGTCCACTGCTTTTGAGGGTCCTATTCTTCATTGTGGCACTCATGGACCTCATTAGACCTCTTAGAGGGCCCTACGACATGCATAAGATTATTATTCGACCTCTTGAGAGGCTTTCTTTTTCATTTATGAGCTAGTTTGGTGGGCTTGTCACCAAAAGTTGTATTATTAGAACATTATTTTATTTTTGGGGCTTATGTAGGCCAAGGAGGCTAATTCAAACTCCTAAGTTGTGTATAAATACAAGTGAGATGAGTTCATTTTTCATCATCACTTTGGATTGGATCTCTCTCTTCTTTAGAGAATCTCACTTTTTTCTGGAGGATGAATTGGAGCATTTATGGATGAATTTTGATGTATGGTTATTGGTCTATCTTCTCTTGGAGCTTCTCTATCGTCATTTGTTAATGGCTAGATATACTCTACTGCATGTAAGTACGAAATTTTGATGTTATTCTTGTTACTTTTGTCATATATGTTGGATTGGGTTTTTCATTGCTTTAGGGGTAATTGTTGCATGCAAATTATTGCTTAATATTGTGGGATTGTCTCTATTATAACGTTCTCACCATGTATAGGCCATGTAGTGTGAGCGAAATCTCCTAAGGGTAAAATCTGACCTCGATAAGCCATTCCTCTTGTGCATTTGAAATATAAAAGTTGTAAGATTGCTTTCACTAGACCTAGAGTGTTTGTGAAGTAATTTTGAGGCCTCCTTGACTGGTAACCAAGAAATATTACACATAATCAACATAGACTCCATTTTCCCAAGGATTAAGTCACTGATCTACCAAGGGTGGTCACCAAAACTCTTATTCTCTCACCTCCTCCCAAGTCTAACCACATTGAGGTACCTAGGGCATCAAATTCCTGACAAGCTAGCCATTGAAAAATTCGATCTCATAGGGTCTCCTGCACTGGCCTTTCCTCTAGCCCTCCACCAAATTTGAAGACATTTCGACGGTGGAATTGCGAGAAAAGCCAAGCCCTAGCTCTGGGACCAAAACTTGCCCTGCCATCCCCAAGGCTAGCACATCCCAGGGTCAAACCAACATCTTTAAGTAATTATATTTTCTTTGATCCTTTCTCCACCTTGTCTAGGGTAAGAATATCATTGGTTGCTACATTCCTCCCCCATATACCCTGACTGGGTCCACTTGGCCCCGTGTGGTCCTAC
Organism: Pinus tabuliformis; assembly: GCA_031772625.1. Lineage (NCBI taxonomy): Eukaryota > Viridiplantae > Streptophyta > Pinopsida > Pinales > Pinaceae > Pinus > Pinus tabuliformis. Next base: position 1,013,356,076 of record CM062811.1, read on the forward strand.
TCCTTTGAAAGACCATTCTTTAAGAACCATTTGGGATACCAATTCTAACAAGGATTTTAGGAATTGGGAAACTCCTTCACACATTTTATCCCATAAACCTAACCCCCAAACCCTCTCTTCCTTTCGCTAGATTACCTATTACCTTGCCTACAAAGCAAGCAATTTTTATCCTTCAAATTCTGGGAAAGGGTTATTCGGGTCACTCATATCCATTGACTTATCCTTCATTAGTGACTCCACACATACCGGGTCTCCTCCCATCGGTGAAAGTCCGTAAATAGAAGGGAACCTTAGCTGAGATGACAGTGGGCTAAGACTCTAAGACTCCATTTGTTGCCCTTGGCCTAGCATTTTCCCTTTAGGGAATCCCCTTAGGTCCCCTGCTAGTTTGAGCGGTAACAGACAAGATTTCAGAGCAGAATTAGTTGTGGTGATGAGGTATTGGCCTCACAGACATTTTGCTGGTATTTCTCTTATAGATTGGATTGCTAGATTAAGCATCCACAGATTGTACTCAGAATTTCACTGCTGCATAATAATATAACCCTCATCTGTTGCACCGGTTTTCCCGCATTGGGTTTTTCCAAGGACAATTGTCCAAAAATCACTTTGTCAATTTTGTTTTTGTGTGCTAGCATTTTCTCAGTTTTTAGTTTATTTTCCGCAGCGTTTTATTTGTGAAGAAATTGCAGTGTGATTAATTTGTTATTCTGTCGTAACAAAATAAACTACACAATTCAATCAGTTAGAAGAATTAATTCCAGTTGTTGCTTTTTCAAGCGAATTTTCACATGGTATCAGAGAAAATTTGATCAGCCAGGAAGCTTAGAGGAGGAAGGAGGAAATCATCTAGATTCAGAGGAAGTCTGGCAGCTCAATTTCCAGGTCTTTGCAGGGCCTAGCCAGGCAGTGCGAATTGCTGGACAGGGGGTCGAATTTCCAGTTGCAGAGTGCAGGAAGGGTCGATTTGTTGGAAAGTAATTCCAACAAGCAACAGGTAAGCAAATTAGTATTTTCGTAGGGCAGATTCTTGATATGGGCACAATTGTTTTTGTATTAGTTTTGCAGTTGCAGAATCAGCGTCAGTTGGAAGAGAAATAGCACATGGATTATACTCTGAATATCTCTAGTAAATTTTCCAAAATCCTCCAGTTTGGTCATGGACATATTTAATATTCAAGAGGCTACAGAATTGTCTTCTAGATTGGAGGACAAATTTGTTTGCTTATCTAGCTTAGCATCATAGGGACTCTGGTATATAGACAGTGGAGCGTCAACTCATATGACAGGAGTTAGAGAATATGAGGAGAAAATGGACTTCCAGATAACAATGGGAAACAAGACAAAATGCACTCCAGTTGGGAGAGGTACCATTGATATAGAGAGGGAGTCAAGAGCGAGCACTAGTGTTACAGATGTATTACATGTGTCAGGATTGGGTATGAACCTGATTTCAGTATCCCAGTTACAGGATAAGGGATATGATGTCCATTTTGTAGGGAAGAAGGTTTTCATCAAACACCAAAACTGGAAGAAGGTGAAACAGATTGGGGTGTGAACTCTCCAATGGCACTGGTGAGCAGTAACAGTGATAGTGGGAAAGACCTGGGTGAGTTATGGCATAGAAGGATGGGACACTTACATCATGGAGTACTTAGAATGCTCAGGGAGACAGTAATAGGTGTTCGAGAACTTGGCACGAAACATGATGATGTGTGCAAGGGGTGTGTGCTTGGGAAATATCTTAACGCAACATTCCCAAGGAGTGACAACAAAGCAGATGGTGTGTTATAGCTTATATACTTAGACATTTGCGATCCTATGTCCACCAGATCTCTAGGAAGGTACAAATATTTCATTACCTTCATTGATGACCATTCCAGGAAAACCTGGATCTATTTCCTGAAGACCAAGGATAAGGTTTTCGATTGCTTCAAAGAGTTTAAGGCTTTGGTAGAGAATGCTACAGGGAAAAAGATCAAGATACTTTGCTCAGATAAAAGAGGTGAGTACACCGATAGTGACTTCACAGGTTTTTGTGCAAAGAAAGGCATCAGGAGGGAGTGAACAATTCCATACAATTCACAGCAAAATGGAATAAAGGAGTGGACAAACAGATCTATAGTAGGGGCTGCAAAGGCGATGTTATATTACCAGGATTTGCCCAGGTTCTTATGCGCAGAGGCATGTAACATGGCTGTGTATATTCAAAACAAGGTTCCTCACAAGGCATTGGAGAAGATAACACCAGAAGAAGTATTCTCAGGGAAGAAGCCAGGGGTTAGTCACTTCAAGATCTTTGGTAGCATAACTTATTGCCATGTACCAGATGAGGAGCGCACCAAATTAGATCAGACTACAAAAAGAGGATATTTCATTGGGTATAGCGAAACCTCTAAGGCATACAAGATCTATGTTCCTAGCAATAGGAAGATCATAGTGAGATGGGATGTGAAGTTTATGGAGGACAAAGCCTTCAAGAAGCCTTGTGAAATGTCAGTAGGTATCAAAGTGAGCTAGCAGAAGCTCCATTGGTTCAGCAACAAGGGCAACCACAGGGGCAACTGCTAGGACCATCGCAAGGATAGTCACAAGGATCTAGTACAGTTACCAATACCAGCATATCCTCAGGTGCAAGAGATCCAGTGATTTCATAGCAAACGGAGCAGCAAAGTTAGGATGAGGAGCTGGTTGAACCTCCCACAACTAGTAGTCAAACTAGTAGGGAAGTTTGTCAAACATTGAGAGATGCAGAGGAATTCATTAGAGCTCCTAGGACAAACAAGAGAGAATGCAGACAGCCAAACATGTACCAAGCATTGGTGGCACAGGTTGAAAAACCTTCTAGCTATCAGGAGGTTGCACAGCATCAGGTGTAGATAGATGCCATGGTTAGGAGTATAGTTCTATCATGATTAATGATGTTTGGTAGGTAGTGTCGAGGTCAGAGGGTAGGTCAGTTGTGGGCCCTCGTTGGATCTACAAGAATAAGTATGCTACAGATGGCAATGTGGAGAAGTATAAGGCTAGGTTCGTGGCAAAGGAGTGTGTGCAGAAGGAAGGTATAGATTATGAGGAGACCTTTGCCCCAGTTGCCAAAACTACTTCTATTCGGTCAGTTATATCCCTATTAGCGCGGATGGGATGGCAGATTTACCAGATGGATGTCAAGACAACTTTCTTGAACGGGGTGATAGAGGAGGAGGTATACATAGAACAACCAGATGGCTTCAAGACTCATGAAAGGTGCACACATGTGTGCAGACTAAAGAAAGCTATATACAGGCTCAAGCAGCCTCCCAAGGCATGGTATGGTCGGATCGACAGCTACTTGCAACAGATGGGATTCGTCAAGAGTGACGCAGATCCCAACCTTTACTATTTGATGGTAGAGGATGAGCCACTCATCCTAGTGTTGTATGTGGATGACCTCTTCTTGACAAGGTCATCAGGGCTCATAAAGGACTGTAAAAGGAACCTGGAAGCAGAGTTTGACATGAAGGACTTGGGGTTGATGCATTACTTCCTAGGCCTGGAAGTGTGGCAGAGGGATGGGCAGATCTTCCTTGGTCAAGGGAGACACTACAGAGATTCTGAAGAGATTCAGGATGTAGGATTGTAGACTCATGTCTACGCCTATGACTACTAACTGGAGGAAGATTGATACATAGGACAAGGATGTTGACCCCACCTTGTATAGACAACTTATCGGTTCTCTCATGTATCTAGTTAACACTAGGTCAGATATCTGCTTCGCAGTCAATATTCTCAGTCAGTTTATGGTGGAGCCGAAGAGAGCGTATTGGATAGTAGCGAGGCACGTTCTGAGGTATTTGCGCGGCATAGTAGAGTATAGGTCGAGGTATACCCGAGGTGATGATGTCAAACTATGTGAATTCACAGATGTAGATTGGGCATGTAGTTTAGTGGACAGGCAAAGTACATTCAAGTACTACTTTAGCATTGGAACAGGGATGGTTCCTTGGTGCAACAAAAAGCAAAAGTCGGTAGCATTGAGCTCTGCAAAAGCAAAGTATATGGCAGCTAGCACAGCCATGTGCGAAGTTATATGGGTTTGGAAGCTATTGGTGAGCTTGTTCAAACAAAGGATGGAAGCGACCAGTGTTTATTGTGATAATCAGAGTTGCATCAAGCTCTCTGAAAATCCAGTGTTTCATGACAGGTCGAAACACATAGATATTCGATGTCATTTCATCAATGATTGTGTGCAGCGTGGAGCAGTTCAACTACTATATGTTCCCACTGAAGAGCAGGTTGCAGATATACTTACGAAAGCTCTGGGAAGAGTTAAGTTTGTATATTTCAAAAACCATATGGGTATAGTGGAGAACCCTTTTCATTAGTTGATGGATCAGTGTCAGAAGGCGTAGTTAGTTCTTGAGGGACGGTTGCAGTACTAGTTGCAGTCAGATGCTGAGGAGCATAGTGCAGTTGCAATGCAAACAGACTCAATTGACAGTGCAGAGGCTAGTAGCAGTAGAGACTTAGGAGACAGTTGCAACATATGGACACAGTTGATTCAATATTCAGTACTTTTGGATTTCAGTTAGAGCAACAACATGAGATCAGTTGCAGCACAGTAGCAGAGTTGGTAGCAGTACAATTGTACAGTGCAGTGTCAGCAACAGCATAGATGCAAGGTGATTCAGCTACATTGTGGCAAATGAATCAGAGTTGCACTGTAGTTGGTGGATAGTGACAGTCTGTCATAGTTGTCATTCATCAGTTGCATGTATGGAGGATGTTAATGGAGACAGGGTGAACACCTTCCTCGCTAATCGGAAGTGTTAGTTTATGTAGCATTGGATGGTGTTCTAGTTTATGTAGCATTGGATGGTGTTCTAGTCTTGACTTTGGTCAGAGAGGCTAAGAAACACTAGGACTCCAAGACCCAGAAATCGTTTCTAGAAAATCCACCTAGAAGTAGCTCAATTAAGTTAATTAATCAGTGATTAAATTTTTCCAAAGTCTAACTTAAGGAAAATGATTAATTAACAAGAATTAATTGAGAAATGTGAGATTTCTCTAGAAAACTCACATGGATCAACTCAGATATGATCTCAACCATCGATAAGGACTTAATCGTGGTTGTTGGTGATCCAACTAGAGATTATAAGAGGAGGTCGATGGGGTTGAGGAGAAACACACAGGAAGAGCGAGTTTCCTTAGCAAATTGATTTTCCAGAGGGCAGCATTCAGCTGGAAGAATTCGAGCCTGGAGGAAGCAGGAGCAAAAGGGAGATCAATAGCAAATTTTCGGAGGAGGATTCTAGTTCCGGAAAAGTCAACTAAGAGAGGGATGAGTTTTCCTCAGTGAAGCTATGCAAGGCCTGCTCAGGGGGCTTCAAAGGAGAGATTGATTCAGCCAGAGGAGGATTCGATTCAATTGCTAGAGGTCGGGATAAATCCCAGGAGGCCAAGTGAGCCACTTCTAAGGGTAGAGACAGGCAGAGTTTCAGGATTCAGCGTGTTTCGAAGGCAGTGCGAATTAGCCTGCGCAGGGGCATTTCGTGTAGCCCAGATTGGCCAGATTTTGGAGCAAAATCAGTTGTGGTGATGAGGTATTGGCCTCACAGATATTTTGCCAGTTTTTCTCTCAGATTGGATTGCTAGATTAAGCATCCATAGATTGTACTGAAAATTTCACTGTTGCATAATAATAAAACCCTCATCTGTTGCACCAGTTTTCCCGCATTGGGTTTTTCCGAGGACAATTGTCCAAAAATAACTGTGTCAAATTTTTATCGTGTGTGCTAACATTTTCTCAGTTTTCAGTTTATTTTCCGCAGTGAAGAAGTTGCGGTGTGATTAATTTGTTATTTTGTCGTAACAAAATAAACTGCATAACTTAATCACTTAGAAGAATTAATTCCAATTGTTGCTTTTTCAAGCGAATTTTCACACCCTCAAAGAGAATGAAAACTGAAATCTGATTTTTTTTGTCCTGAAACCCGTGTCAAATATCCTTGGCTTTGTGTTCAGAGTTTAGAGCTCTGATACCATGCTAATTTCTTTAAACCCAATTACAAATTTACTGTCACACAAATAATCACGGACCTGAAATAAACAATGCTTTCTAATTTGATTTGTAATAATAAATATTATGGGTTTTTAAACAAATAAACAACAGAAGCAAAAATACTCGAAACCAATCACATGCAACAAAGAATGACACAGATATACCTTGGAAACCCCAATGTGGGGAAAACCAACAAACATTGGGCTTGTTATTTAGTTTCAGAAGAAATATTTTTTAATTTTCTCTGGCAAATACCCAGCATAAGATCTCAACCCTCTCTCTCTCACTCAACTCTTGTAGACATGCAGCCCAGCAGAAAAATTCTGTGTACAAAGAAACTCGGCCTCTCGGCCATAGAGAAAACTCAGCCTCTCCGCTGATCCCGCTCTAGCTAGCTCAATCTAGCCTTTTCTCACTCTCGCTGCCAAATACTGCGCTCCATTGAATCCCAACTTGTGCCAAATTGAATGTACATCTCCTTTTTCTCAAACCTCCTATTAAAAAGATCAAACCCTAATCTCAACCATTGAGATTAGATTTCGACTCACTGAGATTTATGGCTACGACTTAATCTGTCATTGACTTATTTTCCTTTTATAAAAAGGTACCCAACAATTAAATATAATTGTTGTCTAAAGTCTTGACTTAGTTAATCCATTAATTTACTGTCATAGGAGATAATTAAGGCAACTCGCTGCATAGCACGGCACCCGATCCATGTAGAATCACCTGCCAAACTACAATCGCAACAAGGTGGCCCTTCATCTCAGGAGTGTGGTAAACGAGTGCAGTGGCCCCCCCACCCCGGAGAACATTTCCCCATGGAACACTAGATAATACCAATAAAATTAGTAAATGTGAACAAATGGGGACTTAGATCTATATGGTTCAGTACAGAACAAATATGCCATTATTCAGTCAATTGAAACCCACCACTGACAGGAAACGTCCCCTTAATACCCTAATGCTACCTGCAATAGATCCAAAGAATCCATTTTTAGAAATGAATCGGATGATCTTCATTAGCTACAAAACACAGTGCTACTTAGATTAGCATTTGTTGTAGCATGCTAACAAGGAAATGCTTCAGCAGATTAGTAAACAATTTGAGGAAAAATGTTTAACAAATGCGAACTGTATCACAGTTTGAAATCTAGACTCTTACCATAAGAATCTTATTTGCGATAACATAAAACGGACTGCCCTTACCTTTCTGTGAACTGACTGTGGCATTATTGGCTTTCTTCGCTGGCAACTTATCATCTATCAGTCTTTCTGCAGGCCTGACTTCCAGAAAGAAAAATGTTAGAAGGGGCTTTGCATGACAAAGTCAAGGTAACATTTTTAAAAAGGCTAATCATTCGAACAATGAAGTACTGGTAAGCTTTCAAATTCGATGTTCTTAATTGTGCCAAAGAAAATTCTCAAGAATCGTGCTAGTTACAAATCCATTAAATGTTGCATTAGATTGTAGCGACAATGCAAAAATGAATATCACACAGGGTACCATAATGAACGATATCATTGTCATAGAGTTCAGAAGAAGAGTACAAAAACGCAAGTTAAATTAAAGAAGTCAATGATTAAAATATTAGATCTTTAAGAAATTTGAATCCTCTTCAACTAGAACTAATGCAGGCAAAAGATCTATTTAGACTCGTCCAACCAGCACAATTTCTACTATCAACTAAATAGCACCCTGACATCGCATTGCAAAGAAAGACAGATATATTTATCCAAATTTAAGGAAATTCTGCAAGAAACAAAGTTGCAATTCAAGAACGTAGATCCAATTTCCCCAAGGCAAGAGAAAACTGTGATTGGCAAAGGTTCAAATCTAGTTGGAGCATATTGTACCTACAGCCTGCTTGCGAAGTTGAGCCAATGTAAAAAAGCATCATGGTTTCTACATATTTGATTAAAGGACAGGAACAGTATAGTTGCCAAATTTCTCTTTCCAGTTTAAGATTTCAAGAAAGTTTGCATAGCCGAAAGAACGGTTCATTTCAAAACTCTAAGGAAGCATAAATATCATTTCAAGTCTATCTCAACATGCAAATAAATAATTTATAAAACCTACCTTTTGCTTTTTCCATTCTCAGCTGCACCCTTTCTTTTGTTGTCCCTTGGTTTAGGGTCTACGTTTGCCTTGCTAAGAGTGAGTGATCTGATTAAAATGTTGGTTGGATCTGTTCGGATCACTTGATCCTCTGCAAAATATTAGCAGTATTAAGTAAAACATTGACCATAATCACATATATTTGCTGGTCTAAATGGAGCAATCTCCCCAACATCCCAGTTCTAAAATTTAGTTCCTAACATATTAAACAGTAAGATAATGTCGCAAAGAGCTATTTTGAAAGTGGTCCTATAAATGTCTAAAATACAAGCAAACAGCCTACAAAATAGCTTTGCTTCAAGTTTAAACAACTACAAGAGAGCAGCAGAGTAACATTTGTCACAAATACATGGTCCCTCTCTTGACGCAGGAACCCAAACATCATCCAAGAGCAAAACAAAGAAGATAAACCTGAAATATGAAACCTAAATGTGATCATGCATTTCAAAAATTAGTTGCTGCAATTTCTTGCTGAGCATCTATGCTCATCCATGAATACAAATTAAAAGAAAATCCGAAAATGTAATAAAATTATAAAACATATTATTTTTTTCGACAACATATTCATTTCTTTCAAAACCCCATATAGAAGAAAGTGCACAGACAAAGTACAACAGCTCCAAAGCTTAGTCTGTTGAGGCAACTAACCATAAAGCATATAAACTCTGACGCTTATGAACCCCTCTTGATGGTTCTATGTTAACTGGAAAAATGTACGATGATAAAACTTAATAGCATAACCAAAATTTGCTCACAATATGCCATGCTCTTATGGAAGAACAAAATAAAACAATACGTCCTGTAAAATTGAAAAAATCTAAAATAGAACAAGCAACATATTGAGAAACCAAAAGGCAATTGACAAATGGCAAGATGGCAAACCAGCGCAGAAAGGGAGATTTAACTTATGAAAAATTCTAACCTGGGGGTGCCGTATCATGATCACAGATATATACTCGCAACCCATCCTGGAGCAATTCACAAAAATGATGTTAATCAATAATATAAATCAACTCAAAATCGATGCTATTGTCGAAGTTCGCACCATCTATAAAATATGCAAGTCGTGATGAAGCATTATGCATGGTGCTCACCGTTATGGAAAGAAGCGACTCTCTAAAATCAAGCAGGTTGATCATGTTAGTATTGCAACAATAAGATGGTGTTATTATTATTGCAACAATAAGATGGGGCTATTTGCAGGGTTTCTATCGTCTACTAGTTTCAACAAAGCTTGTCCAGATTGAAACCTTACATTAACAGTGAGGTTTCTTGTGTTCTTTAGGCAACAATACAAGCTCCGGAGAGTATAAATGTAAGAATTATGGATAAAACCATCATAACCTTCATCCTGGAGGACTTTTTAATGAAGGAAGTTCTTTTCCATAAGAATAAGAAGAAGGAACAGCAACCTCATAATAGGGTCGTTTGTTGAGTCAGTAAAAGTGGGTAGCCAATATAACTCTCATGTGATATGCAATAACGGTTGCTTTATTTGTGAATTTTTAGTAATTTTGATCCAATAAAACTTTTCACATTTTCAGTTGAAAGTAGTTTTTTAGAGTAAGAAATCGTGTAACTTTACTAATAAACTAATAAAATATGATCCCTTCCTATGAATCCATCAAAATATTTTTATATATATTTTTTTTTGAAGAAATTTAACTGAAAAAAACCAATAATATTACAATGATAATACATAATACTAAATTTAAATATCTCATTTAAAAAAACCTTTTAATAAATATAAATATATTTAATAGAATGATATTACAACTAATAATATTTACTATCCTTACGAGCACCGAAGCTTTGACACTGTGGCTTATGTTCCTTGTAACTGAGCACTAAAGCCTTGACACTGTGGCTTATGTTGTATAAACCACTGAAATTTTCGAGCACTGAAGGTTTGACACTGGCTTATGTTGTATAAACCACTGAAATTTTCCACAATATTCCAGACCATGAGTGCCATCCACGAGCCACTCACATCATCCTTAGAGTCTATATTAGTGAAACCTCAATATCCTCTCTAAATAAACGAAAACAAAGTGGATATAAATATATCTATTGAAGCACCAAATTCATATCATTTACCATCTTTTGAAATAAATATGTATCCAAGATCAGTGTAAGAATAACAATAGTGTGTATATTTTTTTGAAATATTAATTAGGTGTAGTTATTAGGAATAATCAGTGTAGTTATTAGGAATAATCAACACCTATTTCATTTAAGTTTAAAATTTCATTTTTATAGTATATTGTGTTTAGTGAGTCGATTGTTTTAGTTAAGTTTAAAATTTTACTTTCATAATATGTTTGTTTTGTTTAGTGAGCTGATTGTTGATGGAATCACTTTCAGAGGAGAAGTGTTGAAGGAATTTTTTTAATTTGCTATTGTGTTTTAAGTTTTTTTTTTCTCTTTTATTTGATTTAATATGGTTTTAAACAATGTTCTACCAAGACTATGGGACGGGGAGACGTGGGTGCGGGGAGACGCACAAAGGGGACGTGTGGGAGTACCCTCAAATTCTAGGGAAATTTAGGGGGGACGTCAGGGTATTTTTTTTTTTTCTTTTTAATATATATATATATATATATATATATATATATATATATATCAAATTCATATTCTATAATGAAAGCATAAATACAATAATACAGATATATTTGAATTAAATAATGAAATACATTGATCCATACTCATCATCCTTACTAATATATACATGATTCATCCATAGACCACGAGATTCAATAATGAGATACTCTAATCCATATTCATTATTCATTATTCACCATTCTAGAATCTACATTGATTTAAAAATTAAATTCATCATTCTAGATTCTTAAAATTTAAATTCATCATTCATCATTCTAGAATCTAATTAGTACTAAGAAAAATAGACTATAATAGATACAAAAATCTAAAGTCTGCAATAGTAAATTGATATAACTCAAAATCAAAAACAGTGGAGTGATGAGTCTAAAAGTCACTCTAAAATACACATAGGGCTTGGTGCTCTTGATTAAATACTAATTCCATATCCTTGTACATGACAAAATGCAATGGAAACATTGCAATCCATCGAATCCTGAATTCCTGAAAAACTGTTAAGTCTGTTGGATTTTGAGTGAGATCTAAAATTCTACTTTTTCCATATGAAATCCAATGAGGTCGAAACCACTCACAAACATCCTGAGTCATTTCATGGTAATGTTAAAAATTTAAGTAAAATGATGAAAATGAAAGATAAAGGAGAATGTCACTTTTACTTTAAGAATTTAACATTACCATGAATTGCATAGCAATAGTAGGGAAATATGGTCAAATACTAGGTTTTCTATGTCATAAACCATTGCTTACAAGCAAATTTAAGGGGGATGCATAGCCCATTTTCTAGGCATCCCCCTTTTGGGAGTCGCGTCCCCCACACTGGGGAAACATCCCCCCCTGCGTCTCCCCGCGTCTCCCCAAAAGGGGGACGTGGGGAAACGTTTCCCCAGACGTCCCCCGTCCCAGGTGCGTGGGGTGCAAGGGGTGCGCGCACTCGACCCCAGGAGACGCGTCCTCGTGGAACACTGGTTTTAAATCTACTATACTAACTTAACCACTTATTCAATTAAGAAAACCGCTTTGATATCAAACCAGTTAAATCCACAACTTAGCCACTTGCTTAATTAAAAGAATCCACAACCTAACCACTTGCTTAGTTAAGAAAACCAACTTAATACCAATCAGATCAAGTTAAACATAACTCAACCATTTTGGTATAAACTAGCCTTGTTCAACCAAATAAGCATTTAACACTAAAGTAACGCAGTGAAACAACACAATTTAATTAAAAAAAACTACCAAAAAGTTATAAATAAAAAATCTTAAACTCTATTTTCCTCACACCTCTCACCAACCAAAAACAGCCCAAAAAGAAACCAAAGGAGGACATAGCCAGCCCCACCCTAAGGACAGGTGCATAGGTGCATATGAACAACACATGTAAATAACAAGGCAAAGAATATAACAAATTTCCCGCATTAAAGTCATTTAAAACTTGATTGATATTGTATTTTGTTACTGATATATTACCCTCAATTCTATTTTTAATATATTCATCTTTACATGATATAAAGTTGAATAGATTTGGTATATTTTATGTGAAATAATTTGGAATCATAATTAAAAATCTATATCTAATAATTAAAATTGTTGTTATCCAAGTCAAGTCAATCCAAGTCCGAGTGTGAGGGAAGTTCAAAGTTGACTCTCAACCAACTTTGAGTCTAAGTTTCAAACATGGTCAGCTTATATTTTTTTTTCCTTTCAATCCAAGTGTGAGGGGAAATTCAAAGTTGACTTTCAATCAATTTTGAGTCTAAGTTTTAAACATGGTCAGCTTATAATTTTATTTTTTTTAACCATGGTGAATTAGTTCATTGAAATAATTTGGGTGAAGCCCAAGATTAAACTTGGGAATTGCAGTTATAAAACCTAATAATTGTCACTATAATACCAAAAATATATTTAACAACAGCCAATAAGTTAAATATAGCATAAATTTATAAAATTTATGATTTAGCAAAAATCGAAACTCCACGTGAAAAAAACTAAACCTATACTTCATAACAATACCCAAAAAAACATACTTTCATGATGAAAATGAAGATCATCTTGTCTGGCCCTAATGCGCCATTAAGGCGAGAAAACCTAAATATACATTCCAAGTATTATACTGCCAATGCAAAATATAATCTTCTGTTTAAGCAATATAATTTGAAGGAAGTTATTGTTTCAGAAAATAGATATAAAGGGAATCACAGCACTTACGGGATTTGAAGGAGGAATCGTCGGGGATGAGAAGAAACCCCGACAAGGGAGATCTGCCAAATACTGTCCTGCCATTGCAATTCAAGTAGCCCAAGTTCCGAAAAATATTAAAGCTTACAACTCTCTACTGCCCCGAAAATCTCAATAAAGATGAAAATAAATAATTGACACACACGAATCCAATGAGAGTGTCGGAGCAATATTCAATATAGCGAATGACAATGAAAAAGAGCGGCCACGTGGTAAGGACAAGTCATTCCCGGGAAACACCTGTATGCAAGTGATGGTCCGACGAACCGTTCCGGTGTTGTTGTATGAACTGTATACAGAGATCGATTATATGCTGAAGACTGAGATCGTTTATAAAGTAATATTGGCATTAAACTTACTAATTGTTAAGGGTATAAGCAGGATAAAATTTGATGGGCAAATTTTTTGTCTTTGGATGATTTATTAGTCAAATACAGGTTAAATTTTATAATACGGTCAATGTTTTTAGTTGAAATTGTGAAAAATGGCGAGGAGGTGTGAAAACAGTCAAATTTGACATGTGGGTCTGTTTTGAAATTCCAACCGAAGGTGTGAAAACCGTCAATGGGTGGGTCCATTTTGAAATTCAAACCCTTGGTGTACTAGGAGTATACTTTTGGTGTGAGCTGACAAGTTATGTATTGGTTGGTGGGTCGGCCAAGCGCCCCCACGCATTGGCACAACCATATATACATACGACGGGCGAGTTGGATGGAGACACCAAGCGAAGTGCAAAGTCTTATGTGCGAAGGGTTCTGCGGTGGACGCAGATCGGATGTGCGCATGAGCCCGCATGACGGGTAGGTTCAAACGAAGACGGAAGGTGCATTTGGGCAGGGTGACACGGGCGTGTGCGCCTGCCGAACGATAGATCGACAGGGGAACTGTGTAAGGCGACCGCGGGTAGGAGCGCCCGGCAGTGCGAACGACAAGTGTGGATTGTTGGAACGGTGCGACCGACATGTGAAGGCGCCTAAGCTGGGTGAGCCGGTAGTACACAGCGGTGCACCCAAGTTGGGAAAACGACATAGTCGTTTAGGAAGTTTTGTAAAGCCAGTTGAACTTGTCTCCCGGCAAACTTGTAAAATCTGAAATTATAATAAAAGATCGTTATCTTGCATATGGTTATGTGTTTCTATATTGTTGAATGTTATATTAATGGTTTCCGCATATTAATATTATCAATTAAAAATGATAAATGTTAGGCGTAGTTCGGAAAGTAAGTTAACTAATGAAAATGTTAAGTACTTAGCCAACGCCGCACGAAAGCCAATTTATGAAAAAAGAATTGGGGGTGTGACATAGATGGCTTTACATTATGGTCTACCTAGAATAAGTGGTCCTCTCGTAGAGGCATTGGGGATATAGCTTGTTACATTAAGAAGAACATCTCTCCCCATGCTAGGATTTATAAAAACGACCCTTACAATCAACATAGTTGGATAGAAATCACTGAAATTTATGATAAAAAGACCTACATAGCAATCTGTTATTTCCCCCCCATCAATTCTAACTTCTATAAGAAAAAGAATTTAGATAAACATAGTCCTTACAATGGTTTAGAGAATGATATTTCTAACCTAGGAATGAAAGCAATATCCTTTTAATCGATGACTTTAATGCTCGAACTTCAAGCAACCAAGCTATTCTTCTAAGCAGTCATTCCAACCCTCATCCTCTTTGGTTAGACGAAGACCTTCCTCTGGCTAGCCGGTACAAAAGGAGCTCTGAATACCTCAGGGAGAATTTGTTTGGGTCGGAGCTAGTCAAGCTCTGTAGTGTTCAGGATCTCATAATTTGCAACGGTCTAAAGAAGTGGCCCAATTTTAGCCAGATGACCTGCATCCATGGACTTGGTAGCAACATGGTAAACTATGTTATCTCTGATCTCCTATACAACGAAATAAAAAATTTTGACATCTTAAACAACCACGAGCCTGACTCTGATCATAGGCCTTCACTGATAACTCTCAATTTTGTCATGCATAGAGATCTCATAGAAGATAATCCTTATAGCCAAAAGAAGTTAATCTTTGATAGAAATAAAAAATATCTCTTTCTAAATGAATTAAAAACTAATTTTCTTCCTTTATATAGTATAGACAATGTCTAGTCAATTTAACGTCTTAAATTGCTCTACATAAATTATCAATCCGGGTATCGTAAACTGATGAAGTGTGGTGCACCATATGTGCTTAGTTAACCTTTTTCTTACTTCGTTGTTTTATAGTTTATGTTGTTTTTGGGGTTTTGTTCTTGTTGGTTTCCTAAAGTGTCTAATGCAAATGGAAATCCTATTCTAGGGTCTTAAGAATACTTTTAAAGGACAAGTATGGATAGAGATTTCAAGACAAGGCCTATGTCCCTAATGGTAACTTCCAAAACTTAGCACTTCAAAAGATCTTAAAACATGTTATTGATGGAAATAGTACTTAAACAAAAGTGTAAATATGCAGCTACTTCAATCAAAATAGAATGCAACAACCAAACAATGAGCTAGTGACTATGAGACCCAGTATCCTTGTTGTTGTATAAAAAGAAAACTGAACTTAAAGCAATTCAAAAACTGTAAGCAAAGTAAACTAAATCATATTACATCAACCCATATTCTGACCCCTCACCTTTCGACTCGCTCTGGCTATAGGAGGCAATCATAAACAAATTGAGTAATCTGATATCTAAATTGCATAAAATGAAATTGCATAAAATGAAACTAAGATCAAACTACGCATTCATACTTCAATCCCTCACCATTCGACTCACTCTGGCTATAGGAGGTAACCGAAAATGACATGAGTAATCTAATCATTAATTTGTAGAAAAGTAAACTAAATCATATTACATCAAATAATATTCTGATTCCTCACTATTTGAGTCGCTTGGCTATAGGAAGGTAATCATAAACAAATGGAGTAATATGATATCTAAATTGCATGAAATGAAATTGCATAAAATGAAACTAAGATTAAACTACTCATTCATACTTCAATCCCTGAAAATGACATAAGTAATCTAATCACTAACTTGCAGGAAAGTAAACTAAATCATACTACATCAAATAATATTCTGATTCCTCACTATTTGAGTCGCTTGGCTATAGGAAGGTAATCATAAACAAATGGAGTAATATGATATCTAAATTGCATGAAAGTAAATGAGCAAAACAAAACTGAAAGAAATAACAATGCTGGAATTAGAACTCAGAAAATAAATCAGCAGAAGGACAAGATGATTCCATCATGTCATTAGTCATTAAAAAGCTATGTGCATTACTAATCTACAATCAACCGGTTGAACACACTTGCATGAATTAAAATTGCATGAATGAAAAATCTAATCTATCAAACTTGAAAGCAATCAAATGACATAATGAAATCAAAGCAAAATTTACAAAATGAAATCTACTCTACCTTACATTCTAATGTGCTCCATGACATCTACTTCACATCTCCTTCCATGTTGAGAACATCAAAGCTTTATTCAAATTCTTCAAAATTACAAAGTACAACAAAGCTCTCCAAAGCTTTCAAAAGTCATCAAGGAAGAACTACAAACTCCAAGCTAAAGAACTCACAAGCTAAAAGACTAAAAAATGAAGGAGAGAGATCTCCTATTTATACAAAAAGATGAGAAGCCATCTCATTAATGAGAATCCATGAATCTCTCCCTCTACCTCTAGAGTCCTAATCAAAATAGGAACTGATAAGACACATGTCTTCTTAGAGTTACAATTCAATTAGGAGATGTGACACATATCCTCATGATCCCATGATTCTTTCCACTCAAATTCGAATTTGGCCTTAGAGTGCCACATAAGGGTCTTCTAGAAGCCTTCTTTCAACCTACACATGTCAACAATCTCAACCCATTTGTTAAGTATAAGCATATGCACATTATTTTCTAATTTTTCACCACAAATTCACTTAAAAGGCTTAGAATTAATAAATATTGGAAAAACATAAATGTGGCTGAATGATAATGAATGTGGTGACATAGTAGTGAAATGGAGGTGATATAATGGACATAATAGTGAAAGTGTAATGGAAATGAATGACATTTTCAAGACTCAACATACCCCCAACTGAAGCTATTGCATGTCCTCATGCAATATATATATTACATTAACTCTTTTGATCCTTGAGCTTTGGCTTAACTTTGCATGATATCATTTGATAACTTCATATTTTTGCAAAGTGTTTTACTTGAATTGCAACATGGTTGGTTCTTGTGTTACAACCTTTTTTTTTTTGTTGTTGCCTTCTATTTTGATCTTTGAACTTTGCATAATGATATTTTGATTATTTTTGCAAAGTATATCTTTATTGGATTGCATGATGGTTGGTTCTTGTGTGACAACCATGATTTTGTTTGTATCCAATTTATCCTTTAAGCACTTTTTTTTGAAAAGCCATTGTATGCTCATAATAACAATGTAATAGTTAATATATGTTGGAAGTATGTGGGCTCCTGAATATGATATGGACATGGCAAAATATGAAGATGAATGTATTCCCCCCCAACTGATGGTATTGGCAATTTTATGAAATGAGGAAGAGAAATGTTTTTCCAACAATTATCATTCTAGCTTTTTATGGAATTCTATGGTCAAAAGTTAGAAAATGACGTACCTTCACTTACCCTTTAGAATGGATGAGTTGTATGTGCAGTGGCTGAAAATTTCTGATCATATTCTTCTTCAAGTGGCTGAACAAAAGGAGTCATGGATAGAGAGATAAGATGAATTTTTATTGCTTCTACTAAAACTTGCTGAATCTGCTCCAAAATGCTGAAAATAATAGTCTTCATGTCTTCAAAACTCGTTGGCACAATTCCTACTATGTGAAAAGATGTTCTGATGTCGAACATAGTAGGAAATTGCTGGTTTAGTGGCCATTAATGGATGCCACTAGTCAACACGAGAACTCTCACCATTGATGACAATGAGAGTCAAGATGCCCAAACACATCTTGCCAGGTACGAATGAATTTGCCGATGTCGAGTCACCTAGAAGATCTAACGAACAAGGGACATTAATGTATTCCCATTGTTTGTCAGCATGAGGACTTGCCATTAAGGCATGCAAGCCTCAAGGTGTTTTTACAAAGAACTTAGACTCAAAGGACTATGGACTCAATAATTTGCATTGAAGCAGGGCTTATTTGCGGAATGAAAATGACAGGAAATTGAAGATGAAAATGGAAGATGGCAATGGAGAGTAGAAATGGCAATGGGCAATAAGCATATGAATGAGCCTCTTGCTTTTATTTGTGGGTTATGAATGGAAAAAAAAAATGGAAAGTGTATGTGAATGTAAATGGAAAATATGGAGTGAATGGTTTATTATGAAGTATGGATGTGATGGAGACAATAGTATCTGAAAGCTTTTCAAGTGTTTGGATCTGATTTTGCATCAACATATTTCCTCTTTGTTGCTAACCATCCTCTTATGAAACAAATTGGTCTCTTAGAGAGACACCATTCTCTTGTAGTCATTTGTCCTTCCTCTTGGAACCTGCAAAAAACTAATGCTTCTTCTGCAATGGAATGTAAAATTATCAAAGGAGAGAGATGGCCAATCTCTCTAGTTATGATATTTACACACAAAACTAAGAATTTGTATTAATGAAACAAGTTTTCAAAGGAAAAATCAAAAGAATTTATACCTGATTTGGAATTAGTGCCTCAAGTTGATGTTGCTTCTTTTCAGCGATTTATTTCATTATTTGCCATTTCAAACTCAAATGATGGATTTCTCATTGTGTAGATCTTGTTGAGATCTTTCCAATGGTACTTAAATCACCAAAATCTGATTTTGTATGAAAAAGTTAGGCTGATTTGAACAATGAGGTTTTTCTGGCTGCAGAATTAGAGAACAGCTGCGGAATTGGACTTTAGCTGCGGAATGTGCACAGTTTCTGTAGCTAAAAATCTTGAATAAAAAGTTAGCCATTCATCTTTCATCATCAATCCAAAATTAATCAATACCTTCAGAAAAGTGAGCAAATAACTTATTCATTTCATTGATTCAAAATTATTATTTTTTCTTGACATGCAGCGACTTAGTGTGGCGACTCAGTGTGGCGACTTAGTGATAACACACAACTTGACTTCCCTTTGGCCGGGGTCTTTTTCATCGAATTTGACCAAATGAATAGGACATCATCCATGTACTGACATTCCCCCAGCTACCCATGTGGCTTGTTTTGCTTAATGACACCTGCAACCTAGAGTTTAACAAAACAGCTGCGGAAAGTTGAACTAGCTGCGGAAAGTTGAATCAGCTGCGGAAAGTGGCTAAAACAGTCAACCATCAGACGCATATCCCTGACTGCCCCTTTTATCTAGCTAAAGAAAGTCCAAGTCTAAGTGTGTTCAATTGATTCAGTTCTCCCAATGAGCCCCATCATTTTTTTTTTTTCTTTTTTTTTTTTTACAAAAACTGTATAATGATATGCTGCCTTGGAATTATTAAGGTTCATTCTGTCTCTTACAACGTAGATAGCCAGAAATTACTTTCAAGTGTAAAAACATGCTGCCTTGGAATTGTAACGTTTCTTTTCTAGTCACAAACAAGATAACTGGCAATAGTCATTACAACGTTTTCCAGTAACTTGTCGTCTTTTCCAGATGGTTATATACTAACAAGTTTAAAACATAGTACAGCATGAAGAATACTCGAAATTGTACAAGATAAAATTTTATGAAGCAAAACAATTTTCTCCTTGACTATGAACATGGTTATCAAAATGGTTATAACAGTCAAATGCTTCAAGTCTACTTCAAAATTCACGAGTATCCGAACCCCCACAATGTTCAAAGGCAGTCCTTATAATCAGAGGTACAGTTTTGGGACAATTTTTCCTTGGGTAACAATCAATTTTTTTTTTTCCTAAGCTTTAAAAGCAAACCAAAGTGATCACTTGGCAACACAGGAAGAGTCAAAGTTTGAGACCGTCCTCTGGTTTTCTTCTCCTTTTTATGGGAGAGACCAGGAATGGGATTTGTCCCTATCATATCAATACTCTCGACCTCAAAATCTTGAAAAGGGAAAAACATTCTATCCAAGCGCTTTTGCAAGAGACGATTTCCAGTTAGCATTTGATTAGCTTTAGTATCATATGTCCAGCCATCCTGACCAGATCTCAGCTTCACCCAAGCATCGTACCATCCATAAGGAAGAGGAGGAGCATCGTCCAGCTTATCATCCTAATTCATATCTCCTCCAAAACAACATTTGGTAGATTATTCAACAGATTCAAAGATTCCTTTGCCTGAAAGACACGCTCTGCACTGTACATTTGATCCTTGTGCAAAGCTTGGTTCACGTAAGGGAGTTAAAACAGAGCCGTCTTCAATTGGATTGTTGTTAACAGGTGTTATGTTTATCAGCAAAGAGCTGATCCAATTAGAACTGTTATTAATCGAGAAGTGGCAGAGCAAGTGTTAGACGGGTGGCAAAATCAACAAACGGTTTTTAATGACAGAGAGTCGTATTTCAACTACAGCGTGCCGTGTTCAAACTATTTCTTGTTCATTTAATAGAAATCATTTTTCATGCATTCAGAGACACAGTGGATGACCTGGCAGCCAAGAAAATCGGATCTGGGCGGATTTCTCAAAGAAATCGGAATATGGCCGCAACTGTTAAAAAAAAACTGTTTTTTTTCACACGCGGCAGGCAAAAAGAGGCTCCAAAAAACCGAGGATTTCTCCCAGACCACCACGAATCTCCTAAAACGGTTTCTTGGGTTATCTAATTGACCCAGCTGGCGAAAAAACCCATGTTTTCTTTTCTTCAAATTCGTCTCTGTTTGGCCAAATAGTGCGTTTGAAATTTGGCGTTTTTCAGTTGTTTACGTTTTTCTGAGTTTTACTGTTCTGCATTCGGCCTGTAAAATTTTCGAATTAGTGGTTGGATGATACGACTTTGTGCATTCTTTACATTTACCATACATGTTAAAAAGTCCTTGCTTCAATCCAAATTTTTTTCAATGCAGCCGTGGAGAGTTTTTCCTTCTCTGTCCTCTCTAGAACCAGATCGATTTTTTTTCATTCAACTACGAGTTCAAGTGAAATCAAAGTCAGTCAGGTTTGACTTGCATGTGTTAAGCATCAGACTCGCGTGCAGTTCTTTCTAGCTGGCTCGGCTCGAGAGATCAAGGTCTGGAGATTTTGATGCTTTACTTCAAGAAATGTAGAGATTGTTTTATTGTATGAAACGTAATTTTTTTTTTTTTTTAATTTTTTATTTTTGTTAATAAAATTACATATGTTATGTTTTCAAAAATTAAAAATACACATATATATTTTATCAAACAAAATAATAAAATTTATTATATTCTTTTTAATGTTTTTTTTAATTGTTTTGTTAATAAAATTATATGTTATATTTTCAAAAATTAAAAATATACATATACATTTCATTAAACAAAACAATGGTGTTTTTTTTTTTTTTTAACAAATGTTCTTGCAGGTTTGTTTCAGGGCCAATGCTTGGACAGGGATGCATATTTTTTGTTAAGGCCACAATGAAAGCTAGGATTCAAGATAGCCATAAAAAGGATTAATGATTTTCAATTTCAGGCAGCAAAGTCTTCAAAGAAAACATGCTAAAAACAGGACTTTGACTGAGGTCTTAGGCTAGTTTTTCATCGATCTGAGCTGGGTGACTAGGATAGGATCCATGTCGGGACAATTCTGGAGATGCCCATGTGGTCGGTTTTTTCATTGGACGCTTGTAACCTGCTAAACCTTGAAACAACTGCGGAATTCTCAACTAGCTGCGGAATCAGGGCACCTTCCGCAGCTAAGTTGCAAAACCTTATTAAAACAGGATACAGTGTTTTGAGGACCACTACAAACCATAGCCAGTCAATTTTGGACAATTTGAACCTATCAAAGCAGTTGAGTTCCATTTATTTTATTTTATTTTTATTTTTTTGAATCAAATGAAATGATGAAGTTTATTTTGTCTCCTTTTTTTTTTTTTTACATAACAATTCTTTTTCTGATCTTCCAGATCACACAAAGTGCAGGAGGAGAGCATACTCAAGAATTATTAATTTTTTTTTTTTACATAACAATCCTTTTTCTGATCCTCCAGATCACACAAAGTGCAGGAGGAGAGCATACTCAAGAATTATTAATTTTTTTAGATGTAAGAAATAAGGTCTCCTAATTACACTTCCCCGGCAACGGCGCCAAAATGTCTAGTCAATTTAACATCTTAAATTGCTCTACATAAATTATCAATCCGGGTATCGTAAACTGATGAAGTGTGGTGCACCATATGTGCTTAGTTAACTTTTTTCTTACTTCGTTGTTTTATAGTTTATGTTGTTTTTGGGGTTTTGTTCTTGTTGGTTTCCTAAAGTGTCTAATGCAAATGGAAATCCTATTCTAGGGTCTTAAGAATACTTTTAAAGGACAAGTATGGATAGAGATTTCAAGACAAGGCCTATGTCCCTAATGGTAACTTCAAAACTTAGCACTTCAAAAGATCTTAAAACATGTTATTGATGGAAATAGTACTTAAACAAAAGTGTAAATATGCAGCTACTTCAATCAAAATAGAATGCAACAACCAAACAATGAGCTAGTGACTATGAGACCCAGTATCCTTGCTGTTGTATAAAAAGAAAACTGAACTTAAAGCAATTCAAAAACTGTAAGCAAAGTAAACTAAATCATATTACATCAACCCATATTCTGACCCCTCACCTTTCGACTCGCTCTGGCTATAGGAGGCAATCATAAACAAATTGAGTAATCTGATATCTAAATTGCATAAAATGAAACTAAGATCAAACTACGCATTCATACTTCAATCCCTCACCATTCGACTCGCTCTGGCTATAGGAGGTAACCGAAAATGACATGAGTAATCTAATCACTAACTTGCAGAAAAGTAAACTAAATCATATTACATCAAATAATATTCTGATTCCTCACTATTTGAGTCGCTTGGCTATAGGAAGGTAATCATAAACAAATGGAGTAATATGATATCTAAATTGCATGAAATGAAATTGCATAAAATGAAACTAAGATTAAACTACTCATTCATACTTCAATCCCTGAAAATGACATAAGTAATCTAATCACTAACTTGCAGGAAAGTAAACTAAATCATACTACATCAAATAATATTATGATTCCTCACTATTTGAGTCGCTTGGCTATAGGAAGGTAATCATAAACAAATGGAGTAATATGATATCTAAATTGCATGAAAGTAAATGAGCAAAACAAAACTGAAGGAAATAACAATGCTGGAATTAGAACTCAGAAAATAAATCAGCAGAAGAACAAGATGATTCCATCATGTCATTAGTCATTAAAAAGCTATGTGCATTACTAATCTACAATCAACCGGTTGAACACACTTGCATGAATTAAAATTGCATGAATGAAAAATCTAATTTATCAAACTTGAAAGCAATCAAATGACATAATGAAATCAAAGCAAAATTTACAAAATGAAATCTACTCTACCTTACATTCTAATATGCTCCATGACATCTACTTCACATCTCCTTCCATGTTGAGAACATCAAAGCTTTATTCAAATTCTTCAAAATTACAAAGTACAACAAAGCTCTCCAAAGCTTTCAAAAGCCATCAAGGAAGAACTACAAACTCCAAGCTAAAGAACTCACAAGCTAAAAGACTAACAAATGAAGGAGAGAGATCTCCTATTTATATAAAAAGATGAGAATCCGTCTCATTAATGAGAGTCCATGAATCTCTCCCTCTACCTCTAGAGTCCTAATCAAAATAGGAACTGATAAGACACATGGCTTCTTAGAGTTACAATATAATTAGGAGATGTGACACATATCCTCATGATCCCATGATTCTTTCCACTCAAATTCGAATTTAGCCTTACAGTGCCACATAAGGGTCTTCTAGAAGCCTTCTTTCAACCTACACATGTCAACAATCTCAACCCATTTGTTAAGTATAAGCATATGCACATTATTTTCTAATTTTTAACCACAAATTCACTTAAAAGGCTTAGAATTAATAAATATTGGAAAAACATAAATGTGGCTCAATGATAATGAAAGTGGGATGAATGTGGTGACATAGTAGTGAAATGGAGGTGAAATGGAGGTGATATAATGGACATAATGGTGAAAGTGTAATGGAAATGAATGACATTTTCAAGACTCAACAGACAACATAAAAGATCTCTATCATAATTTTACTACAACCCTCTCATATTCTATTAACAAGTTCTCAATTGAAGTTTCAAGTAATAAAAGAAATAGCAAAACCAACCCATGGTATGACAAAGATTGAAAAGTACGAGGAAAGCAATTAAGGAAGTTGTTGATGAATCTCTTAAAATTGGCAAGATAAAAATATACAAAGCCCTAACTAAAAGGAAAAAAAGGCAGTATTTTCGTAAAAGACGAGAATCTCTTACACCTCTCTAAGGTAGCTCCTAAGAAATTCTGGAGGCAGATTCTAACTAGGAAAACTAAAGATAATAATAAAATTGATTTACATGACTAGAATTCCTATCTTAAAAAGCTTTATGAATCTCCAAATGTCATGGATAACTTTGAAACCCTGCTCACAACGAAAGAAGTTTTCTCATTAGAAGACATTGATTTTGGGGTTAATCGCTTAGCTAATGGGAAAACTAAGGACATTAAAGGTTACCAAGCGGAAATCTTAAAAATTGGAGATCCTGTCCTCATCCCCCACATTCACAAGCTTTTCAATCAAGTGGTCAAGCAAGGGTTCCCTAACCCATGGACTCAAAGCCTCATTATCCCTATTTTTAAAAGTGGGGATACAAATAACCCCTCTAATTATTGGACAATTATGATCAACCCTCTCCTAGCCAAGTTATATGGTATTATTTTGGAAGGAAGTTGAGCATATGGCTTGAAAGTGAAGGTAAGCAGGCTAAAGGCCAAGCGGGTTTTAGAAAGCAGTACTCAACAACATACCACCTCGTTACACTTAGGATCATTGTGGAGGAATGGCGCAATGATAAATCCAATCTCTTTTGTTGCTTTGTGGACTTTAGAAAGGCTTTCGATACGGTTCCTAGAAACAACCTTTGGAACAGATTAGAAGAGCTAAAGGTTCCTTTTGAGTTGAGAGTTGCCGCTATAAGGTTATACGAGAATGTAATTGCCAAGTTAAAGAGCAATGAGGGGTGGTCGTGTTGTGGCCAGCAATAACCCCCCTTCTTATTTAGTTTTATCACTAATACTAAATAAGTGGGGACCCTTATTAAAAATTTAAAAAATCGATTAATGCTTGTATTTCCTTCTTTAATAAAACTTACTACCATAAACTTAGGAGAATGCCCTCGAAAAATCCAAAAAGGCTTAAGTTTTATGATAAGTTAGGATAAAATCATTCCTTAAAAAATATTGCATCGCAAAAAGGGTAATGGATGCCTCCCTACAAGCGGAATTCTAAGATTGTGAAATCGTGATGCGAAACTACGCACTAAAAACATTCATCGCATCGCATGCCTCAAACATCACTTACGCTGAAATACCTCAAACTACCGATATGCGATGGCGCATATCACAAATCGCATTTCGCTGAAAACACATGAATGGATGATTGTCATACGCTACGAACCTGCGATATTGCGATTTCGCGATATTGCAATCTACGATACTGAGATCTGCGATATTGCAAAGCAAATCGCAAATCGCCTTATCGCAGATCTTTAGGGCTCGTTGTTTGAAAAAGATTTTTCCATAATCTGAGACCAAGTTATGCGCGTTAATGTTAATCAATGAGTTAGTTGGCAATCATTATTGAAACATGGTTTTGATCTGATCGAAGAACCATTTCATGTAAGGTGGTATATTTTATATGTTTTGGGCATTTAAAGCTTTCCCATCACCTTTTTCTTATTGTTATTCTTACCTCATTTGTAAACTGCAGGAAAGAAGAGTAGAGAACTATACATAGCAGTGTTCATGACATTATGGGAAAAAAGGGTAAAGCTCAGAGTTCTGAAGACAAAGAAATGACGCCCTTATATACAGATACCGCCTATAACAAAGATGCCGGTACTACTACCTGGGAAGGCATGTACAGTCTACTTGAGGAAGAAGATCCCAAAATGATGAAGGTTACGGCTACTGCACGTTCACATGGGTCTTCTGAGGCATCTATTACAGAACTAGCTTGCTCATTCTTGCACCGAATAGCGGCGAGGCAAATTTTTTTTCCATACACGGACATGGTTAAATGGGTACTGGATAGCGCAGACATTACAAACAGACAATTTAAGACTCGAGGTCAAGAACTCACGGAGTCATTATTTCCACAAAATTTAAGCTTTATATCCTCTAACAAAAAGCGCGCGAGAGGCGAAAATCGCACCAGGGAAGCCCGGATCGAGAAACAGAGGCAGTTTCCGATGCGCGATTAGTGCTAATCGCGCATCGCTGGGCAAAACCCCTTGAAGAGGAAAGCCTCTAATTGCTCAGTCGCCTGTAAGCACAAAAATTTGTAGGAAAGAACACTAAAGGCAAAAAAGAAAAACTTGAATTCTAGAACCAGTGGTATTTATCAGAGATATCTTCAAAGTGGTTTGTAGATAAGTACAGCATCTGCAGACAGGCTGGAGACATAAGGCTCAAGAAAAGGTAGAATCAATCAAAAGGTTAACTAAGTTGAATTGGGATTCTTACTAGACGTACTTGGTAAAACCACACAGCTAGTGCATGACTCTCAAATGTATCATCAATTCTGCCTAGAAGATGGTGCCAGCTCTTGTCGATTCCGTTTTCGCAGGACAACTAAAGTCGGAAGTCGGCCAGCCAACTCTCCTCAAGCAAATGGTGAACGCTTGCGATTTCAAGGAACAGATACACAAATAGTTAGTTGTTAGTTTTAGTTTTAGTTTCAGTTTTAGTGTTAATTTTGCTTTATTTTTGCTTGAAATGAGGACGGTCATTTAAACCGCATCCTACATTTTTGTAATAAATTATTTTTAGATTTATTTAGTAGTATTTAAACCTTTCTCATGCATTTAGAGAAGGGTCCTGAAATTTGTCAAAAACTTGTCCTCAGAACATGCACTTTTGCACCCTCCGAGGAGGTTTTGATGAATGAATGGAACATGATTTATTGATATCTGCGTTTAATATCTACTACTGATGTTGCACTTTTGTACTCTTAGTGGATGTTGGATTAAGAAGAGATAAATCATTATTGCTTGAAGCTCATGAGTAGAACTAGTTATAAATGGTACTTTTATCTCTTAACTATTTCTGCCTATGTGTTAAAGTGATATTCATGTTCAGTTATTTATGTATGAATGCGTGAATGCTTGAGTTATCATTTGGCACTTCTGTATGGTGATAGCTATTTATTTATGCTTAATATATGAGTAGCTTATTATGCGATATGTTTTTCACAACTGTTTCGTCTAACTTTTTATACGAAGGGTTTATTTTTATTGAATTCTTTTCTCATAACAGTTGAATGATCTTTATTACCAATTGTTATTTGAAATCATTTTAGATCGCATAACAGAAAGATTACATCCCGGGTTAGTTTAGAATTAGATATTTCTGTTTATTAGAATGCAATTGCATGTTGTTAGATTAGATCTAGAATAAAAGCATCTTAGGAACCCTTAAAAAGGAAATATCAATTCTCAACACACACACACATATATTGGGAAACTGGTCCCATATCCCCAGTCGGACCCACTATACCAAACGAAAAGGGAGCTGCTAACCAAGGTCTGGACCGGGTGGGTATCCCCCTTGTTGTAGACCCGATTTTCAGGGCTTCAACATATTTGGCGCTAGAAGGAGGGCCTGAACTGTGAATGGCAAGTAAGTCTAAATCTAAATACCATTCTGAGAGTAAATCGCCCTCACCATCTCCCCTGACTTCTCTATCGCACTTAGAATCTTTAAATCCTGAGCAAGAAGTCGAAAGAACAACAACCATTGCCACAAACCCTGACATTTCAGAGAAATCTACTATTGAACCTCCTGAAGTTGAATCTTTGATTCATAAACTTCAGCGATTTTCTATATCACCTCAAAGATCTGATAAATCTCAAGGCAGTGTGATTTTGCAATATAACCCTGCTCATCCTCTCACCAGATTAAAGAGCGAAAAGTTTGGTGTTCAGCCAACCGAGTTACCTCTACCTACAAGGAAGAGAGCAAGGAAATCACCTAAAGGGTCTGATGGCGAGACTCTTTCGTCATCATCATCCATCTCAACCTCTCCACCGCAAAGTCAACCATCCACCCCTCCACTTCAGATTATTGTCCACCAATCCACTGGAACTTCCACATCTCCTTCTTGAACATCTGGAATCATAATATCTTCATCTTCTCAACCGCAGGGATCATCTTTTTCGCTTTCCTCTGTTAGTAGTTCAGCAATGGCCCAATCTCCATGGAATAACCCAGGGGGAGTCTTAATGCCTGCGCCCTTGAGTCAAATACCGGCGCATCCTGAAAAATGGTTGCCTAAGTTTAATCTTGAAGCAAGCATGCTAGCGGAAGAACATATAAATAACTTTATGTTATCTATAAATCTCAATGGAGTTACTAATGAAGATGCTGTCGTCCGACTCTTTCCTTACACTCTGTAAGGAGCAGCCGGATCATGGTATTTCTCATTACCATCTGGATCTATCACTAGTTGGGATATCTTCCAAGAACAATTCTTGACTAAGTTCGGTGATGACAGGTCTACGACGACACTGATCAATGACCTGTCTAACCTTAGGGCTAAGTCAAAAGAACCTATCAAAGATTTTAATTCACGTTTCAATAAACTGTTGAATAAAATTCCTACTGCTTCCAAGCCTAGCGAAGAAGTGTGAAGTGAATGGTACATCTCTGCTTTACCATCAAACATAGCAATCTTCGTTGATAGGGCTAACAAAACAACTTTAGCTGACAATATGAAGGAAGCAATAGCGGTAGAGAAACGTATCATAGCCTTAGAAAAGAAAAACGATGTAGATGAATGAAAATCTAAGAAGGTTATTTTTAAGGAAGATCCCAAGAAAAAACAATCGAAAGATCCATTCGATTTAGAAGGATTGCAGAAAGTTTTGAAAACCATGTCTAACGAAATGGTTGACATTAAGAAACAAGTAGCAGAAACTTCTTCTAAAAAACTGTACAAGCCTTATAGAAGAAACCCTTCAACCGATTCAAAGCCTCCAAATGCTATCACAAGTGCTGAATCAGAAGAAGAAGAAGAGGAAATTGCTACTAAAGAACCTACCGATGAAGAAGAAGTTGTAGAGGTACAAGGTATGTGGGATTTCATCCTCTCAGATGAAGAGGATCAAGAGGCATCGCCAGTTAGTACTCGAAGTAGAAATCAACTCGATCCTCCTCAACCTACTCCTAAGCCAAAGAGTGCAAGCTCAACGCCTAAGGATAAAGTCATAGCTAAGAAAACGACACCTAAAGCGACTCAAACAAGCCCAGTCCAAACAGATTCACCAACTCCATCTAAAACTTTAATTGTGTCATATGAAATGGAGTATAATATCATAGAAGACATGAAGAAGACTAGGGCTAACATCACTTTTTATGAATTAAGCAAGTTAAAATATCAGCAAAAGGTACTTTTGAAAGAATTACATGTTGTACCAGTTGCACATCTGCCCGCTGCTATAATCTCTCAAGCTTCCCATGAAATGGGAAGACCTCCAACTAATGTGATTAATAAAGTTGATCCAAACGATATCACTTTAATTGGAGGAAGGTCGAGATCTCATACTCCCCCATTTCTTCTTACTTATGAAGTTTTCAATAAAAATTTGCATAATTGTTTAGTGGATTCTGGAGCTTCATCTAATATCTTACCAAAGTCAATATGTGCAAAGTTGAACGTTCAACCTCAAAAATCTGTTGTGTGCATAGTTCAGTTGGATCGATCGCAAGTTGAAGTGATCGGCAAATTAAATCAGGTTACTGTAAGGTTGTCATCTAATCCAAAGATATGTCAAGCTATCGACATTTTAGTTGCAGATATTCCAGAATTTTATGGCTTAATTCTTAGCAGAGATTGGTAAAAAAAACTTCATGGATACTTTGAAACTGATTGGTCGCACATGTGGCTCCCTTACAATGGTAAACCAAATCAGATAAAGGTTGAGAGAGAAAGACATCAGAAATACATAGTAACAGAACTGGAAGGAGAAAATGAACCGGTAGCATACAACAATAATATTATTGGCAACTATTCTGTTGATTCTTTCTTAGGAAATTTTAATGCTCATACTTCACCTTACTTAGAACATTCTGTTTTATCTCAAGTAGAAATTTTTTCTCAAACAGATAGTTCTAAATGTATTAATTTTATAGATAGCCCTGTAAATAAATCTTTATTTTGGAAGTTATTTTTTGACGGTTCTAAGTCTAACGAAGGAGCAGGAGCAGGATGCGTGTTAATCAGTCCAGAGGGAAACAAAACTATGCTAACTTGTAGACTCGAGTTCGATTGCACCAATAAT
Source organism: Pinus tabuliformis (assembly GCA_031772625.1). Lineage (NCBI taxonomy): Eukaryota > Viridiplantae > Streptophyta > Pinopsida > Pinales > Pinaceae > Pinus > Pinus tabuliformis. Next base: position 1,013,386,583 of record CM062811.1, read on the forward strand.
ACCGCAAAATATGAGGCTTTAGTCCAAGGATTATATAAAGCAATTGGATCAGACATCAAATATCTACAAGTTTTCGGAGATTCTGAAATTGTAATTAGACAAGTACGCAATACTATACATTGTTTATCAGGTCATTTAAAGTATTACCAATATTTAGTTCAAGATCTGACTGAACATTTTATAGCATTTAATATTTCATCAATTCCAAGACTCCAAAATGCTAGTGCAGACCTCTTAGCTAACGTAGCTTCCAAGCTCATTCCCTCAGAAGACTATAGCCCTGATAGATTTTCAATTGAATTAATCTTTAGACCCTCGATTCCTGATAACATTACCAATTGGAGGATTTTCAATGATGATCCTAATATTGTAAGCTTCCTCACATCTGAGGGATCTTACACCAATCAGATAATTGATGAGGACCAACATGATAGACAATTGCAACAATATAGCACTAATAATGTTATGCCAAAGTCAGTAGTCAAATTAGAAGACCTATATGATTTGAAAGATCGATTCAAGAGATCTACCAATTGAAAAATTCAAAGTTCAACTCTGAATTATGAATTAGTAAATCTAGGAACTGATACCAAGCCACAGAATATCAACCTAGGCCTTGGCCTAACTCCTGAAGAAAAATTAGCGTATGTTCGTCTCTTGAAACAACACAAAAGTGTCTTTGCTTGGAACTACGATGAACTCAAGACTTATGACACTTCTATCATCCAACATACTATCCCAATGATAAACGATGAAAAACTTGTCCAGCAAAAGCTGAGAAAGATCCATCCTAATCTAGAAAACCAGATCAAATCTGAGCTCAATAAGTTATTGAAGGCCAAAATCATTTTTCCTGTTCGACATTCTAAATGGGTTTCCAACATGGTTCCCGTTAGAAAGAAGAACGGAGACATTAGAATTTGCATTGACTTTTGAAATCTTAACAAAGCCTGCCAAAAAGATAATTTTCCTTTACCTCCCATGGAGCAAATACTGCAAGCAGTCGCAGGATCAGAATTAATGTCCTTCTTGGATGGTTTCTTTGGCTACAACCAAGTGTTGGTCCATCCCGATGATCAATTAAAGACCACGTTCAGAACCAAATGGGGCACTTATGCATATCAAAAGATGCCTTTTGGTTTGATCAATGCTGGTGCCACATTTCAGAGGGCCATGGACATCGCATTTAAAGGATTAGTAAACAAATCAGTGGTAATCTACTTGGATGATATAACTGTATATTCCAAGAAGTGAGACAATCATCTCAGAGATTTAAAACAGATCTTCCAACGTTGTCAAAGGTATGGAATTTCACTTAACCCGAAAAAATCGTTTTTTGCATTAAGTGAAGGAAAACTTCTTGGATTCATAGTGTCAAAATCTGGAATCCATATTGATCCTGACAGAATCAAGGAGATTTCCGAAATACCCCTACCTCACAACAAGAAAGCTATGCAATCTTTTCTTGGCCAAATTAATTTTGTAAAGAGATTTGTTCCAGATTTTTCAAGAACCGTATCTCCTTTACAAGCAATGATTAAAAAGAACTCAATCTTCAAATGGGGCCAAGACGAATATGAAGCATTCAATCTGATCAAACAAGCAATTGTTAACGCTCCATCTTTAGCAACTCCAAATTTTTCCGATCCTTTCATTTTATATACATTTGCCTCTGATAGATCATATGCTGCGATACTCACTCAAGCAAATCAAGATAAGGCAGAAGCCCCAATTTCCTTTTTCAGTTCAAATCTACAGGGGGCTGAATTAAATTATTCAGACATAGAGAAACAAGCTTATGCTGTTTTCAAAGTGATTAAATATTTCAGACCCTTTCTGCTTAAAACCCATACAAAAATCATAGTACCGTTTCCAGCGGTAAGAAATCTCTTAGTACAGAAAGATGTGGGTGAGAAAAGAGCCAATTGGGTTATTGCCTTACAAGAATATGACGTAGAAATCAAACCGGCAAGTATTGTAAAAGGTTAAATCTTTTGCAAAATGCTGGCTGGAGCATCGCTTATTTCCGAAATACCATCTGCAGAGATACAAATGTATGAGGTAAGCCTAAACGATGTTGAATCATTATACGCTGATATCATATTTTATCTAAAGAACGGATATGCTCCTCCAAACCTCGATTACACCAAGAAAAGAGCTCTAAGGTTGAAGGCTAAGCAATATCAGCTCGTGAACGATGTACTTTTTAGAATGAATTATGATTCTGTTCTCCTTAGATTCCTTGAGAAATCTGAAGATGAAAAAGTCTTGCAGGAACTCCATGATGGACAGACAGGTGGACATTATGTTGGAGATGCTACTGCACATAAAATCCTCCACGCAGGCTATTACTGGCCCACACTATTCAAAGACGCGCATAGCTATGTAAGGAAATGTCAAGTTTGTGAAACTGCTGCCGTGAGACAAAAGAAACCATCATTGCCTCTGCAACCAGTCAACATTGAGCAACCTTTTGATCAATGGGGATTAGACATAATAGGTGAAATCATTCCTCACTCTTCTAAACAACATAGGTATATCCTTACAGCAACAGATTATTTTACTAAATGGGTAGAAGCAGTTCCTCTCAAGACAGCTAATGCCGAACACATCATTGAGTTCATAGATCAGTTCATAATCACCAGGTTTGGTTTACCTTCTGCTTTAATGTTTGATAATGCATCGTATTTTTCTGGCAATACTATGACTGAATTTGCACTCAAAAGAGGTTTTAAGCTTAAATACTCTGCCAATTATTACCCACAGGGGAATGGGTTAGCTGAATCTATGAATAAAAACTTAATCAGAATCATTAAGCGAACCATTGATCAAACTCACAAAAATTGGCACAAGTCTTTAATATATGCTTTATGGGTAGACCGAATAACGCAAAAAGCCTCCATTGGCACTTCTCCTTTTAATTTAGTTTATGGGAAAGAAGTGGTTCTTCCAACTCATCTAGCAATTCCCTCTTTGGCCTTAGTTCAATATATTGATGAAGCACCAACTTCTTCCTTACAACTAAGGCAGCTGGAAATACTTAAGCTAGAAGAGCAACGAGAACAGGCTAAAATAACTCATGCTCATCACCAAGCATTAGTAAAAGCTTCTTTTGATTCAAACATGATATCCAGAAAGGACTTTCAGATGGGAGATCTAGTTTTAAAATGGGACAAGGCTCATGAAGAAAAAGGAAAACATACGAAATTTCAATGAATGTGGCTTGGCCCTTTCCAAATTGCAGAAATCATAGGTCCATCTACTTTTATGTTACAGGATTTAACAGGAAAAAGAGAGTCTTTACCTGTTAACGGACAGATCCTCAAAAAATACTTTCCATAGGAGATCATTCTTCTATTTTTGTGGATTAGTTTTTTCTTTATTTTCATAATAAAACCAGTTGTAAATGGTAACATTTGGAATTCATGAAAAAGACAAGTATTTCTTTTAGATTTTGTTTTTTTGCTTGTATAAATAGAATTGTTTTAGAAAATTGGTCATTATTATTGAAAGAAATAGTCAAAGGCTATAAGCCTGGAAATGATGCTAGTTTCAACCTTGTAAATTTTGATAAAAAGTGACCTTTAGTGGGAAATTGTTTTATATCAGTCCAATGAAAGGTATCAATAACAAAACGAAGATTCTCTGTAGAAAAGCTCTTTCCAAAAAACTCTACCATTTTCATCCATAGCTATTCTTAAGGAAACAATGACTTCCTCCCCACCTAGGGAATTACAAGCTTCAAGGAATAATCCAATGATACACTTTAACTTAAAGAGTAAAAGGTCTCATCATGAGCCGACTTATCATGATCATAGATATTATAGCTTGCTGAATTTGCCAAAACTGCATACCACAATAGGGCAATGACTCAAGATTGTTGCAATCAAAAGACAAGGGGTCTCATCATGAGCCAGCTTGTTTAGCAAAGTTATAAATCAAGTGAATGGCACTGTCATAAATTGGCTACCAAACCAAGGCATTGTTCTTTAAGGGTTAAAAGAAAATGAAAGAAATAAGTGTGGATATGGATTTCTCTTTGAAAATTGTATATTTCTCCAAGTGGGATATAGGATCATTACTGGGTAACAGGTAACCCTGTCGAGGCTATAAATGCCTGTTGGCAGCAGAGGCTCTACCTATGACAAATGAGCATCTTTAAAACTGATTTACAGAGAAGGCTTTGTTTTTATCTTTATAAACCAAGTAGTGACTAATGTAGATACAATGACTAGCTTGAGGAAGTAAATAATCAAAGTCAAATATAGAAGAAACAAACTATCATTGACAGCTGAAACCATGATGTACTTTGTCTTTCTATAATAAAGTTTGATTTTTTGGAAATTTTTTTGTTTTGGAAGTTTAGAAAATTCAAAAGAAAAACAGAGATAATTGGTTCTTCCAAGTGAATCGCCAATTGTTGTGGCCAACAACAACCCCCCTTCTTATTTAGTTTTATCACTAATACTAAATAAGTGGGGACCCTTATTAAAAATTTAAAAAATCGATTAATGCTTGTATTTCCTTCTTTAATAAAACTTACTATCATAAACTTAGGAGAATACCCTCGAAAAATCCAAAAAGGCTTAAGTTTTATGATAAGTTAGGATAAAATCATTCCTTAAAAAATATCGCATCGCAAAAAGGGTAATGGATGCCTCCCTACAAGCGGAATTCTAAGATTGCGAAATCGCGATGCGAAACTACGCACTAAAAACATTCATCACATCGCATGCCTCAAACATCACTTACGCTGAAATACCTCAAACCGCCGATATGCGATGGCGCATATCACAAATCGAATTTCGCTGAAAATACATGAATGGATGATTTT